>OZ030392.1:47485748-48006107 GCA_964023965.1 Melinopterus prodromus
GATTTTTATGATAAAACTGTAAATGTAAATATGTCTCTTTTTGCACTCATCAACACTATAAGAGCTCACACACATACTTTAGGTGGGTATTGCATCCAGCGTTGGTTCTGTCACGCCATAATGGCTTAGCGCTCCGACAACCGTTTGAGTTTTGAAGAATGCATTATTGTTGTACTTGTTGTACCGCGTATCTAGAATCTAGATGTAACAGCTTCCGAGAAAATGAAAAGAAAAAGAGTGTGTATACAGCTGTAGTTCTGACCTGTAGAAGTAAACTCACTGAGTTTACTTATACATATGAAAAGTAGTATATTGTTTTTACAAAGCTACAAAAATATAAAAAATAGTTTTTATCAAAATCTAACATTATTTTTTTATAATTTTGTAGATTGGCCTGATAACGGAAGGCCTGATGACGAAACGTGTTGCCAATACATCAACAAACTTTTTAAGGAATTTGGTCCGGCGGATCAAGTCGGATGACGTCACGTGAACTTCTCGGCTGGATTGTAATATAGCAGCGTGACGTCATCCAACATGGTCCGCCGGAGCAAATCCTTAAAAAATTACGTTCACGCGTGTCAGCCTAATAGAACAACAAAAACTATAAAGACCGTTTTGACCAATCTTCTTCAAAATAATTTCGCTAACATTACGGCTTTCCGGTAATGTTATACTGCAACGTTTAACAAGAATTCGTCAAGTATGAAACCTGTTACTTTTACAGTAAATAACACTCCCAGTAATCATACTTAATTGCTAAACATAAGTGCAACACTTTGACATTTCGGCGACCACTAAGAAAGTACAGAAACCGTAAGCCGAGATAATTGTACATAATGTCCGTTTGTTCATACGCCACATACGTATGTACATGTGAATTCTGAAATAAAGCAAGTTAATGAAAGCAGTTGCAACACGACTTTTCTAGGCACCTTAAAAATAGCTAAATAAGAATACGCCGACTGTGGCTTTCTACTCGTTTAGGTTTCCTAGAAAGGCTTCACGATGTTAAAGCATAGATTTTATCTAGCGGATTTATGTTGTCCGCCGTAATATCTGTAACATTGGCGACAAAATCTTGCATTTATTTCGACAACAGAAGTAATGAAACTTCAAAATTACCTCATCCTTTTCGTTTCATTTTGTGCATAAAAAGAGCAATCACTTACGTGGGGAAATGAATTTAGTCACGACTAGAAAAACACTCTAATTATTAACGTTGGATAATAAATTTCATGGGTCGTTATGGACGCCGATTAAAATGTTGAATTACTGCATTTGCTTTGATTGTACCGCATTGCGTCGTAATTTGTTGATTTTCGCGTAAATTCTTGGTTTAGTTGCTACATAATTTATGAATAGGCAGTATGATTTATTGTTGTTTATTCTACAGGATGTCCCACGCTCAGTGACGTAGCTGCACATTCAGCGCCCTGGAGCAGGATTGGTATGCCCCCTTGTTTCCCGCAAATTTGCGTACTTTGTTCACATATAACTTCGAACAATTGCCCATTATGATATTTAAATCAGTAAAACTAGTTTAAAACCACTTTTAGTTTTTTATGGTTTTATATTGAATAAACAACCTCTTCCTTTGTTAATATTTCTTTAATTTCTTAGATACCGGTTTTGTACTAAAAAATCGAGTATCCAGCAACATGCCTTTATCATACTATACAGCAGAGTAAAACGCTGATGATCTGACCACACTGTCAATAGAATCAAAATCCAGGCAAATTAGTTGTATTCGTATCCGAGCTCTAAGCATTTTTCGGAAGGGGGGCTGTGGACATGCCAGCCCCCTCACTTTCGTATTTCGCGTTTTTTAATGCCAAAGTTTTGTGCTAGTTTTGAGCTGTATTGTACCACAAACTAGAAGTTTTGCGCTTCTTTCGTTTACGAGTTGTAAGCATTTTTCTGAATGGGGGCTGTGGACATGCCTGATCTAACATCCAAATGCGAAATAAAATAAAAGTTTTTTTGATGCTAAAGTATTGTGCTAGTTTTGTGCTGTTTTGTGCCTCAAACCAGACGTTTTGCGCTGTTTTCGTTTTAGAGTTATAAGCATTTTTCTACTTTGGAGCTTTCCGTCTCTCTCTTTCGTTCGGGGCCCGGTTTCTCGCAGGCTCCTACGTATGCATGTTGATAATGCATACGTACGAGTTTAACGGCACAGTTTGTCATTTATTTGTAAAATCGGGACTACATATTCATAAATTACGTACATTTATCAACACAATCTTGCTAAACAATAGACTGTTAGCTTTAGAACTCCAAAATGCTAGTAATACATACCAACAGATGAAATACTGCCTTAGAGATGTATATTATAATTATATACATAATTAATATGTGTTACTTATACATATACTATCAAATATCTGTGACAACTAAATATTTGTTAAGTGATAATTTCTCAAAGATTATTTATTGTAGCGACGAGATTTGGCATTATGAGATTAAAAAGAATGCATAATATTAAGAAATAATATTAAATCTTTGTGACGTTATAATATAACTAAAAAATCTGATGTGGCCAGGCACATGACTTTATCATACAATATATAAAATTAATAGTTTAGCTGCATGAGAATCTACTCTATTGAGATAAATCGTAGGTACTGTCAAAGCATCAGCATTTGACACTACCTACACTACGTCATTAGAATAATAGTTATTTATGTCACAAATGCCGAAAGTATGGAATAGCGCGACGAGCGGTGATGCGGAGCGTCACCGAAGGCGGAGTGTCGCCGTCGCATGTGAGCGAGTCGCGCTATCTAGTTTTTGGCAGGAGCGACATCAACGTTTATTGTGTTGCTTTTTAAAAAATACGTATTTTAAAAAATAAATAAATGATTTCTGTATAGTAAATGCTAGGTTGGTACCACTTTGACGAAACGCCAAGTTTAAAGGTGCGTTCCGATTGGTAGTATTTCTTACATATCGTGATAACGACACATATTAGTTTGCATGTACATAAACATGAGTCACTAGCAATTTTCTATTGGAAATACTATAACGGCGTCTGCTACCACTGCCATTATCACTAATGAAGACGCACCTTAAAAAGGTAATTCAAATTCTGACAGATTTATATTTGTTCATGACACATCCCTACCAACATACTAAAATAAAACTACACTCATCGCTATATCCATTTATCGTTTTTAGAATTAGATATAAAGACGGGTTGATATTTCTTATCAACAAACAATCAAATTGGTGATCTTATTTTATTTAAAATTTGTATTTTATAATTTGCCGCACTACAGCGGCAACGTTCCATAATGGTTCTCCAACCTCTGATAGATCAGCTGTTTTCGATTGTGACAACCCAAAAAAATATTTTTCAAAATCCTGGCTACTATGTAATTTCATATCAATGCAGATGCGACCGATCTCGATCAAATAAAATTTGCTCTTGAAGCTAAACTATTAATTTTACCAAAAAATGTCATAGGCATAAATTATTCAAAATTTCCTCTACTTTAATTTATTAATTAACTATTTTGTCGAAATTACAGAAATGGCGGCTCATTTGCAAAATCCTTCAAAAAGGCTAAGAATAAACTACCACTTCCTTTGGACTCTTTTCAACCAAAAGCTTTTCAGCTCTAAGTTTGGTAACAAAACTTCTAAATATGAACTTTCGTTCCGATACCTTTAGTAGTTTCTCCGGAATCGTCGCCACAAAAATCGTTTACACACAGACATACATACGCACAGACACACACACACACACACACACACACAGACATTTTTTTGTACCTTGGTCAAAAATGTTCAGGGGACCCATAAAGACCTATTTCCGGTAAAATCTCAATTTTTTTTTTCGGCATGATTACAATACTTTATCTTACTGCGTATGATAAAGTAAAAACTAATTAACAATATTTAAACAGAATTCCACGTGCCCATTATTCAAGTACAAAGAACAACGAATGAAACCCCAATAACAAATTATTGAATGGTTTTTAGTTTATATAGCCACAAACAGTGCCGTTAAACTCTTACGTATGGATGAACATGGTTATTATATTATCAACGCTGCCTACGAGAAACCGGGCTCCGGAGAAAAGGCAGATACGGATAGCTCCCAAGTAGAAAAATGCGCATAACTCAAAAACGAAAAGAGCACAAAATTTCTGGTTTGCGGCACACAACATCAGAAAACTAGCATCGAAAAAAGTTTAAGTTTATTTCGAATTCGGAAGTAGGATCAGGCATGTCCACAGCCCCGCTTCAGAAAAATGCTTATAATTCGGAAACGAAAGACGAACAAAACTTCTAGTTTGCGGCACAAAACAGCACAAAACTTTGGCATTAGAAATATATCGAAATTCGAAAGTGGGGGGGGGGGGGTTGCATGTCCACAGCCCCCCTTCAGAAAATGTTTATAGCTCGGAAACGAATGGAGCACAAAACTTCTAGTTTGCGGCACAAAACAGTACAAAACTAGCACAAAACTTACATACAAAAATTTTGAAATTTCGAATGTGGGGAGCTGAGGACATTGACCCAACTGCTATGCATGACTTTCCAAGTTAAATTTTGCTCATGCAGCTAAACTATTAATTTTACCAATTAATTTCATAGACGTAAATTATACCAAATTTCCTCTACTTTAATTTATTATTTAAATATTTTGACGAAATTACAGAAATGGCGGTTCAGTTGAAAAATGCCGAGTAAACTTCCTGCTGCAGTTTCGACATGAAACTTCTAAATATGAAGTTTCGTCCTGATACCTTCAGTAGTTTCTTCGAAATCGTTGCCATAAAAGACGCACACACAGACACTTTTTTACCTTGGTCAAAAATGTTCAGGGGACACAAAAGGACACATTTCCGCTAAAATCTTTTTTTTTTTCGAAATGATTACAATACTTTATTACGCAGGTACTACACATCCCACTACGTATGATAAATTAAAAAGCAGATTGTGTGTAGTGTAAGCATTAAAATAACTCTTGGATTCAATAACAGTATCTTTATATTTGTTTTACTTAATAGAAAATATTTGAAAATCCAGGCTTTTAATCAGTAAAATATGTATTGAATTCTTATTTATTTAAAAAATGTCATACTAGCTAGCTTTTTTACACCTCTAGTAATATGTTTTCTATATTTAAATACTACTTTTTTTGTTTTTTTTTTGTGAAATAAAATTAAAAATTATTATTTATGTTGCAATCTCAAAGAACGTGTTAATTTATGAACAAATCTAAAACACCCTAATTCAGTAAATATAATGCGTGAAATATTTAGCCATTTAGGTGTTTATAGGTTGAAAATCTGGCCAATATTTTTTACACGTTTTTGAAAAAAAAAATACTTTTTTTAATAGAACACTAGGTTTTTGATTCATATTCGTATCTTTATGAATCGTTTTGACAACTTGTATTATCGACTCTTCCTGAGATTTTGTGAAATTAATGTAAAATCATCAAAAAATCATCTAACAAGGATAATAAAAACAAAAGAACTTATTTTGGATAGTAAAAAGTACGCACTTTTCGATATTGATTTGCGATTCTTATAGTCGGCACTTATCCCGAATAACTGCAGGTTGAGTAAATGTCATATAACTTTTAAATGGAGCCCCCGGTGCAAATCTTCAGTGTTAACGTATTTCAAAAGACCGATCAATCAGCTTTTCTAATATGGCTATCGGTAGCTCTATCGTCACCAGCTAAAAAGTTTTTAAGCATCTACTTTGACTTTTTTCACTTATGCACAATAATTCATAAATTAACATTTATCTAGATGGTTCGGCGATATTCAACAATCTCACACATGTTATAATTCTTCTCTTCATGCAGCAGCTAGTAGTAATAACATTCTGAAATTTTGATCATCACGAGGGATAATATATCCGGATAGCTGCAAATAATCTATTGAGAGATCAATATTATCAAGTTATAAAGTTTATTGTAAATACTGTTTCTTTTATAGCATCGCAGAGCAGTAGACGGCAAGCTGAAAAGTGTGCACAAATTGCTTTAGTTTTGCCTTATATACAGTTCTTAGAAGACTTTACTCCTAAGATGGTAAAATATAAATATACGACTCTGATTGAAGACTGAATGAGGCTGCCATTAATAGAAGACCTCGCGTTACAGACGAGTTACCGTTAGAAGTGAGGAATTACAAAGCCGTTGCCTCGTTCGACGTAAACATCGTAACACTATCCTGACCTAGAGAATCGGATCCTGCCCGTGATTATACGCTCTAATGGCGCTTCCTCGCCTAATGTCTCGCGAGCAATATTTAATCCACGAGGGCGGAGCGCCGCACCAGGCGAACAATTAGAACAGTTCACATTTTGTCCAGCAGATCGAAAGTAACGATTTTCAAGGTTTTGCATTTTAATAATACCAAAGGTATACCATAGCTTTGTGACAGTGTTTTTTTTGCGGTGTTCTACTTGAAGGTGAATACCTGTTACATATATTTAAATACGATGCAAACAGTTCAGTAGCTGTAGAATGTGAGAAAACTACGAGGCTGTTTCTTCTGCGTTCGACGTTGAATATGAAAAAATACGCAAATGGAGCACATTAAAATTCTCTGTGCATGAACTACGTGCTCTAGTACATACCCACAACGTGCTTAGTATGTATTAACTTGTTGTAGTACTACAAGAGAGATAAAAGTGTATAAATTGTTATTATAACAATCGTTGAAAGTCTGTCTGACGCTATCTAAAGTAATGTTAACATCACTTAGTTACGAATTATCTGATGAATGTGAATCTGATTTGATTAATTCCTATTATATTTTATATTATGTTAGTCATAAAGGTACGATCTGTTGTGGCGGAAAGGTTCCTAAATCTCATTTATGTCCTACTTAATCATAAAGTGCCATTTTACATCTTCGATACAAGGGCAATATCTAGTTCTTTATGCCCGCGCGGTCGTTAAGGATTCTTAATGCCCGCGTGGACATTAAGCGTTGCCATGGTTAGATACATTAAAAAAAATGGACACAAATTGTAAATTTGTAACCGTCAATATCAATTATTTTGATTTGTAAATCTTGAGTAAGAAAACCATAGGGAGACAAAATATTTTCAGTAGCAAAAGCATATTAGCACCTTACCCAAATAAACGATACTTACGATGTTTTTAAAATCCACTTTTGAACAGGTTATTCTGTTTGACATTTATTGTCTGTATTGTCACCCAACTCCAAGTTGTTTGTATAGTCAACTCCGTAGATACCCAAGCAACTTGATTAAATCAAAATATTTATTAATATTATTCGAAGTGGAGGAACAAAACCATTGTAGGACATAAAATTGTGTATGCACCACGGGCATTATTTTATGATTATACCCTCGGGCGACTTAAAAAGCTCTCATGCCTATCCGCCCTCGAGCTTTTTAAACGGCCAACCTTGGGCATAAACATTTATTTAATGCCCTTGGTACATAAATAGCTATTGTGTTCTAGGGAGTATAGGGAGCAATACATTTGTTTTAGTTAGTTTTAGGAATATGAACATTTGAGGAAGCTCGATGACGCTCAGGAGGATTAAGAAATTCTGCTTCTTGTGCAGATGTAAATTTTATTTACTTAAGAATTTCATGGTGTAAAGTCAAAGTAGATCAATGTTTGAGTAGAAAACAACATACATAAAGTATGCCGACTGAACATAGCTCTTTTAAACTATTTTTTTTTATATTTACACTGATTTAAAAAAAGTTTTAGACAAACGTAACTTGGCTTTAATGGAGCTTTCTTATGATATTATAATATACCTCACCTACTTTTCATATGGTAAAATTGATACCTTTATTCTGTTCTTTGTAAACCTCTGCAACTTCCGAACGGAGCGTTACTGGATTTATTTCTCTGCCTTAAATTTTCTATCTATAATATAAGTTTCGAATAGTTATTCATTTATAGGCAATACCATGTATAGTAAGTTTAACATACATATTTTATTGTTCTATCGATCTTTTTTCCATGCGTAGTCAAAAGTTCTTTTTAATTTTAATTACTTATACCTTTTCTTTTCAATCCAATCGAATTCTTCAGACCGACAAAATGTATTCCTGACAAAATTTACAAACTTTGAATCTCAAAAATTTCTGGTGGTACCTATACAAGGAAAAGTGTGCTGGATGTTCAGTTCGGTCTCTATTTTCTAAGTATCATAGCCGATTTGTTCTTTGTAAGAAAACTAATCCGGAAACGTAGCGTTTGGAAGTTGCAGATGGTACCAATTTTTCAATCAACAAATGGAAGGTAGATCATATCATAGAATATGTAGATTTTTCAAACCAAATAAGTTTAGTTTTTGTTTTGTTTTCTTAATGTAACTGGACTCTAGCTGGGCATTAACTATGCAATGGGAATTTTAAATTGGCCAATGGAACCATTTTCTTTATTTTTTAGTTATTTAATAGACATTCATTTGAACAGAAGTTTTACTGTAACCTATACTGTCAGTAGTGTAAGTACACATTAACTATTACAAAACATTGAGGTATTTGAAAATCTATTTGCCTCCAAACATAATTAGTTTGCTACTTTTATTGACAACCCTATACATATTAAAATTACAGGCTTACAAGTTTTAAACTACAACAAATACAAACTACAAACAATAACAAACTACAACAATAAAATATAACAAAATGTCGGTTACTGACTTATACGATTATATATTAGTTATACTAATATTAGTTAGGACTGGAATATCTAAAGTTTGATCGGTTTCACCGTCGTGATGGAGCATTTCCTCTAAAACGTACATAAATAAAATTGTTATTTAAAGTCTACCGGGTCACACCCACGCTAGCAACCTTGAAAGTGGAATGTTATAAAAAGCAAGGTGTATGAACGTGCCCTGCAGAGAATTGTATTGTTTCTGTGACTTTTTTCAGCAGGCACCTTCTGGTTTTCAAACAATAATTGAAATATCAGTTTTATACGCTTGTGTACCCAAGCCAGATTGCATGCAATAGAAAATTTTACATATTGCTAAATAACGTGTTGAGTCTACTTGGTTCTTGTTTACTTGCTGCTTAATAATAATGTTTATATGCTGCTCACCAAATATTGGATAACGTTTTGCATTTAGTTAATATACATAGTGGATAATAACAAATTTGTTGTTTTCAACAGCCATATTTGTATACATAATATTGACATAATTTTAGTATTCAAAGAAACATAATGTGATTAAGGAATACATAACACTAACACTGTGCAACAAATTTCAACTTTTATTTTTTCCTTACTTATGATGATATATCTCTATTGGTCTGTGGATCAAATTAATCTTCAATTTTGCTCGACGTATGACGTCATTAACATAGTTTTTATGTCAACCCTCTACTGTTCTTAATGATCTTGATAGATCCCTCAATTGTCATCATGGTAGCATAAATTATTTTTCTACTTTGCATTCACAATGAACGAGGTACCTTCTACGATGTACCTTCTCTACAGGATTACCCAATGAACACATTGTAACACTGTTTTAGGTGTTACAATTAACAAATTGTAACATCGCTTTTAGTAACTTTCTTCTAAGGTTGGTACACACTGACACAGTATACATTGATTGTTGATATCAAATGCCATATGTCAAACGTACAACACATAACCACACACTCCCTCTTTTTAATCGCTTGCTATCGCATAAACTGTGAAATATCAATAATCTACACATACATATTTAAACATACGTGTAGCCTGCTATAGTATGGCCAAAGGATTGGGGCTTTCTTAGTTTTGCTGTGTTCATCAAATACGCCAGCATGACATTTCGGTTGATGTTTTGCGACTCGGGTAAGTGATCGTCATCATTCTTTTCGACTAAACATCAAGTCTCCTTTTCAGATGTAATTCAAGGACCGCATTTACTTTAATAAGGTATTATGCGAAGATCAAACCTACATCGTAGATATGAACGATTTTAATTACTGCTGCGACAATGTATATTGTATATGCCCAATAAATGGTTTATTGAATATCAGCATACACGTAGGAAGCTATAGTACATTTAAAGTGTTGAAACTTAACGTATACGTTTTCGGTAACATTTTGGACCGAATTCTGCTCGCTTCAATACCGTATTCGTTTTTGTCAGTCGCTTTCAACTTATTTGTATTACCTCCATCACATGTAATTTTACTAAGTATAATTTATTCTAATAAATTGTAACACCGAAAATAGAATTTGGTTTCAATTATGAGCCAGTGGTACTAGGTAGAAACTGCTATTAAATGTTAACCGTTATAACTGCCAAACACGTCTATTCATGTTGTTATGGATCATTCGATCCACATCATGTATTATAATTCAAAATTTCGAGTTGAAAACAGTTGTCCCTATGGACCTACATATACTACAAAAGAAATAGCGCAATTAAAAAAATTCTTAGGTCTCCTGCGGGAGACCTAAATATAATTTATTTGTAATTTTATAATTCATTTGTAGTATATGAGTTGTCCACAGGGACAACTTTATATCAAATTGAAATTTTGAATATCGAAAAACTGTTTTTTTCGATACACCTTAGTGCATATATGGCACATTTTTGCTAAAATCCGTTTCATACGGGTGGACAGGTCTGTCATTTTTGATCTCACTGTATATATTTGCTTTATGCTAATAATATTAATGAACGGTGTAACACAGGTATTTGAGTTTGTGATTACTTTTGGCATAATTCTTCCACTGACATTAAACACTTCTCTTATTTAATACATTGTGTAATAATCCTATAAAGTACAATTTGGTGGAAGCGGCAGGTGTTAAAAGGCAAATGTCGGTAATATAATTTGTGGACATAATCCAGGATATATTTCTAGAAGTCCCGATTAATTGACACTGACTCATTTTATAGCAGCCAATTTGGAGAGGTTCCGTCAAGCCACACTGACTACATTGTTCCAGGCACATAAGCGATATCGACTGTATCGAATAATTATAATCACTTGATCACTTTTTATAGGCGAATAAAGTCCAGCATTGATTAGCTTAATATTCACAATAACTTCCTGAATATTTGCTGACCTTTTGTGGTTGTCATTGAAGTATTGTGGGTAAATGTCAAATATGTTCATAGTCATAAGTTTCTTAAAAATCGCCGATTACCTACCTTTTAAAACTTATAACGAATGCTAATAATACATATGACGCTTTATTACCAGGTTATGGCCATATACATAATTAAGAAAATTGAACATTGTATACAGTCTGCGCTGAAATTATGGAAAAATCGGAAAATTTCTGTAACTATTTGTTATTTCAAAAAATCCTAGGATACGGCGATTTTTATTGATAAAAATACTTATTTATGTGAAATTTAATACCCGACCTTCAATGTTTTTGACTTAATGTCAACATTTTGTTTTGAATGACAACCCCATGTTTCCGTACTGATCTTAATAGATATCCCAATTGACTTAATGGTAACATACAAATTGTATGTCCTTACATAACTTGAAAATTGGGGTAACATTGAAGATATTTTAAATCGCTTTTTAGGAACAATCTTTCGGAATTTCAATTAAAAGTACAAAAATTAACGTTCATTGACGTTTCGAGGATAATGAGTGTAGCCCGTATACATTTGCAAACATTACCACATTGCGTTTTCTACATTTTGACTTAAGATTTATCGAGTCCGAAGTCGAGAGCAAATAATTCTACCCAAAAGGCAGGGAGATAATCTGTAAAAAGGGAATCTCCAAATTATTTCCAATAGCAATTCGGTAAAACTTTTCATATATTTTAGTTTTAATTACTTGATCCAATTAAGTAGTTAATCTTATACGATCGTGCACTCTTTAGATTAAATTTTATCATCCGAATTTATTTGTGGTTTAAAAATTGTAGGGTTAGGTATATCTTGTTATAAACTTGTAGAATTGTTTTTAAAAGTAGTCCATGCTGATAACTCTGCTATATTGAATAAAAATAAATAAAATAGAGAAATAACAAATAGCACAACCATGACGAAACTAAATTCTAGAGAACTTTTACCAGAAGAACTTACACTGAGTAGGATTGCCAGATCTATTATTTCATATTGCCATATACCGGGTGACCCACGCCATATGTACGCCCGTTATGGTTGTTAATTTATGACGCTCCACGAATGAAATGTTCGCGTATTTTCACGAATTGATAGCCACAGATTAATTAACAAAAAATTATTTTTTTTATTGCCATGGTGATAAAAATTGACGATTGATATGCTTTTGTGTTCAAAATGTCATCCTGAAATAAAACGAATAAAATGCCATTTAAAATTTTAATGATACCGTTATTTTCGGAAAACCGTCATTGATATTAACCTCAAGAGTATCAAAAAAAAGCATTTCGAAAATACGGCGAAAAATTATTATCAATCCATATATTTTCTCAGTGTCTTATACCTAGTTTTACTACTAAATTAAGTAACGGAATAATTCAATAATTCTATTAATAACTAAAATATCGAAAAAATCTAAAAGGCGTATAGCGATTAAAATTACAGCGAATACGGACAAGCTATTTTTATGGATTTACATCAATATTTGTGAGAGTAATGACGTCATCAATATTTTTTTTAAATGTTAACCAATATTTTACTTTTTTCTTTATTTTGATAGTACTTTTACTATAAAAATTGTATGTTACATCAGAAAATTTCCACGAAAATTATTATCATTAAAAACTTTTTTATACTGGTTATAATAATCGAAGTAATCTTGTTGTTTAGCTCTAGGACTTAGTCACCTTAGTTACTTGTTTTGGATAAAATCAAAAACTTATATAAATTTTATTTAAACTTAGTTACTTGTTTTGGATAAAATCAAAAACTTATTTAAATTTTATTTATATGGTTCCATCTTGCTGGAACCAGATTAATTCATTTGCCTGTTCTATATTGTTGTTATTTGGAAACATTCTCCGTAACGCAGCCGCTCTCCATTTTTAAAAATTTCCAAATATCGGTCGCCAGTTAAATTGCAATTAAAAAAGAATGGTCCAGCAATTTGAGTGCCAACAACACCTGCCCACACATTTGTTTTTTGGGGATATTGTGTATGCCCTTCGACCGTCCAATGCGGATGTTCTCCAGCCCAATATCGACAATTATGTCGATTCACCAAACCGGACAACGAGAATGTTGCTTCGTCCGAAAAAACTATCCGATTGGATTGGCGAACATTGGATCTTGCGTGCAAATTTTCATCATGCTTTCACAAAATTCCAGTCTGTGGTCAGTGTCGGTTTCGGCAATCTGATGAATATGTTGAATTTTGTAGAAGTGAAATTTTTCTACTTTTAGTAAATTTAAAACGGATGTATAACTGATGTCATGGTATAAGGCAAATCCACGGCTGCTTGAATGTGGATTTTCCTCAAGATCCAACAAAACATTCAGTTTTACGTCGTCCGTAACTTTTTTCGGGCGTCCAGACCTGGATAAATCGCGTATTTTTTCCCGAAATTTGATATCAATTCTGCATACCGTCGACTAGCTGATTCGTTGGTCTGGATATTTTTTTGCAAACAGGTTGCACGCTTCTGCATAGGTCCTAATTATATTCCCGTAATCGGTCATAATGAGAACTTTTATTCTCTGCTGCTCTGTTATCGTCTCATTTTGTGATTGTTACTCATCAAGCACGTCGACTTGATTTTAAGATTGTTTTCTTAATATGGTTCACCTTTAAGTCCATTTTCATGAAACATTTCTGATATAACATAATAAAATTTCACAAGAGCGAAAACAACAACAACATTAGCGTTATCCACAGGCAAAATAAGGGTCCTAAATTGGAACTTCTTGAGGCTTTGGAGATTTGGAAGCTGACAGATGACGGAAATATGCTGAACGAACAGGTGCAATTGGGGAGAGAACCACTTTTTAAGGCAGTGTTTGTGGAGAATGACCGACAGCAAGCATCTACGAGCAGAATAGGGTGGAGGCGCAGGGGGAGGAGGATGCGGTTGGTGGGGGAGGGAGCGAACTATTACAGACCTTAGATTAATGCATTTATAAAAAAATTTCAAATTTTTCTTTCTTAAATTTTTTTTTCCTTTTCTTTTCATTTTATTGCCACTTAGCCCTTTTCCGCGTGAAAAGGAGTTCCTAAGTTGACAATTTTCGCGATTTTTAAATTATTTTCTGGTTTTGCTTTTCATACTTTTGTCACTTGTAAAAATAATACCCACAGCGAGTATTATTTTTAATATTTAGTGCCGTATTTTTCGGCTTGTTTCGTTTTCGGTTATAATTTTTCTGAAACGCATTTGCGAAAGGTGGTTTTGTTCTGTATGAGTATCCAGGCGCCTTCGTTATTTTGATGGAACGATGTGTTTGCTGACACCCATTCAGGTAATACTCATTTTTAACCCGGTGCTACAAATACATAATTGTTTTAGTCCGTTTTTTGATTTTATTGTCTGTATTTTAGGTTATGAATTTCGATCTTTCAAACATTTTAAACTGTGACTTGTATGCTGACAAGGAGCGCTAATTGTTGCTTAATTCTACCAATACTCCTGACTGTAAGTTATCTTTTTGTTTTTTGACGTGCGTTTCGCTAATTTGGTGTTAAAAATTTCTAGCGTTAGTTCGTTAATGCCCAGATTGCTGGGCGAAACCGGTCACTAATACGTATTAAATTATTCTGAACAGAGAAGAACAAGGAGTTTTATTTCTTCTAATTATTATTGACACCTGTTCCACAAAGCGTTACATCAATTCAATAATAAAATTTGTATACCGTTGAAAAGAGATTAAAAACTAGGTACTACCAAAATAAAAAATAAAAAATATTGGTTACCATTTAAAACAAAAATATCAATGCCGTCATAACTCTTACAAATATTAATGAAAATCCATGAAAATAGCTTGTGCGTATTCGCTATAATTTTAATCGCTATACCCATTTTAATTTTTTTTTTTATATTTTTGTTATCAACAGAATTATTGAATTATTCCGTTACTTAATTTGCACCCTGTATATGCATTTGTAAAAGTGAAATTAAATAAATCATATAAATAAATATAAAATCATTAGTCGATTAACTCCAAACCAGTGATTAGCAATTAATATTTTTCTTAATATGTATGACCAAATAATTACAAATAGCTGATAATGTTCCACATAGGAACAACTCACATGGAAACAATTCCGAACAAAACCAGTTACAGCACACAAAAACTAAATTAACTTTCCAATCGCAATATTTGTCATATTTAAGTAAAACAAGATTTTTATGAACGAACGCAAAAAGTATACTGTTCATATAATATTATTTTTAGATCTTGCGAAAGTAGGAAGTCAAGTCGAACATTAATTATATTTTATTAAACAAAACGAGACGGCTTTTAGAAAATCCGAATAAGAAGATGTCAATATGACACACATCGGTTTGCCAAACTGTGTCAGGTCATCTGGAATGCCGCAAGAATGTACGTACACTGGCTTACTCCTCTGATATTACTATTAACATTTACCTCGAATATAAAATACCAAAGTTCAGAAACTGTACAAGGTACAAGGTACCAGAGTAGGTACAGGATAATAACTGCAAAATTGCTAGGGGCAATTTGAATATTTTCAAAGAATCTAGTCTTCTAAGATTAAATTAAATTAAACATCAAATAAACTATTAAGATTAATAAATTATTAAATAATTGTAAATGTTTTTCGTTAAAAAAAAATATAATCCAAAATCTTACTTGTTTATATCGCTTTATTCAACGAGAGCCTCGTTGGGTTGAGCGCAATACGTATCCAATGTGAAAGCACACGGTATGGTATCACGAACGAACTAACCGACACTAACAGCTGTTAAATGTCGAGTTCTGTTCTTTCACTCACCTTTTGGAAGTGGTCTTGGTCTGCCGACATGAATCTATCCGTTCGTTTCTTTCCCCACTACATACTTACAGATGGGTACGTTAAATGTCGAGAACTTTGAGAATGCTTAGGTATTCGAAAAGTGTTGTAGGTTTTGATATAGACAATAAATTGAACAGCTGAAGGCTGTAATCGGTCAAATCCACTTCTTGGAGAATTAGAGGATCACATTTAAAAAATTGATATCTTGAACTAAAGAAAGAATCACTTGAATAAATTTTGGTAGGTTCATATATGGTATACGCGAAAGAATGTTACAAAAATATCTATTGACGATTTTAATCATAAGCGCAAAAAATATATGCTTTTGCTTATTAATACTATAAATTCGTGGAAATAGTCGAAAATTGTGAAATAAACACTGACTAAATCGATTTTGGACGATATTGTATTACTGGTGCCCCCTAGCGTGATTTAATTGTTTTTTATCAATTATTAAAGTCAGCGTTGTGAACTACACATAATTTCCGAATTTCCGGGTAGTTTCGATTAATATAATTATTATTTGGTATTAAATATTGGAGAAAAAAGAAGACTTCTATAGAGAATTTCAATCCACCGAAGACACTCATCTAAAAAGAAAATTCAACGCACTAAACAAAAATATACAAGAACTCATAAAGAAATACAGGCGCGAAAAATATATGGAGGCCTGTTCCAATATAGAACAAAGCAAAGGCAAAAAATATTGGCAAGAAATAAGGAAACTTTCAAAATATAAGAAAGCAAATACTCCACAAGAAATTATTGATCCAGACACTGATATAACTCACAGCGATCACCATGAGATAGCAAACGTCCACGCCAGATATCTTCAAGGGATTTTTTGTATGAGCAACGACCCTGATTTTGACGGCGACCACTGCGAACGTATAAATAAATGGCACGAAACATATTTTAAAACCCCTTCCCCTACCCCGATAGAAGATCTTATCAATGAAGAAGAATATCTAACACTTTTAAGCAAAGGAAAAAACACTAGTCCAGGATACGACAAAATAACTCGGCATACATTGAGGAGACTAGAACCGGATATCCACACCTACATTTTACAGCTATTCAACTACTGTCTGCTGGAACAATGCTTCCCAATAGAATGGAAAACAGCGATAATTTCATGCATCCCTAAAAAAGAAGTCGACTCAAAAAATCCCAGCAACTACCGTCCTATTGCTCTTCTGCCTGTCCTTGGTAAACTCTTTGAAGCGCTCCTTAAATCCCGACTCCAAACACACACCGACCAACATATTCCACCCTACCAATTTGGGTTCCGTCAACAAACTTCCACCATACACCCCCTCTCCATTCTAGTATCCAATCTCCAAACCGCACATCTAAATAAACAACGTTCAGCTGTACTGTTCCTGGACATCCAGAAGGCATTCGACTCTGTGTGGCACCGCGGTCTCCTCTACAAACTCTCCATCCTCAAAGTTCCATTCTACATCAATAATATTATCCGACAATTCCTTTCGCACCGAACCTCCCGCATCAAATTCCGCACATCCCTCTCATCCTATTTATCCCGAACAAGGTGTGCCACAAGGTTCTCCCATTTCGCCTTTATTATATATGTAACATCTTCTGCCACGACATCTACGACCCCGACCCTACGGTGTTTAACCCTAATCTGTACACCCTCCTTTATGCTGACAATACGGCGATAATCTCTCATTCTCGCTCCCTCGATTTGGCTGTGACAAACCTTCAATCCCTCCTAAATCGAATCGTCTACTGGTCCCGCAGTTGGAGGATAAAAATCAACCCGCGAAAAACTCAATACCTCATCCCTTTTCACCGTATCCTCGACAGCTCCCCAACAATCCTTTCCAACAATATCACCATCACACCATCCCCATCCTGCAAATATCTGGGAAACTCTATAGACATGAAATTAAAGTTTTCTGGGCACACAAAACAATCAAAAATGAAAGCCAAAACCAGAGCAGCTCATTTCCGAAGTCTCACCTTCAGGAATAAAGGAATCAGCACTCAGGGAGCGGTGCACATATACAAGACCATATGTCGCCCGATCTTAGACTACGGATGCCTTCTCTTCAACAATCTTACAAGAGCAGCGTTAAACAACATCAATGTCGGTGAAAGAACCGCACTCCGCAACATTACCCGTTTACGCCATCCTAATAACCCCCTCCATAACCCCTCCAATGATCTGCTCTATCAAACTACCAACATTATCCCTATGCCTACTAGAATTGAAACTCTTTCCATCACAATCTCTAAAAAGTTCCCCCCAACACTCCTCCACATGTTCCTTCACAGAGATGGTGCTCTAAGACACGATAACCCAACATATCCCAACCCCACCATTTACGAAACCATACAACATCTACAATCTACGTTCTATGTTGGGTGTATCAACATAGAACGCCATAGAAGAGGAATACTATGCATACAAAACCAAGCAGGGCTGAAAGACCCCGGTCTATGGCCATTCCAGAAGGAAGATTTGCGTGGATATGCTATTATTATTAAATTGTAAATATTTATTGTAAAAAAAATACTTTTGGAATAAATTAATTCTAATCTAATCTAGATAAAAATAAATTAAAGAAGAGGAAATTTTGTGTAATTTATGTCTATGACATTTTTGGTAAAATTAATAGTTTAGCTGCAGGAGCATTTCTAGTTGATCGAAATCGTGTCTGCATTAAAACTTAGTTAGCCAGGATTTGACAGATATTTTGACACTTTCGACAGTATTCAGAATGTCGGCGTTGGCGAAGCGCTAATTCAACACGCAAATGCATGGAGAATTGCCATGAGGAGGAGAAACACGCGCGCAACTATCGTTAGGTGAAACAATGTTGAAACATCTTGGTGTTTACAAAGTCATTGTGTATTTCGAGTGCGGATAGCAATGTTGTTATGTTTTCGCGAATAAATACTAGAAAGATTGTAAGACATTATGTTATAACCTTAAAACTTATTTAGAATATTGAGCATAATTCTCTATGATCTTTTGTAGTTAGCACTGAAGTCGGGGTAAAACCAGAAGCTATAGTATGCTAGAAGCCAATAAAATATAATAATCATCAGAACCAACAACCTTTTTACTTTATCATACGCAGTATGATAGAACATTGCAGCCGTGCGGATTTATTTTTTTTTTATTTTAGCGGAAATATGTCCTGTGGGTCCCTTGAACATTTTTGACCAACGTACAGAAAAATGTTTGTGTGTGTGTGTGTGTGTGCCCGGTTTTGTGGCAACGATTCCGGAGAAACTACTAAAGGTATCGGGACGAAACTCCATATTTAGAAGATTCATGACCAAACTTAGAGCTGAAAAGGGTTTTGTTCAAAACGGTCCAAAGGAGCCTCTAAGCATTTTTCAAGGATTTTGCAAATGATCCGCTAATTCTGTAATTTTGTAAAAAAAAGTAAAATAATAAATTAATGTAGAGGAAATTTTGTATCATTTGTGTCTATGACATTGTTTGGTAAAATTAATAGTTTAGCCGCATGACCAAATTCTATTTGATCGAGATCGGTCGTGTATACATTATTATAAAACTAGTTAGCCAGTATTTGACAGATATTTTCATTCCAATGACAGTAGGTAGTGTCAAACGCTGATCTTTTGACAATCCTGGCTAACTAGTTTTATTTTAAGGCAGACACCACCGATCTCGATCAAATAGAATGTAATGCAGGTAAACTATTATACTATTATACAGGGTCTCCCATGACGAGCAGCCATTAGAAGGATATGGATAACCAAATGAAATGTATTTTATCGCATATTTGAAATCTTTGTTAGATTTTAGATCAATTTTATGTTACATTCCGTATACCTCACATGTGTTATTTTGAGATATTCATTTTTTTTCATTAAAAAATGACAGCTGCACGGTTACTTTCAATTACTTATAAATTATCCCCTGTGACTGGAGGAAAATAGTTGTCCGGCGAAATTGTTGTTAAGGTAACATATTATCGACAAATCGGTAGAATTCTTCTAAAAGTTATACAGGATGTTCAAATTATAAGATCAAAGTTGAATTCGAGAAAAGTACTAAAAGTCGATTTTTTTCAAAGGAAACCCTAACATATGAATACATTTCTCAATTCTATGGAAAATTTTAGATCATCTTTGTGTAGAATATCCTATACCTAAAATGTACTTGTGTGACATATATTTACATTCTCCATCAATGCAAAATGGGGTGAAATCAATAAGCATAAATACTACGAACGTGTAAAGTTCTTAAAATGCAAATGGGTGTGAAACTGGATGGTGGTTTCATGAACATAAACATATCTCAATAGCCGCAAATGTTATTAGTATTAAATTTAAATTAAATGATTAAATGGCATAAATATGGTAATAATGGTAATAACATGTTGATTGATGGACTTTCTTCGTCACAAATACGAATGTCTTCATCGTCTATCGAACAGATTCTCCTATATTGTTTTCGATCAAAGAAGCTATTAGACCAAATCTAATGCGGTATCATTTCCCGTGATCTTTAAAATTCCGTTGCGCACGAAATTGATTTGCAACCGAGATATATTATGCCGCGGTCACGACACCTACCAGACGTAAGTGCAGCTTACATGCCATTCTTGCGAGACGGCAATGCATGGTTCAGCGGGTAACCCTCCACTCGCATATAATTTTACAGGCTGGGAACCATATAACGCCGCGAACCAAGAAATGTGAATTAATATTCTTCCGCCGAAAACCGCTGCTTAACGAACTGGAAAGGATACATTTCGAGTGTGTTAACATTTATATAACCCATTGAATCATAGAAAACGAGCGCTATTTCAACAATGACGCATATGGGAACTATCTATAAATTCACTTTTTTGCTTGTTTTGTTGGAATGCCGATTTACAGTCGTTCATACAGGACGTGAAAAATGTTTGGAATACTTACTATGTAATAATATTATATGACAGATTCCAAGTAATTGATTCTATAATTTATAGTGCAGTAGATCATGCTGACGATAAGACTCCGCGGGCAAATACACTGAAACAAATAAATGTAATTTGCCAACACTATAGATGCAAAAACACAGTGTTATTCATGGAACTGATGAATTACATCAAGCATAATGTAAAAATACCTACCTACATGTGTTTAGTCCAGTCATTTCGTCGGAAAAGGCGGGTTAGAAATGGAAATGAACCGAGGAGGCTAAATTTTTGATATGAAGTGGAGGGGGGGCTAGAAAAGCTTAACTTCAAATCAGGGGCGCGTTATACCATGGGCAAAATGGGCATTTGCCCAGGGCCCCCAATAACAGGGGGGCCCTACAACAAGTTTCCTTGTTGGCGGGAATTTCCCAGCAGATATCAATACATTCATATCCTGCACTATATCCCCACTATACCTCACTGTATCCTCCGTGGCCCTCTAGTACTGTAATTAAATTAGTCACCTAGAACGGCCCCTAGTGTGTGAAGAATTGTGATCCCGTTGTTTTTTCTTGTACCTACACCTCTCTCTAAACTACAACCTACACCTTTGTAAAAAAAATAATTATATTTAAAATAATAAATAAACAAATAAATAAATAAATAAACAAAAAATAACAAAAAAATATATAACTAAAAAATAACATTAAAAAATGCCTAAACTACGAGGAACCAAAAACAACACCCAAGCAAGCGAAGACGAGGAAGATGAGATTGGAGATTTGAACGAAATCAAGAAGATGCTCAGAGATCTCCAAAAGTCTGTGACGGAAAAGTTTGAGGAAATACAAAAGGACCAACTAGAGATAAAGATAATTCTGAAACAAGACAAGATGGAGAAGGAGCAAATGAGGGAACGCATCACGGTTCTGGAAAACATTGTGGAAGCAAACGAAAGAGAGAAGATACGAAATAACGTCATTATAACAGGCATCGAACAACAAGACAGAAAGAACGAAGATACGTCGAAGATAATAGCAAAAGTTGCTAAGGGTTTAAACACAAAACTGGAGGAAGATGATATAATAAAATCATATCGCAAAACTGAGAACAGTCCGATAATAGCAGAATTTAAAACGACTGAAACCAAAAGAAAACTGATGGAAGCACGAAAAACTATAGGATCAGTGACCGTAAAGGACTATGAACTGAAAGGAAAAGAGGCGGAAATATATATAAATGACGAAATAACAGCATACACCAACAGTATCTTCTACAAAGCCCGAGAGGCAAAGAAAAACAAACAATATAGTTTTGCATGGAGCCGCGATGGCATAGTATATATGAAAAAAACCAAAACTAGCAAAAAAACAAAGATTAGAAACCTAGAAGATCTGGAAAACTTGCAATAACAACAAAAAGACGACAACAAAAGAAACATAAAAACACCCGAAAAGAAAAATACCACAGAAATATACTTGCACAATTACCGAAGCCTGATAAATAAACTGGACGAACTAGAACTTACAGCGGAATGGCACAGTCCCGATATAATGGCAATTACAGAAACATGGCTCCACCCACATGATGAAGAACTTTATAACCTAAACGGATATAACTCAGAATATCATTCTAGAATAACCAGAGGAGGAGGGCTGGCTATTTATATAAAAAAAGGAATAAACTACAAAGTACTGCAGAAACACACGGTGAAGGATATCGAAATACTAAGAGTACTACTGACGAAGAATGACATGGCGATATCACTAATATATAAACCACCTCATGTAACTCTCCAGTCACTCCTTGACACACTTCAAAGCAATGTGATAAATCGCAGAAAGAGTCACATGATAATCGGGGACATCAACATAAACTTACTGGAAAAAAATAATGTAACGAAAGACTACCTAAGGATATTGAGACAGCACAATTATAAGATAATCAACAAAATTACGAACAAACATTGTACAAGACACGATACAGCTGGTTCAGGATCAATTATAGACCACGTAATAACGAACAGAACGCAACAAATAGAACAAATAAAGATAATTCGAACCGATATTTCCGACCATAATGCTACTTTAACCACAATAGGGGAAACAGTAAAGCAAAAGACCGAATATGAGATATATCACTAAACCAGAGATAATAATAATGCAATCGAAAAAGAAATCTCGAAGTTCCTGCCATCAACAGTGAATAACTACGACAAACTCTTGAAACGACTTAAAGAAACAATACAGAACAACCAAATACAAACAACAATCAAACGACGAGAAAGAAACGAATGTAAACGAAAAGATTATTGAAGAGATAAAAGAAAGAAATAAACTATACAAACAACTGAAGAGAAATCCGAACAACAAGTACCTTCAAGAAGTGTATCATATGAAAAAACAGACCACAAAGAAAAGTATCCAGACAACCAAAAGACAATACTTTTTAAACAAGTTTTTTATCAACAAAAACAGTCCAAGAAATATGTGGACGATAGTGAACAGGATTGACGACTATTTCACAGATGTCGGAAAAGAATTAGCAGAATTACAAATAAAAAGCAAACAAATAAAACCAATAGCCACAACAACTTCAAACTAAAACACAGTAGAAGCAGTATTTCAATACACCATTGGAAAACTAAAAAATAATACTGCACCAGGACACGACAAAATAACAACAACTATTATAAAAAACAACATAAAAACATTAACGCCGATACTAGTCAAAGCAACCAACGATGTCATAGACAGCGGAGAGAACCCAGACTGCCTCAAGAGGACAGCAATCAAACCAATCTACAAATCGGGAGAAAAAAAAACAACCAGAGAACTATCGTACAATAGCCCTTTTATCGACACTAAACAAAATTTTAGAAAAACTCATTCAAAGCCGTTTAACAGAACATCTACAAAAGCACGGCATCATAGACACTCAACAATATGCATACCAAAAGAATTCTGGCACGACATCGGCAGCATACGATATGATCAACGAAATAAAATGCAGACTAGACGAGGGAAAATTAGTAGTAGCACTATTTGTCGACCTAAAGAAGGCATTCAACACCATCTCAAAGGAAAACCTACTCAAGAAACTTAAAGCGATAAACATCACAGGAAAATATCTAAGTCTAATAGATACGTACCTGACAAACAGACCCCAATACACGAGCACAAATGCAGCAACAAGCAAGACGCAATACTCAGGAGAGTACGGAATTCCACAGGGAGGAAACCTACCACCCACGCTGTACATCATATATACAAACGACCTAGCTGAAACAAATCTACACGCAACGCACTATATGTATGCAGACGACACATGTTTCATATATGCCGGAAAAACCCATCAAGAAGTCCAAACTAGTATAGACAGCGACATGGAAACACTCTCACAGTGGTTTTACGACAATTCACTAACAATCAATGAAAACAAGTGCGAATACATGGTGTTAGAAAGCGGAAGAATAAGCAATAGCAAAACAATACAAGTCAAAATAAATAACATCACCATCAAAGAAGTCCGAGATGTCAAATACTTGGGATTAACTGTTCAAAACAACCTAAAATGGGACAAACACATAAACAGGCTACTAAACGCTAACTCAAGAACAATAGCAACAATTTGGAAACTGAGAGACCTAGTACCGCACTCAATGAAAAAAGCTATCTACCACTGCCTGTTTACATCGAAAAACAACTACCTAATTCACGTGTGGGGAAACACAACATCAGCTAACATAAACAAACTTCAAATCCAACAGAATAAAATACTTAAAACCATGTACTCAATAAATAGATTAACACCAACCACTGCTCTTTATAACATGACAAAGGTATTGAACGTGAGAAAAAGTATTGCATTCAATAATTTGACACTAATACACAAGATAAGACGAAATGAAATAAAAACAAACATTAAACTAAAAATGAACGACGACTTTCACCATTACAAAACTAGAACTTGCACACACATAAGAACCCACAAATACTACAAAAGTAAATATACACAAACATTGCTAACAAATACCATCAACAAATACAACCAACTACCGGACCACCTAAAGAAGTTACCAGTGAGAACCTTCAAAATAAAAATTAAGAAAATGCTCATACATGACAAAATATAGAGACGAACAACGAACGGAAGCAAACGTACCCTAAATACCGTTAACCCGAGGAATGGAGATCCAGACACTTACAGGTTTGGGAAAACCCAACCCCGTGGCGAGGAAAGAGGGAATACAGCGACTATGTTTATATTTTACTGCCGTATTTTGTGAACATATGTACACGTTAAATTGTAGTTTATTGCATTACAATTAATAAAGAAACTTTATTATTATTATTAATGTAAAAATACCTACCTACATGTGTTTAGTCCAGTCATTTCGTCGGAAAAAGCGGGTTAGAAATGGAAATGAACCGAGGAGGCTAAATTTTTGATATGAAGTTGGGGGGGGGGGCTAGAAAAGCTTAACTTCAAATCAGGGGCGCGTTATCCCATGGGCAAAATGGGCATATGCCCAGGGCCCCCAATAACAGGGGGGGCCCAAAACAGTATTTTGGAAACTCATTGCCGTAATAGACTATAACCACACTATGCCAGTCCTCTTTAACGGTGCAAGCAGATTTAGGCTCCTCTCAGCTAATCCAACTAATCTTTAACTAATTTATTACCGTCTCAAGAATAGTGAATATTTGCGCTCCTGCCGGTTGGGCACCAAAATAAATCTAATAAGTCTAAAACTTAAATGATCGACGTCCAAACGCGGGATTTTCGCATCTTTCTTCGCGAAAACCGCGGACGCGCCGCGGTTTTGCCTTCAAAATGCCGTTTCGCTGGCTGTGTGGACTCGCGAATCGCGGATTTAGCGCCCATTTCTCTTAATTTTTCGCGAAAAATCGACGTACGACGATATTGTCGCTTGAATTCCATTGCAATAATTTTTGGAGCGGGTACACCCCGTTCAGCACTTTCGCAAAAATTGCAGAACTTAACTTCTCAAAGGATCCGAGGAGAAGCAACAATGGGCGCTCTACTGCGGCATTTATGGCTCGAATAACCATTCTTCAATGCATAGGCGGTCCTATTTGTTTATATTTTGTCCAGTTTTCGTATTATTTTCCTTCAATTTGAGTAAATTTATGGATATCGGTTTGGGAGTGTACTTCTACTCGAGTCGCCATGACGACGGATCATCTTTTATAAGCTATAAATTAATTAGGTAATTAATAAATGACCGTAGTAAGAATAAGAAACTTCACTTTAGAGTAGTTACCTAAACATGTTTTTTTGCAATAAAAGAAACTAGGTATATCTAATACTGTACGAAACTAATGAGAAACCGTTGACTAAGTTAGAAGAGAAAAACTGTATGAATTCTTCGAAGATTTTCAGTCAACATTTTCCCTAGTTTGGAATTCTATTCTGTAATGCTGGAATGCTCTAAAAGTCGCAGTTTTTAAAATATTTATTTGTTAATAATACCCTTTATTTATTAAGATAACATATTTTACTTGCTTATACATTTTGATTTTTAAGCTAGTTGTTAATTATTTTGTAATTCTTAAGAATAATTAATCTGTTGTGACTAATTATGTATGTACTTATATTAAATTTTGTTGCAAGATGGTGAATAGCTTACCTATTATTTATGATTTTTGTTAATTGTTCCGAAATGTTATATCAGTATTATTAGTATATATTATGTTTGTGTGAAAAACTAATTCTTCTTAATTCAGCATTGTATAGGTATGGGTGCCCCCAAATTCAAAATTGCCCAGGGCCCCATGATGGCATAACGCGCCTCTGCTTCAAATTGTCGACCAAGAGTTCCTATGTGTATTTTCCGCAATTTCAAAAAAGGGGGTTTCCATTGAGATACGATAATTGACTCAATACTTTTTACTTTATCATACGCAGTATGTAAAGTATTGTAATCATGCCGAAAAAAAATCTGATGTGGCCAGGCACATGACTTTATCATACAATATATAAAATTAATAGTTTACCTGCATCAGAATCTATTTTATTGAGATAATATACCTACACTACGTCATTAGAATAATAGGTATTTATGTCACAAATGCCGAAAGTACAGAATAGCGCGACGAGCGGTGATGCGGCGCGTCACCGAAGGCGGAGCGTCGCCGTCGCATACGAACGAGTCACGCGCGCTATCTAGGTTTTGGCAGGAGTGACATCAACCTTTATTGTGTTGCTTTTTAAAAAATATGTATTTAAAAAAATAAATAAAAAATGGTTATATTTCTGTATAGGAAATGTTAGGTTGGTACCACTTTGACGAAACGTCAAGTTTAAAAAGCTAATTCAAATTCTGACAGATTTATATTTGTTCATAGATGTCACATCCGTACCAACATAGTAAAATAAAACTACACGCATCGCTATACTTTATTAACAAATTTATCAATTTATCGTTTTTAGAATTAGTTATAAAGACGGGTTGATATTTCTTATCAACAAACAATCAAATTGGTGATCTTAAATTATTTGAAATTTGTATTTTGTAATTTGCCGCAGTAGAGCGGCAACGTTCCATAACGGTTCTCCAACCCATCTCCAACCTCTGATAAAATCAGCTGTTTTCGAATGTGACAGCACATGTAGTTTCATATGTAGTTTCATATCAATGCAGATGCGCCCGATCTCGATCAAATAGAATTTGCTCTTGCAGCAAAACTATTAATTTTACCAAAAAATGTCATAGGCATAATATATTCAAAATTTCCTCTAGTTTAATTTATTATTTAACTATTTTGACGAAATTACAGAAATGGCGGCTCATTTGCAAAATCCTTGAAAAAGGCTTAGAATAAACTACCAGTTCCTTTGGACCCTTTTGAACCACAAGCTTTTCAGCTCTAAGTTAGGTCATGAAACTTCTAAATATGAACTTTCGTCCCGATACTTTTCGTAGTTTCTCCGGAATCGTCGCCACAAAAATCGTTTACACACACACAGACACACACACACACACACACACACACAGACATTTTTTTGTACCTTAGTCAAAAATGTTCAGGGGACCCAAAAAGACCTATTTCCGCTAAAATCTCAATTTTTTTTTCGGCATGATTACAATACTTTAGCATACTGCGTATAATAAAGTAAAAATCTGATGTGGCCAGGCACATGACTTTATCATACAATATATAAAATTAATAGGTTAGCTGCATGAGAATCTATTTTATTGAGATAAATCGTAGGTATTGTCAAAGCATCAGCATTTGACACTACCTACACTACGTCATTAGAATAATAGTTATTTATGTCACAAGTGCAGAAAGTACGGAATAGCGCGACGAGCGGTGATGCGGCGCGTCACCGAAGGCGGAGTGTCGCCGTCGCATGTGAGCGAGTCGCGCTATCTAGTTTTTGACATCAACGTTTATTGTGTTGCCTTTTGAGAAATAGGTATTTAAAAAAATGGTTGTATTTCTGTATAGGAAATGTTAAAATGTTAAAAAGGTAAATGTTGACGAAACGTCAAGTTTAAAAAGCTAATTCAAATTCTGACAGATTTATATTTGTACATGACACTGTAGATGTCACATCCGTACCAACATACTAAAATAAAACTACACTCATCGCTATACTTTATTTACAATTTTCTCAATTTATCGTTTTTAGAATTAGATATAAAGACGGGTTGATATTTCTTATCAACAAACAATCAAATTGGTGATCTTATTTTATTTGAAATTTTCATTTTGTAATTTGCCGCACTAGAGCGGCAACGTTCCATAGCGGTTCTCCAACCTCTGATGAAATCAGCTGTTTTCGAGTGTGACAGCACAAAAGTTTCATGAAGTTTCATATCAATGCAGATGCGACCGATCTGGATCAAATAGAATTTGCTCTTGCAGCTAAACTATGCATTTTACCAAAAATGTCATAAGCATAAATTATTCAAAATTTCCTGTACTTTAAAATATTATTTAACTATTTTGACGAAATTACAGAAATGGCGGCTCATTTGCAAAATCCTTGAAAAAGGCTTAGAATAAACTACCAGTTCCTTTGGACCCTTGTGAACCAAAAGCTTTTCAGCTCTAAGTTAGGTCATGAAACTTCTAAATATGAAGTTTCGTCCCGATACCTTCAGTAGTTTCTCCCGAATCGTCGCCACAAAAATCGTTTACACACATACACACACACACACACACACACACACACACACACACACACACACACACACACAGACATTTTTTTGTACCCAGGGCCGATTTATCCATTAGGCGAGTGAGGCAGCTGCCTAGGGCGGCAGCCTTTTTTAGGGCGGCAAGTAAAGTTATACTATTCTAAAAATATCAATTTTTATTTATATAAGGAGGCGGTAAAAAGAAAAATGCCTAGGGCGCTATCATGCCTTAACGCGGCCCTGTTTGTACCTGGGTCAAAAATGTTCAGGGGACCCAAAAAGACCTATTTCCGCTAAAATCCCAATTTTTTTTTTCGGCACGATTACAATACTTTACATACTGCGTATGATAAAGTAAAAATAAATGATGTCTGTATAGTAAATGCTAGGTTGGTACCACTTAGACGAAACGTCAAGTTTAAAGGTGCGTTCCGATTGGTAGGTAATGGTAGCTAATGGCGGTGGTAGAATACGAAATTATAGTATTTCTTACATATCGTGATAATGACACATGTTAGTTTGCATGTACATAAACATGAGTCACTATCAATTTTCTATTGGAAATACTATAACGGCGTCGGCTACCACTGCCATCGTCACTAATGAAAACGCACCTTAAAAAGGTAATTCAAATTGTGACAGATTTATATTTGTTCATGACACATCCCTACCAACATACTAAAATAAAACTACACTCATTGCTATACTTTATTTATAATTTTCTCAATGTATCGTTTTTAGAATTAGATATAAAGACGGGTTGATATTTCTTATCAACAAACAGTCAAATTGGTGATCTTACTTTATTTGAAATTTGTATTTTATAATTTGCCGCACTACAGCGGCAACGTTCCATAGTGGTTTTCCAATCTCTGATGAGATCAGCTGTTTTCGAATGTGACAATACAAAAAAATATTTGTCAAAATCCTGGCTACTATGTAAATTCATATCAATGCAGGTGCGACCGATCTCGATCAAATAGAATTTGCTCTTGAAGCTAAACTATTAATTTTACCAAAAAATTTCATAGGCATAAATTATTCAAAATTTCCTGTGCTTTAATTTATTAATTAACTAATTTGTCGAAATTACAGAAATGGCGGTTCATTTCCAAAATCCTTCAAAAAGGCTTAGAATAAACTGAAAGGCTAAACTATTAATTTTACCCAAAAATGTCATAGGCATAAATTATTCAAAATTTCCTCTGCTTTAATTTATTATTTAACTATTTTGACGAAATTACAGAAATGGCGGCTCATCTGCAAAATCCTTGAAAAAGGCTTAGAATAAACTACTAGTTCCTTTGGGCCCTTTTGAACCAAAAGCTTTTCAGCTCTAAGTTTAGTAACAAAACTTCTAAATATGAACTTTCGTTCCGATACCTTTAGTAGTTTCTCCGGAATCGTCGTCACAAAAATCGGGTACACACACACATACACACACACACACACACACACAGACATTTTTTTGTACCTTGGTCAAAAATGTTCAGGGGACCCAAAAAGACCTATTTCCGCTAAAATCCCAATTTTTTTTTTCGGCACGATTACAATACTTTACATACTGCGTATGATAAAGTAAAAAAATTGAGATTTTAGCGGAAATAGGTCTTTATGGGTCCCCTGAACATTTTTGACCAAGGTACAAAAAAATGTCTGTGTGTGTGTGTGTGTGTGTGTGTGTGTGTGTGTGTGTGTGTGTGTGTGTGTGTGTGTGTGTGTGTGTGTGTGTGTGTGTGTGTGTGTGTGTGTGTGTGTGTGTGTGTGTGTGTGTGTGTGTGTGTGTGTGTGTGTGTGTGTGTGTGTGTGTGTGTGTGTGTGTGTGTGTGTGTGTGTGTGTGTGTGTGTGTGTGTGTGTGTGTGTGTGTGTGTGTGTGTGTGTGTGTGTGTGTGTGTGTGTGTGTGTGTGTGTGTGTGTGTGTGTGTGTGTGTGTGTGTGTGTGTGTGCGTGTGTAAACGATTTTTGTGACGACGATTCCGGAGAAACTACTAAAGGTATCGGGACGAAAGCTTATATTTAGAAGTTTGATGACCAAACTTAGAGCTGAAAAGCTTTTGGTTCACAAGGGTCCAAAGGAACTGGTAGTTTATTCTAAGCCTTTTTGAAGGATTTTGGAAATGAGCCGCCATTTTTGTAATTTCGACAAAATAGTTAATTAATAAATTAAAGTAGAGGAAATTTTGGATAATTTATGCCTATGACATTTTTTGGTAAAATTAATAGTTTAGCTTTTTAGTTTATTCTAAGCCTTTTTGAAGGATTTTGGAAATGAGCCGCCATTTCTGTAATTTCGACAAATTAGTTAATTAATAAATTAAAGTAGAGGAAATTTTGAATAATTTATGCCTATGAAATTTTTTGGTAAGATTAATAGTTTATCTTCAAGAGCAAATTCTATTTGATCGAGATCGGTCGCATCTGCATTGATATGAAATTACACAGTAGCCAGGATTTTGACAAATATGTTTTTGTGTTGTCACATTCGAAAACAGCTGATCTCATCAGAGGTTGGAAAACCACTATGGAACGTTGCCGCTGTAGTGCGGCAAATTATAAAATACAAATTTCAAATAAAGTAAGATAACCAATTTGATTGTTTGTTGATAAGAAATATCAACCCGTCTTTATATCTAATTCTAAAAACGATACATTGAGAAAATTATAAATAAAGTATAGCGATGAGTGTAGTTTTATTTTAGTATGTTGGTGAAACAAATATAAATCTGTCAGAATTTGAATTACCTTTTTAAGGTGCGTTTTCATTAGTGACAATGGCAGTGGTAGCAGACGCCGTAGTATTTCCAATAGAAAATTGATAGTGACTCATGTTTATGTACATGCAAACTAATATGTGTCATTATCACCATATGTAAGAAATACTATAATTTCGTATTCTACCACCGCCATTAGCTACCATTACCTACCAATCGGAACGCACCTTTAAACTTGACGTTTCGTCTAAGTGGTACCAACCTAGCATTTACTATACAGAAATCATTTATTAATTTTTTTAAATACGTATTTCTTAAAAAGCAACACAATAAACGTTGATGTCGCTCCTGCCAAAACTAGATAGCCGACTCGCTCATATGCGACGGCGACGCTTCGCCTTCAGTGACGCGCCGCATCACCGGTCGCCGCGCTATTCCGTACTTTCGGCACTTGTGACATAAATAACTATTATTCTAATGACGTAGTGTAGGTAGTGTCAAGTGCTGATGCTTTGACAATACCTACGATTTATCTCAATAAAATAGATTCTCATGCAGCTAAACTATTAATTTTATATATTGTATGATAAAGTCATGTGCCTGGCCACATCAGATTTTTTATTGCTTCTTTCATGCTCTACAATTTAGGTCCTATACATTTTTACCTATTGTTCATGGTTATTGAGATACCGATCGAAAAAGGCAAAAATGTAGATAGTGAACATTATTTTTTGCTCTTTTCTCGTGATAGATAGCGAAAAATTGTCTAGTATGAAAAACTTGTAGACCGTGTTCAGACCTGCAATTTTGCTTTTTATTTTTCCTTCCAACCAACATTACGACCTCTAGCGCGTCGCAAAGTTGACAGCAGCGCCGCCCGACTCTACAAAATATAAAAATTTATCAACACTCTCGAGAAGAATCCGGAGCTACAGTCATCGGTAGAATTATTGTAGCAAGAAAAGGAGGTTCTAATTTGTGCTGGAGAGCGATTCCTCATCGTCATATATGGCGGTGATAAACAGGAGAAAAATCGATTAATATTTTGCGATTCTACCGCTTTCCAAAGTCAATGACGACAAATAAGTTGAATCACCTGCCACTACTTCCACCAACAAAAAGCGCAGTTTGCCAACAGATTACAAACGTGGCGCGGATTTTTCAAAGATCCTCAGGAATGGGGTTAGCCACAGAGTAATTACGCAAATTGGTTCCAGAATTTGCACCACAGCGCTACCCGCTCCATCTGAACTTTTAAAACTAATTTCGTGCAAATGAAGAAAAAAAAAAGGTGAGCGATCTTCTGGGCGCAAAAAATTAGAAATTAGCTGCTCCGTTATTTGCTTGCATTGTATAGTGTAGTGGGCAAACATGCAACATCGCCAGGGTCGATATTCTTTTCAACGACGACGACCACGACGATGATGATGATGTTTCGACAATCCCAGCATCATATTCTGCGGTTCGAGAGTCTCCACAACCCGAAGAGTTAACCGAGGAAGAACTTCTTCACCCACGATCATCAAAACGACGAAAAATTACTTAATCACTTAATTATTATTTTTAGCTACAGAAAAAATTATTTGTTCAATAAATTTCATGTGTTTGGTTCATAATTTGTCTGGTTTATTTATTTATTTTGTATCCCAATAATTCCCCAAACAACTTTTCATCCGTTTTGACGTGTGCATACAACCTCGCGAGCGGCTAAATCGAAACGGGGCATGGACTTGCCGACTTTGCGACGCGCTATAGAACGTAATTTTAGTCGAAAGGAAAAAATAAAAATAAATTCTAGGCCTGAACATGCATGCTCTAAAAGTTTATTAATAGATATTTTTTGATATCTACAGTGAGAAATGAAAAAATAGCTAAAAAGATTCACTACCTTTAATTTTGACGTTTTCGATCGATATCTCAATAACGATGAACGATAGGTAAAAAATGTAACAGACCTTAATTGTAGAGCGTAAAAAAGCAAAATGCTTGCTCGGCCCATTTGCATTTCCAAATGTATATAATGACTAGGCTATATTGTATAATACTGCAGTCATTTTACAATGTTGTCTGTATTGTTACAATCGGACATGTGAAATCGCAACCAAAGCGCGTTCGTAATATCTTAATGTAAATGTATTATGCGCAGTTGTTCCATTGTGCATATACATATGATCACGAGGTTAGACGAAGTGTTTGCGATGGCGATCGCACAGTCGATGTTGTGTTGGCTTGTTGCTTAAGCGACACTTAAGCAAAACTGATCTGTAATTCGCTTGCTAAGGGATATATAGATCTCTAATCTAATGTTGTAGCAATTGTGCCACACATTGTGATTGAGTTTTCAGTTTATACGTTAAGGTAAGTCTACGTTTTTGCATCAAACATGCCGTTGGGCTGAAATTTATTTTATTCACTCTGGAATCTAAAACCGTGCAAATTTATGAAAATACAATTGGAAATTCATAGTGATATACGTGGTTTTGTATTACATATATTCACAAGGAAAAGTGCATTGATTACAGCAAAACATTTTAAAGAGAATGTTAGAAAATTGCAGATAAGAGTGAAGGTAAACAATGAAATTATATGCTTTTTATTAGTCTAATAAAATGTTTGGGTTTTAGAAAGATGATATGGACGATATGTCAAAGGAATTAAAAAACCTCACACCTTGGGCAGTTAAAACAGGTGAGGGTATAAATATATTTTTGGATAAGGCGTCAGTGTAAACGAATCAGTCTAAAACTTTTCAATCCTGAAGGTTTGTGGATGCACCTACGTTTATAAATTCAAGAGAAATGCAAACGGGTTTAAGTGTAAATCCTGTGTCACGTTGAGCTATTTTCGATACAAAGTAAAACAGCAAGTCTTAACCCTTTTGCATTTCACCTCTTCCATTGTTTATAAATAAAAACAACTCTTGAAGTTCATATGGAGGTTATTTATTCATTCGAATAATCGTGTGACTTCCATTGTTGTCTATGTCTAATGTATATGTATGTCTAATGCCTATGTCTATGTAGTTTTATAGCTTAACTTTAAGTCTGAGTTATGCCTTCGCTCCGTTTCAGACAGGGGGATTATGCTACATCAACCAAAAATGTATTGCATTAAATCTATTGTTTACCCCACCTCTCTGAAACTCGATAATGTAGAATAAATCTTTTATTTATGGTTGAGTGTTAAAGATGTGATCTAAATCGCATACACCTATTATTTATAATCTCATAACATATGCTATACACTTTTCTGATGCTATAGAAAACTTTTTTTATTTATTGTAAAACTGTGTTCTAAATGTTTAATATTTTCTTTTCAAAATATATTCTATATTTATACTTAGTACTTATAGTTTTATTTATTACTCGTGATGAACAATTCAATGTTAGAAGAAAATATTATATTAGGTATTTAATAAATTGGCAATGTTTTCGCCAAATATCCAAATAAAAATATATTTATATTACATTCATACATATACGGCAATTATTTTTAAAATAAGTTTAATAATTTGTACGGATTATTTACATAACACGGTAAGTATTATTACATATATACCTACATCATACCAATAAATAAAAAAGATCTACCATAGAATTTTCATGAAATATATGAAGACCACAGCATGATTCATGTAATTGACCACATCAAAATTAACGGCAAATTATAAGACGTTATGTAATTGTATTTTACAATCGAAACGGTAATTTTACAAACGCATTGCTTTTTACAACATGAATGTAAAATCACATCAAAATGGCTGGCGTATTTGTAACCATGCATATTGTTTTTTTTTTACTGTGTAGGTAGTTTTAGTGTAGGACAAATTTCTTTCACTGTAGCCCTGTGCTAACCTGGATAAATTTTACAGGACGACACGGAATTAATCTCTGATCTTCGATAAAACATATACAACAAAATAGTATCTAAATGGACAAAAACTCTTCAGGGCATTATTTTTTACACTTTAGTATATCTCATACAATTGCTCGCGACCAAGGTTTATTATACGAACCTGAGCTTTTGACGCAATTTAAAAATTTGTCGGGTCTAATCAAATTCATACCTCTTCCTACAATCTACAAAGCAATGGTATGCAATGTCTGTGAAAGATTTCACAGAACCCTAAAAGCGGCACTTATCGTCAGGGGTTGGTTTAAGATCTTTCTTGAAAGAAGATTTACATGGGTAGTTGAACCCCAGAACTTATTTGATGTAATTGTTTCCAGTAATTATTTTCCCAGAATCCTTTTCATATCTAAAACCTACCCCTTCTTATCATCATTCACTAGACAAACCATTTGTTCATAAAAATCTGTTTCTGATTTCGTTTTTCTAAGAGTACAAGGTAAATGATCATCTTCATCGTCTAATCATGAAGGCCCATTTAAAGTAATTGACCGATATGCCTTTTGATATGACATTTTAATTATATTAAAGTTGAATAGAAAATATTCTGTCAGCATTGATTGCTTGAACCAGCTTTTATTTTGGCTGTTAATTTCAATTCTACCTTTATGCCTCCACAATCCGTCCAATGCACTCTTTTATGAAACCACTAATATAAACCCCACCACCACTAGAATTGAAGTCCTCTCAGTAAAAATATCCAAAAAGTTCCCCCCAAATTTATTCCATATGTTCCTAAAAAGGATCCCCAACCCAACCATCGACAAAATACCCAAATCCATTCCAATCCCACAGTATTGGAAACCATTGAAGAAATGCGACGACTCCCGTTCCATAGCCATTTCCGAAGAAATAAAATAAAATATATACATATACAATATAAAATAAGTTACAAAATGTTATGTAATTTATTTATTTTTTTTTAAAATAAACTGTTCTATATATACGTCTTCGCGAACATCTAAAATAACGAAAAAAGTTACTTTCTAGTAATTTTTCTTTTACAGAGGATCTATCTGTAGCGTAACTACAGATCCGTCTACAAAAGTTCTATTAACGGATATAGAAGTTCTAGTTTCCATGATATGTATTTTATTCAATGTCACCATATAATTATTTCAACACTTAAAAAAGCATCGGGTTTTACTTCTTAAGTTTAATTTATGAGGGCTATCAATAGATTATCTCCACATAGACCAGTATGTATTTCATTTTTTAAGTCAAATTGGAAACTAAAACTAAAAAGATATAATCTCTACGCCTAAGGTACTTCTACAGTTATTATGATCAGACAAATCGATAACAAAAATTTCTTGAAAATCTTGCGTAATAGAAAGTCCATTCACATAATCCACGTTTGTCCTAGTAATTTACAGCACTCAATTGCTTTTTCTCAAGGCAAAAGCAACAAAAGCTCCAGGACATCATTGCTCTTGGCGTAAATTTTATGTTTTAGTTTAAAGAATTTAGCGAAAAAATAATGGTTGGTCTATGTAGACTAGTTTAAATGAACGTATAGATAAAAAAATCTTGAAAATGTAAGGACACCGGGCATGTATAATTCAGAAAAACCTCTAACACACCATTTGATAGATAAAAGATAACATACGCCAGTAAAAAAATATCGTGGCTAAACTTTTTGTGCACATTAATCGAATGATTAACAAGAGCGTTGTTCCGTTTCCGTCTTTATACATATACCTAAGTATCTCAACATTATGACCAAAGTATGTATTCTAATCAAACAACCTGTGATATAGTGCACTTAATTCACAGAAACATAGGCACCTCCATGCTGTATGAGTTGCATATACATAAAAGGTTGCTATATATTATTGTATAAAAAACACATATTTCTGCATATACACTTTTTATTTATTTTAAAAGTGTTAATTAAGTTGTATAATCAATCCAAAATCTGCTCTAAGGGCTGCCATGCATTATTTATCTAAATACAACCTCAGAATACGACACAATATCTGTAGCTTAGTTACAAAAGGGTTATCCGTATATCTGAGGTATTTATTAATTATATTATGATTTAATTTTATTCAATAACAAGAAATTTAACGAAGAAGGCATTACTTTATTGAAACGCGCAAATACAAAGTAAAATAATGTTGTTATTTTTCTGACCAGAGTAACTCATTAACTCTAATAAAGAAATCATAAATTTTGCCTCGCGAGCATTCGCTCACAAAATTCCGTCAATTTCTCATAAATAGTGACTAATTTATCCATTGAATTCGATATTTTCTCAACGTTCGTTCCGATGTTGTTCATTACGGCAAGTGTTTCCGATTGCCTATGCAATTTTCCAAGTGGGTTGTGTCTATGTTCCCTATGTCTCCTCTCTCTGTGTTTTCCCGAGGAAGAAGCATGCTTTACATCAATTGAACTGTCCGAATCAACATCAACAGAGACTGCCTGCACAGATGTTGAAGGTTCTATGGATAGATCTTCAGGTTCCGTTTTAATATTTTCTTGAGCGACGAGTTGGACGTAGTTCAGATCAGCTTGCGGATCTTCCTGTTGCTGGCTTCTTATTGTTGGCTCAGCCCTGTTCTAAAATAATACAACGTAAATTAGATAGAAAAGGTTTATCGACGGTAAGATATTCAAGGAAAAAGGTTATTTATCGGGCAATTCCGTCATTCGAAGAAGCAACCGTAGACACGTGTTTCGGACTATTAGTCCTCATCAGTACGGTATAGCCAAGGAGTAAGATGAACACTCAATGGAAAAAAACACTCAAATGGAGACCATAAGCACCAAATTGGTGACATTGGGCACCCCCCTTATGGTCTCCATTTGAGTGTTTTTTCCATTGAGTGTCCATCTTACTCCTTGGCTATACCGTACTGATGAGGACTAATAGTCCGAAACACGTGTCTACGGTTGCTTCTTCGAATGACGGAATTGCCCGATAAATAACCTTTTTCCGTAAATTAGATATTATTTTTGTTCTGATTAAAATACCATTCACAAACGTTTATATTATATATATATACTTCAGCCATAGTTAATTGATTATTATTTTATAATTCTGACTATGATGAAAATACAGGTGTTTAATGTATTGGCGTTTTTTTTTAATTTTCATTGGTGCTCTGTGTTCTGAAGTTCTCACAAAACCTCAGATTATCGTGATATATGGTACTGGCACTGGAGTGGTAGAACCCAACTTTCCTTTTCAAACGGAATGGTGTATTTTTCTTTAAAATTTGTGGATAAAAGTTGATTGGATATATTTTCTGACTAAAACTATAAGTAAGCTTATAAAAATATGTATAGAAAATATAATATTAGTATGCACTTGACTTGACCTTTTAGACAACTAAGCGCATTAGTATTTAGCGCTTTATATATTGCGTCTTTTGTTTACTTTGTGTTGTGTAAATATTTGCAATTTGATTCTTGAATGTTACGTAATTTTGAAAACTTATAGAGTACACTCTGTTGATTGTAATTTATTGTTCTGTTATTGTTCTTTGTCCAATTTATGACTACTATTATTTTACTAAATTAGAATGTTTTTGGTTTTTGGCAAAGGCGCATGGATTTAAAAGTCTGTTCGAGGTTTAGTTAAAACTTATTAGATTATTAGCAACGTACAGAATAATATTTTATTTCATATTACAAGAAATGATTTTTCAAACTAATATACAAAAAAAAAACTTAAGAACTAATAGAATATATTATGTGTGTCTGGATGTGAAAAGGGACCAGTTTTCCGAAATTGAGTTATAAGTGTTTTTGGTTATGGCAAAGGTACTCCAACATTTTAAAAAATAATTGAAAAATAATAGAAATTGAAAAAATAATAAATAATAAGTAAATAAATAATAATTAAGTTGCCGAAAGTAAACTTTTGCGCTATGACGCTTTAACTTATGCAAAGTTTAAAACTTAATAACTTCGCGCATATTTGCAAGTTACGCCACATTTTTGTACAATTTCGATATTAGTTTTACAATTTTTAGTAGAATATTATATCATTATTCCGTTACGGTTTTAATTATTATTTTAATTTTATTTTTGCTAATTTTGGAAATGTTTCTAGTTTTTTACCATTTTTAAAATTTTAGATTTCTCTCCAGTTTTAAAATTTTATCAAATTTTGTAAATTGTTCATATTTTTTATTGATTCAAGCAAAAAAATAACTATATTAGTTACTTTTTACTTTATCATACAAATTATGATATATTCTTCCCAAAACAAAAGGGGTACCAATTTTACTTGCCGCAGGGCACGTAACATTAAAAAATGCAAAATTGCGATCTATAATTTGGTTAAAAAAATTATTTTTACCCAAAGTATGTTTCAATTTTGTTTGTGGGGTATATGAGAAATGTCTTCTATGTCCCAATTTTTCATTACCTACAGTCTACAACTGCCACTAAGAAAATCAAGCAAACTTTTCTATAATGCTGACCTACTTCTCGAAGCTATAATTAGTTTGACGTCAAAGTGCAGATATTTATTATAGTCCTTATCTGAGATAAAGATTCTACTGATTCTAGACAGATAAAGCTGACTATCACGTGCATATTATCCAGATTACTTTTTATTTCTGTCAGACATACAAGATCTGCAACAATTAACATTTGGCAAACTTCATCTATTACGCCTCTTGTATACAGAATATACAGAGCTGTTGAGCATGTTTTTGTTGGTTGTTCATGATAGATGTTTGTGTTAAGTTTGTTGTATGAAAGAATCACAACATAAATTGTGCCAAGTTGACGGTTTTGTGCTGTAGTCTAAAATGACCATGCTTGAGCCTTCAGTTAATCATACTTATTAGGTTCCATTACTTCGCAGTCTTTTGCACTGCTGAGCTGTTGATCTCAAATAAGATTACAAAAGTTGTTTACTATGGTCTGTATGGCCTGTATACTGATCCTATACAGCTTATACATATAATTTATAATTAGTTTTTAGTTTCATTATTAGTTGTTGTCGCCTTTCAACTGTTTACGGATAATAGTAATAATAGCAATTTCGTTGTCGATGATCGTATCACAGAATTTTTAATTTTTTCTCTATATTTAGTCATTGTTTCTCGTTAATGCGGTTAAATATTAAAATAACTTTGTCTCCTTATTATTGTTTACCAATTTGTTATTAAGACTTTTATCGGATGCTCGATAGCCACCATTATAGAATTAAATTATTAATTGTGTTCCTTTTGTGCCAGTATTTTCGGATTAGCTTTTCTCTACAATTGAGTGAATTCCATGCATTCGCATCCTTTATTAATTTGCTATAAGAATTGTTAGCTCGTGTTCATCAAAAACAGGAGAAAGGCGATAATATTGGTTGGCAACCACTCGAATTATTGAGAGATAATGTTGAAAAGCGGAAATCTGTATAATTCCATGTAATGCTCAACATTTATACGAAAAGTATATAGCGTGTTTAGATTTGGACATTGCCTAGGCATTTTAGATATTGCCAATAGCTTGATGAAGTAAAATTATTTCAGAATTGGACTACTACCATCAGGCCACCGCAGAGAAATTAGCCATAATTTGCCCCAAAAGTTCATCAAACGGTGTTGTCGGAAGTTTGATTTATTTCGTTATACGCGTCACCACCAGAGGTCAATAATTATCTCAATAAAAAATTGCACATAACTTTTTGCAACAACGCCACAGAGAAACAAGAGTTGAAAATTCTGAATAAAATTCTGCATCCAATCATGGTGTTGGAAAGGTGCTACCCCTAATATCACCTACCCCTATACGACTATAATACAAGAAATTGACGCGCCGTTCGACTAAGAAGTGCTATTAATCAACATAACTCGCGCTAAAATTATTGCATGGCTTCCGTAAACAGTCGGAGTTTTGCTCGACAGCAAACAACCCTTAAATGAGGATAATGTTCGTACTGAGTCAGTACGACAGGCAATCCTATATCTAGTGGCTGCTGCAGAAAATTTTTATAAGTTTTACCGATATTATTGCATAACGTTCTAGCACATATCAAATTTAGGTAATGAAAAGGGCTTCTCACCCATCGCTGCTCAAAGTTTATTCTCCGGCAAACAGTTCTAATAGACGATAATGTCCGTACATGGTCCGACGGAATCAGTACGACAGGCAATCATATATCTAGTTGCTGCTGCACAAAAATGTTTATAACTTTTGCAAATATCCTTGCATACTCTTGCATAACTTACTATTGTATATCCGCTCGGAGTTTTACTCCACGACAAACAACCCTTAAATGACTATAATGCATCCAGTTTGAATGCAACTGGTCGATGGACACTTCTTCTACGTAATAATCATGTATAATCGAAAGTTTTGCAACAATGTTTGCAAAAGTTATAAACATTTTCCTGCAACAACCAACCGACACATGTTTGCCGGCGTGGACGGTTTCGTACGGACATTATCGTAGTTTAAGGGTTGATCGCCGTGGAGCTAAACTCCGAGCAGCAAAAGGTGAGGATACCTTTTAATTTATTTTGATATTTTCATATAAGATAGGAAGTTATGCAACAATATTGGCAAAAGTTATAAACATTCTTATGCAGCAACCACTTGATATATGATTGCCTATCGTACGGTGCCGTACGGACATTATCGTCATTTGTGGGTTGTTTGCCGTAGAGTAAAACTCCGAGCGGAAAAGGGTGAGAAGCCGTTTTAATTTCCTAGAATTTGGTATACGACAGAAATTTATGCACCAATATTTGGCAAAAGTTATAAACATTTTTCTGCAGCAGCCACTTGATATGTGATTGCCTGTCGTACTGCTTCCGTACGGACATTATCGTCATTTAAGGGTTGTTAGCCGTGGCGTAAAACTCCGAGCGGGTAAGGATGAGAAGCACTTTTAATTACCTACAATTTGGTATTTGATAGGAAGTTATGCACCAATATCGGTAAAAGTTATAAACAGTTTTCTGCTAGAAGAGACTTGATATGTGATTGCCTGTCGTACTGGTTCCGTTCGGTCATTATCATTATTTAAGGGATTTCGCCGTGGAGCAAAACTCCGACCGTTCAAGACAGTGCCGGATTTACCCCGGGGCATCCGGGGCACACGCCCGGGGCCCCCACAAAATAGGGGCCTCCACAAAATTAAGGAAGCAAGAATTTTCTAACTAAAATAATCAATTGTTTTAATTAATATTCCGGTGATAGATCGGCTTTCTGCATCTTTGACTGAAAGAATTCTTGCTTAAGATATTGTCTGTGATTGATTTGGGTTCTTCAATCATTTGGAGGATTTCGGATATTCACAACGCTGCAGAAAACTTACTACAAATTTATAAAAACGATCTAGAGGACAGTCTTGGGAATGACTTGGTGCAGTTTATAGCATTGATAGACGCCCTTAAGAAGGGTGACTATAACGTCGACAGCGAACCAAAGGAATTGTTTTATTACAGAATTTTAATTAATAACAACTTCGGCGCTGCATTCCCTAATCTAGAAATTTCATTATATATACGAATGCATTTGGTGTTGATGCTATCTAATTGTAGTGGAGAACGTTCTTTTTCAAAAATGAAAATTATTAAAATAGATTGCGCACGACGATGGCCCAGAAACGCCTGGCTCGCGTGGGTTTAAATTAAATTTGTTTGTTTCTGATAAAAATGTATTTTTCAGTTGGCAAAGTAAAATTATGCTAAAACATATTGTTTAATTTAAGGGGCCTCCACATACCCCACTGCCCCGGGGCCCCCACATTTGCAAATCCGGCACTGGTTCAAGAGTAAATAGTGCATTTAATTGCCTATAATTTAACGTACGTAAGGAAGTTATGCACTTCTTAGTCGAACGTCGCGCCAATTTCTTGTATTATAGTCGTATGGGGGTAGGTAATATTAGGGGTAGCATCTTTCCATTGCAGAATTCTATGCGCTTTCGAAATTTGTAGCACTTGTTTCATCTATGTGGTTGTTGCAAACAGTTATATGCAATTCTTTATTGAGATGACAAGTTCTCTTATACAATGACACGTACCGAAATAAATCAAATTTACGACAACACCATTTGATGAATTTTTGGGGCAAAACTCTGGCGTAGAGTACTTAAACACCCCTATGGTTTGATATATGTTTCAAAACAAAATTCGAAAAAAAAGTTATGGCTAACTTCTCTGCGGTCTTTTTTTCTCGTTTGAGGTTGAAGTTGACAGTTGACAAGTTGAAGTTGTGCTTTAATATGCTCGATAAGTAGTTTATTACAAGCATCAAACAGGATTCTGTGTATAACAAAATTACTCTAGTCACCATAGAGAACCATATATAGAAAATATATATTGAATAATTTTCAGGTTTGGTAATTCGCTATTTATAAAGAAAATTATACTCTACTTTTCGATGACAGAACTACGGCACAGAATGCCCAGGCATTCAGCAGAATCCGTCAAAATACACATTGCCGCTAACATAATATACAACAGTACGAGATTTTTTACCGAATTAAGCCGTGTATATCACTTGTTTCATTCACACCATTAGAAACCTCATAAAGGTCTCCAAGTAAACCTTAAAGTTTGTGGTCGATAAATCCACACCATAGAATCCTGACGTGATACGTAACTTTTGACCCCGGATACGTATTCATCGCAAAGAAATCTATTAAAAATGCCTATTCACTTTCCATTCACAAAATCATGTAAATATTCCAATCATAATTCTTAATTCGCTTTTATCAAAATGTTTTTATACATGGTGATATTGCTTGGCATTATACTAGTGCCTTTTTATTTGAGTATCTTTAATGTGTATCTTTTCGAGTGTCATTAATTTTAACATTATGACGTTAAAATGCAAATATTGCTTGTCACTATGAATACGTATTCTGTTTTATCTACTGCTCTAAATATTTGTTTTATTTTGTTGATATGATGACCATTGTTTACATATACACATTATACACTGTGAGCCAAAACAACGGTACAAATTTTCAATTGCTCATATTTCCAAAGATATTAAGTAAATTCGAGCAATTCTTGGATAAACTAATTGCTTATATTGTGAAGATTGAAAGCATACCATATTTGCAATAATTGAACGTTTTAATCCAATGTAATCTTGCTTTATGTATGTCTATGCAACATTTCTGATAATATCGGGTCAATGTAATGTGAAATGAAACGTGTAATGCAATTAGTAGGTAATGACATTTGTTTTCTTTTGGTAAAAAGGAACTGTAGATATTTTATATCATCGTATACAGGCTGTTTTTTGTAATATATTTTTTTGCCCACAGTGTATAGTATATACCGCATGATAATTCGAAGGAATGCCAAAAACTTACCTCACCAGGCCCGGGTATGATAATAAGTTTTCTTCGTTTCCTTAAAGCTTGTTTACCCATCAATGTCAACAGTCTCCTCTCTGTTCTGGTAAGCGCAATTTCGTTGTAAGGTTTTGACAGTTTCGCTTTTGTTTTCGCTTTCCAATCGGTAACTGCCTAATTCAAAGAAAATTATGATTTACTTCTATTAAAAATTGCAAAGTCACGCACCTTTCTCCATTGCGCTACTGTCTTCTGTCCGTGTCCAAGAGCGTTCAGGCCATTGGCAGCCTTGGTCCAAAGATTATTTCTTTCCATGTTCCCGTGGATTCCATGGTACCTATTCGTTATCAATTCCGGATTTTGTTCAGCAAAATCGAGGAATGTATTCCAGTGATCAGGAGTCACCCGCATTGTATCGTATAACATCAACTCACGATCAATTCAGTGAACAAACACGGACGTTTAAACTAAATGATGTTATAGTAGCCGTATGTAAGCGGAACTGTTATCAACTGACATTACTTGTATTTTTAAGTACACACGATGATTTCGTGGGTCGGCTGATACCAATTATCTGATATTATATAGCAGTTTCTGTGCGTACATTATGATTATTTTAAGTACAAACATGTACGAGGTTTGTGCAGCAAGTGCTATCAATACAATTGCGATATTTTGAATAATCTGGTGCTCGTTCATTACAATTATATATAGGTAGTTTTTATTTGACAAGATAAATAATAAATCCGTGGATAAAGGTTTAGTTTTAGCATTTAGACGTTTAAAGAAAACAACGGTTCCCGGTAATGGCCTGGATCTAGGGAAAATTATTGTCAGACTGGTGAATCAGGGCATTAGTTTTGAAGAAGGTAGCCTGTTTGCGGTTAAACATAGACTCTTTAAAACCAACAACTGGTAGAAGTTTAAAAATTTAAAAACACCCTAAGTGAAACTTTCTTTGTTATAAACATTTTCTTTGTGAGCGGCACGAATTGAGAGTAAAACTAATACTATGATCATTGACTGCCAAAGAAAAACATTATTGTGAAGTGATGAAAATTTCTATTTGAAAAATTGTTCATGATGTTATTCCGTACTTCGATAGGTAGTCACGCTTTAACGTTCTGTAGCAAACAACTCCTAAATCACAATAATTCGCTTCAACTATCTATGGAAGCTTTGACATAATCATATATTGCGCTGAAAAGCTACGAAATAGTTATTTATCTACCAAGGGCATTAAGGGGGGCACCTGGTCTAGACGGTCAAAAAAGCACCCAATATTAATATTTTTTTCACTCCGCTCCAATCAAATGAAACACATTGAACTTTCTGCAATCAATATATTATATATTGGACTACATAACTTAATTTATACATAAAAAAATATTAATTCTAAGTGGCAGAATGAAAGCCATTCTGATTGCGCCTCGCCGCTGAGCTCGTTGCACTTTGTACAGTCTGTAGTTTGCAATTTATATCTGAAGCAAACAAAACAAGTTTTTTTATAAAGTATATGTATTTAGCTTCTATGTGAATTACAGCAAATTAAAAAAATCTAAAGTGAACATGTTACCCAACTTAGAACAAAAAGATTAGATTTGTAACCGAAAAATTCTTGTCTTCGTTATAAAAAAAAACATAATATAATAAAACTTTTTCAAAAAACAATTTATGTCACATAGAAGACAAACTAATTATCTACAAAATGCAGTCAGATAGAGTTCAATCGATGCATTCCAATTTTCTCTATCGTGTACAAAAACTCAAAACAAAGCGTTTTGAGATAATCCAGCGTAAAGTTTACGGTTCAAAAGACTTCCTTTTACTGAAAACTTACCGCAGTCACGGGCTAATCTGCGATCCCAGGTCCATACAGCAACCCTTCAGCTTCCTCATACAACTCGTTTTGAGCCATTAGCTCAATTCTACGAGCAGTCCGTGCCTCTTTTGAGTTACTTAGGCTGCGGCGACCCTGCCTCTGAAGCCGTTGTTCGTCGTACCCATTAGCAAAATTTTGTGCTTGCAACCCAATTTGGATGTCCAGAAGGTTCATAATCCTCAAAATGGAACTGTACCCGTCATTGAAAACACATGCAGCGATGAATGCAGCTATTTGTACGATTTTAGATCCCGAATTCAAATGCTTAGGCGCTAAACGCCAGACAGTAGAATTAAAGCTCTCGTTAGAGTTTTGTGTATGTCCACCTAAGCATCTTGTCAGAAGTTCATATTTGGAAAGATCGTTGTAAATAGGGATCAAATTTTCCACGACATCAGCATGAAGTGCAGGGGGATGATTGTAAGACGCAGCAACACCAGCCGCTTCAGCTTTGCGCCACTTACACCAACTGTCGGCTCCTGGAGGGCAATTTGTATGGTTTGGCTTCGTATTCGTAGATGTTAGATGGTCTAGAGTTGCTTTAACTTCTCTTTTCATGTCTTTGACAGAATTAACATTTCGCCGAATAGCCAATCCGTAGTATTTTGTAAGCTTCTTGATGAGTAAATCCGTTAATTTACCTCTTCCACCAAGCTTCTTTTCTCTTTTTACGTTTCGGAGTCGCGTGCCCATTCGTTTTTCCACGTGTCCAACGCACTCACTTTTGATTACTGGACATTCATTACCATACGGGTTTAGATCTAAAATTGCTTTGTAGGTTTTAGAGTCACCGTCTCCAATGTAATTTATATATTTTACGCCAAATATCTCAGTAGATTTAGAAAACATGTCTTTGATAGCATCTACCTCCATCTTACCGGCGGAACCTGAGTGGTTCGCTAAACATTGCTGTTCATGTGATTCATACCATTCAGTATACTCGTCCGTGCCTTCTCTTTTTTTCCACGTAATACATGCTTGGCAGTAAGCACTTTTTACTACAAGGTCAATTATTTTCCCACTATAGTAACCGATGATCGTCGTGACACCGTATAAAGATGAAAATCCTCGTTTCTTCCACGAACCATCCCCGGATATTTTTAAAAGATCTTCAGGCCTTTTATTTAGTGCGTTTAACTGTTTTTCTACTTCGACGGCTTTCATACAAATTCTGTCAAACACTGAGCTCGTGGCATTATAAACATGCTGCACAATCAGGTCATATGCACTTCTGCTTATACCTTGACCGAGATCCATAAGTCCAGCAAATATACCAATTCCTTGCTGTCCAATGCCTAAAAGCCGCATAACAAAAACAATTCTTCGGTTTATTTCGTATCCCGTTTTTATCATTGGCCCGGAATTAATTTCAATATTCCCACAGGAACACGAAACAAGAAGTTTGAAACCGAAGCCGCAAACTCCCGTTTCTCGAAACTGTATGTCCTTCTTACATTTTCTACAAATGATCAAGTTTGCAAGAGTTCCAAAAATAGTTAGAAATTCCACAATTCTATAACAATGTGCGTTATTGTAGACTACATCTTCACGACTTGCACTGCTGAGTTTTCTACTGGAGGCACTATCTTCTACATGTTTGTCACTCTCGTTAACTTTTTTAGATTTCCTACCAAAAAAACGTCTTTTGTGCGGCCTCGATGCACGCGAACATTCACCTGCTTTTGCTTTCGGATACGAAGACATATTTGGTAATACCTTTACACACAACGAAAACCGACTGACCGACGATTCACGATCGTATACATAGAATTTCGTATTCGTATACAATAATTCTTGATAAGACAAGAAAATGCAATGTCTAGGCTAGGCCCACGTACAGCGCGACCAGTCAGAACTTGTTCGGAGAAATGTAAACATTGGGATGCGCAGCGCACTGGACACGGGATAGTTTTGGTGGAGGGGATCATTCGTGTGTGTCGAGCGTACAGTGCGTCTCGCTTGTAAGTTGCCGCGGTTTGCTCGCTCGCCCAGTTACATTCTAGCGACTGTAACTCAAAAAGTTTTTTGAATATCGACCTAATTTTTCTTGAGCAGATTCTCTGATAGTTATAGTTTTAATTAAGACTACTTCTAAAGAATCGATTTTTTTGACCCCATAAACCAGGTGCCCCCCTTAAACGGATGTTAATGCCGGGGACTGTTTAAATAATAAGGGGACTGTTTAAAAATCTCGAGGGCCTATCGGCCCTCGAGGCCGAGGTTATAAGGATAAGGTAATAGCCGTGGTACATACAAAATTGTATGTCCTACAGTGGTTTTGTTCCTCCGTTTGAATAATATTAATAAATATTTTGATGTAATAAAGTGACATGCGTATCTACGGAGTTGAATAACAATACAAACATTTCGGATTTGAGTGACAATACAGACAATTAATTGTCAAACCGAATAACTTTAATCGCCAATAACTGACATTGACGATTTAAAATTGACAATTTGAATGACAAATATTTGATATATTTGACATATAAACCATGGCAACGCTTAATGACGACACGAACTTTTTTATGACCATGTAGGACATTGTGAATTATGGCGAGGCGAACTGTCACATAACTGTCATCCACGTAGGATTTGACAGACTTTGACACTAGCGTTGTATAATGATGACAGTTCGTTTCGGGAAAAGAGTAAGCACTTTTTTCCCGGGGAAACAAGTGACATTTTATTACCTGTCAACAGAGATAAAATGTCAAACATTTTTCCCATCACAGAAAAAAAACAATAATATTATAATATAAGTACACGTTAGCGAAAATACTAGTGCTGCAATAAGTAACTAAAGTTTTTCTGTTTTTTTCTCTTTATCTGTCACAAAAAGTACACATACTTTTGATTGTTTCTTCTGTAGATCATGACCATTTGTGAAATAATATGTGACAAAATGATTGTGACTAAATCAATGTTATCACGTCTTATTTTTGTACAGTAATTGTTGTTGTTTTGTGCTAACATTACGTATCATTCGGTATTTAAATTTAAGGCTCCGTTGTAAAAACATCGCAACTACGAAATAAAATTTTAGATTCGATGTTTTTCCGTCGCGGTCCGTGTCTATGCCGTGCTTTACGTATCGATTAAAGCTTGTGGTGTCTGCGATGAGCTGGCCATACGTAATAGCCGAAATATGGCCATTGTTTACATATCTGACAATTATTGCATTTTTCGGTTGGCGGAAAAGTTATAATGTTTGGGCTGAAATTGTACCTACATAAAACCCTAGTATTATATTGTGATTTTGGCCAGGGGTATTATATTTGAAAATAGAGAAAGATATAGAAGTAAAATTAATTTTTATTATACCAAAACATTATATTTGGCCTAACCAAATTCCTTATTTATCTAAGAATTGACACTGACAATTTCATCAATTTTGAACCATAAAACCATTTTAGCAAATTGAGTATGTCTGGTAATGAAATATATCAGAAATCACCGGAGAAGAAAAAAAAATGGTTATCGGAAATTAATTTTGTATACCCTACTTGTACGTAAATTGTAAAAAAGTAATCGTGCCAAACTTTTAATTTTGCTTTTAAATTTGAAATTGTTGCACTCAAAGGGTATTAATTGCATACAGCATACGAACAGGACAACGATAACTAACAACGCAATACATACCGAAAATTGGTCAGAATTGAACAATAGACAATAACTTACAATTTTGTTTTTGGATTTATAAATCCTTGCTTCATACAATGCATAGTAAACTCACCTATCAATACATGCAGTAAAATATCCAAGAAATGATTTTAATTATACGATCGGTACGAAGCAGCAAAAACGACGATTTTTGTGCGTTTGAACGGAGAGGTATGTATTCTCTTTATAGTTATTGTTGTCCTGTTAGTATGCTGTAACTACATTCAATTAATACTCTTTGACTGTAAAAAATCACAAATTTAAAAGCAAAATTAAAAGATCGGTAGGTTTTACGAAGTACGTTTACCATATTTGCTGAACTTTCTAGGGTGCGTTACGCGCCTGTTTCGGCACCCTTAAAACTAATTCTTGTCTCGCTTTAAAATTTCAAAATTTTGCTAAGCATTCATTAAAAATGGGACTTTCACAACCAAATATGTATAAAAGAACATTGAAATCTACACAAAAGTAACAGATTTTGGGATTTTTTCTCTCACTCTATATGTCAAGAAAGCATTCTAATCTGTAGGCACTTGAATCTGTTTTTCGGTCCCCAGCTTTGGAATAGAGTGATGAGACTATTTATTATATTACGCCCAAAGTAGCTCAACATGGAGAATGACTTTCATAAATCATATTAAAAGAAATAAAACAAGAGCAAACAAAATTATCAAAATCATTTTATTATCTTCACTACGGAGTGACTGAACTGAATCAATATATAAATAAATATGTATATAGGAACACAAAAAGCAAAACAAAACTGTCTATAGCAACTGTACATTCCTAGCTTGATTTTATACTTGCGAAATCTGCTATAAATTCTGACGTATCCAAACTATCCATCAGTTAATGTTCTATAGAAAGAATGGATACATTATTAAGCCTATCCTGGTACATATATGCTCAAAACTATAGTTGAGCGGAAATAAATTTTTTTTTTCAAGTTGGAAAACGATTTTTCACCATATGCCACCGAACCCGCACACAACGAAACGTTGTCTCAATTCAAAGCAACCTTTGTTAATCTAATACAACGGTGGTTTTATATACACGCTAGAAAATTAATCGTTCATTGAAGAAACCCGTTCTTTTTGCCGGTTGTCTTACTTTAAGATGACACAATTTTAAATGTATACTATACTTATTTGACTTCAGAAATCATTTAATTCAAAAGGTTGGGTAGTTAGATTAATCAGCTCACATTCTTGCATTAAACATTCACTTACTGCAGTTACTGCTTTTAAATATGAACTAGTTATGACGAAAGCAATAATATTTTACATTGAATACAATTAACGTATCCAAAGAAGAATTTTGTTATCTTCCAACTGGAGAAGGCACCCAGCGTCCCCTGTTAGTCTCTTTTCCATAAATACTAGAGCTGTTGGATATTTCTATATTGACGGTATAATACTACAATCGCCGATGCCGCATAGACATAGGTGCGGTTATATACCCTCAAGGAGGTCCTCTTACGACGTGAAACTGAAGCTCCATCTATCGGCATCCTTTACATTATTTTAAAAACAACGACTTTCTTAAATCAAAAGAATCGTGTTCTTAAGAGGAATTTGTTTACTTTACAGGAACAGCTGTTTTTACGTTTTCTCTTTTGGAATGACCTTGAAACCCTCCAAAACGTGTTTTTTTTATCGAATAATGTTGTGGGAAAAGCGGGACACCTGTATATAAATTATCACATAGTCATACCTCTAACAGATGAACGTTTATTTCTATTGACTATTATACATGTTAACAGAAAATTCATGACAAACTTTCTGGAAAACGGCAAAAACTTGACATTTATTACAATGACATGACACTTTTCTCCCCAGAAACTGTACGACAGATTTGCCAAAGCAGTCTTACTTATAAGGAATTCACTTCGGAAGGTACCACGGGTAACTGTAATCTTCCATCGTTTCCAGGGATATCCATGTGTGTATAATTAGATTAATAAGAAACAAATATTTCAACATCCTCGTCTGCACCCCACTTATTATCATTACTCAAATTCACACTGCTTTCTGGCCTCTCCACAACAGAATCTTCCACAGTATCCAGTGACAACGATTTCGGAGAGTTCGGCTGTACATCTCCATATCTAAAATATGTAATAATAGTTTAAATTATAGCTTACCAATTTGTATAAAATAAAACATACCGTAAAACCTCTTGTAATCTTGCCCACCTTAGTTTTGCTGCCACACATCGTGTATTTGTGCCCTTCTTTTGCGAATAACTCCTTCGAGAATGGGATAAGCAACCCATTATCCCAACTAATGATTAGTAAATTGTGCATTGTGGCTTACCAAATCTTACCTTTTCGAAATTAAACTGCACTTCAACAGATAAATTTTAAAGGGAAAATACAATCTGCTACAAAATATCTAACAATTTATCGAAACTTGTTATTTACAACCTAACCTACTAAATCTGTTTATAACTATTATAACCGTAATGGTATTATTTTCATATGCGGGCGAATTAATTATTATTTTCAATGATTTTGCGTCTAAAATGACTAGCCTAAAGAGCGCTTGTTTCCAGAAGGTCCAGTTGACGTTTGTAAATTCATTACCTCTCCCTTAACATTAGGGCAAATTTAAGCATTGCTTTAAGAATTTTGTTCATCCTGCCATCGATCGTTTTGTAAACTAAAAATAATAATAAAATAATATAATAATATACCTATGTCTACTCAAAATTCTGTTAATGGACTAGCAATGTTTGGAAATTGAATATGGATTGAGTAATACGTACATTAGATCTGAAGGAAGTTATTTGCGAATTTGCAGAAAAAGAAGGTTCGAAAGAGTTATGTTAATGTAGGTTTACACATTGTATATTGTACTAGTATCTTTATTGTTTGTTACTTTAAAAGTATTGTTTATACTAGTTCCAAGTTTGTGTTTTTAATATAAACAAAAATCATATCAATATTGTATAGGTACCGCAGAGCGTATTTTTCTAGATCATATTTTTTTATAAAACTTTTAAATTCATTTAATTTTAAAGTTTTCCTCTAAAGTGGCTTCAACTTTTGAGGTTTGCCTGTGGCGGAAAAATCGCTAGGGCCGACCCTGAAGCGAGGCATGCCCGACCATGGAGATCTACATAATATGCTCAACATTGTGTTGACACTCACAGGGCGACTTGTGGGCTGTGGCTGTTGGTACAGTTTATTGTTTTATGGACTTGCTCTGTTCGTTAAGTAGACAGGCCGGAAGTATTGTTATTTATTCGTGACTGAGTAAACAGAGACGAGCGTTGAGCTATTGTGTAAGTTAATGTTACCATGGATTCAGTGGCGGCTCGTGATCGTGATCTAGAAAAATGGGGGTACTTACCAGTTTTATATGACATATGTATGTTTTATAGAAAAATGTCCCACTTTTGTTCCCGCAGAAGTTTTTTCAGATAGTAAATGTTCATACTTAGTAAAGGGTTTAACATGGACTTATAAGTTTTTTCAATTCATTAAAAAGTTACAACCGTTTCAAATATTAACAAATCGATATTTTAAACTTCTCTAACTTCGTAAGCAATTGAAAAAACCTTTAAGTCCATATGGAACTTCCTATTCGGTATAACATTTACTATCTTGAAAAAATCAGTAAAAAATTTATATATTTTAATATTTTTGTCATATGTTTTGCTGACAATGATTAATGATTAATTCGGTCAGTTAAATGATTTAAATCTGTAATATCTGTTTTTGTCCACCGGTCATTGGCTCCAAACAATAGACAAGGAAAACAAAAAAGCATGTTTGACGTCACCCACAAATCCACTCATATTTACTGTAAAAACCACCATTAAATGTCCTTGTAAACGACCGAAATTTGGTCGACACGCATTGTTTTATCTCTGGATTAGGGGTAGACCTCCCAAAGCCTTTGAATTTCGCTCCTATCGATGCAATTTAGACTGCTAAATGGTTGACCTAATTAACTCTGCACTGAATTCATTATATGTTTCTAATTTAGTGTAATTAGCGCTTCACGTGCAACCAAACTCTACAACATCGAGTGTCCACTGTCTACAACCTGCAGTGCAATAATACACGTCGCCAGTCGCGTAAGCATGACGTCGCTTCGCGTCTAGACACCACTGGGGGCGTGGTCCGGTAGTTGTGGTGCACTGGATACTTGCAACCATTTCAGAGTAAACGAACCAATCGACGCGGCGAAATTCGCTCGCTAGCGGGCTAGATTGCAAGCGTCGATACGCAGTGTAGCGGTAGCAGACGGTTGAGGCCTTGCTGCGGCCCTAGGCCGTATAGCCGTCTTGCGCTTGGAATTCTCGATAAACTGCTCGATATTTTATTCGATTATATGTTATACATCGTTGTATATTGACTATTACACTATTATTTATATACAATTTAACTCTTTTTGTTTGCGTGTTATTTTTGGGGGTTGCGCAAACCTGCAAACCAATGCACGAACCGCCACTGCATGGATTAGAAAAAGAATATCTCTATAATATAACAAAAGCATGAAATTCTCAACAGTTTCGAGCTGCTGTATATTCATATATATATTTCAGCTATATTTCGTATAATTTGCTATGCCAATGCAATCGTTATTACACTAAATAATTGAAAAGAAAGGACAAAATAAAACAATCATATAAATATATATATATATATATATATAACATAGTGTATTTGTAAATTTAAATAATAACCTCAATTTCAATGTATAAAACAAAATACTAGAAAATATCACAAAACAATACAATACAAACCAAGTGCATAGACTGAAAACTACGTCTTTCGTAAATAATTTCAATAGAGAACACGATCTAGGAGATTCTTCTTTGCATATATCACGACCACATATCTCTTAACTTCTGCGTAAAATCTATATAAGTGACGTCTGTTGACTAAGTACCGTAGACAAGGCAACGTTTATCATATCAAGCAATAGAAATAACACGATTAAGTATAATGAAACGTAATGAAAATATAATATTGCTTAATTAAACGGAATGACTAAACAATCGGATCACAATATCCATCGTCACGGAATGGTACCAACGCCTTAGCACATGTTCGGTAACCTATCAATTTCGCCCATCTCGGTTGTCGTCTCATCGTCGATATTATAACTTACTATGAACTTTAGGGAAACATTAACACTCTCCGGATTTGAAATTAACATTATTTGAGTTATGGCCGAGGGTGGAAGAAATGGATTAAAGGCTGGCAATTCTGTTCCTGATGGAGGCTGCAGTTTCACCTTACACACCTGCAAATACAAAATTATTTCATTTTTCATAACTGTCAAACTTTAAAATTGTCTATGCGTAAATAATTCATCTTTTTTTAAATGAAACTTTTGTCTTATTAGTTTTTGGACTAGCTAGGACTTGCAGCATTTGGCCTCCAAACAGGTGCATTTACATCGTGAATATAAACATACTAGATAGCAGAGTACTAGATAGCACTACTTGAGTAATTTCATAAATTTTAGTATTGAGTAAAAGTAATACCTTTAAGTACTATACTCAAACCAAGTTGAGTAGATTTACTCAGAGTAGGCATCTACTCAAATCGATTTGAGTATTTTACTCAGAGTACTACATCTACTCAAACCGATTTGAGTAGATTTACTCAGAGTACGCATCTACTCAAATCGATTTGAATATTTACTCAGAGTACTACATATCTACTCAAAATGATTTGAGTAAATAGTTTATGAATGATTTTAACTCCTTGAAAAGTCTTACTGATGTGATACTTACATTTCATGATTTCTACAATTTTAACATTCTATATTTAGAAGAGAAATGAGAAAATAATTCTTTTTTTATTTAATTGAACTGAAAAGAATTAAAGATAACCGGCTTTTATCAATCTCACCGAATTACGATCTTCTTTTCAAGATTGTCAAATAAAAATGTATCAGGAAAAACTTATTTGGTCTTTAACACGTTGACTACCAAACACGAGATAACTCGTAGGTTTTCCATTGAGATATCTCGCAGCTGGCAGTTAATGTGTTAAAAATCAGATTTTATTCTTTGATACCAATCACAACCTACTTTCCCTATGCTGTTTCCAACATTGGTTCTATCTTTGAAGTCCAAATGGTACATTTCCCGATTTACATGGGCATCACCAAAAATGTTTATAAATAAAAATTATATAGTAAAACTCTGTATAAAATATACAGGGAGAACGTAATTAACTCAGCAAAAGATAGCTGCGGAACAACAAAAATTTCAAACACTCCAACAAAGAAGAAAAGCAGATGGTGGATGCAAGAAGTACAGCAAAAAGTTAAGAAAAAAAAAGACAAATGTAAGAAATATCTACAAACGAAAAAAAAAAACTCATGACTATACTGATTACAAAAGCGTAAGGACGGAAGTCAAACAGTTAATAAGAAAGGCAAAACAAAGATCATGGGAAGAGTTCGGACACAAAATGAATGAAAACGACACGGAAAATCAAAAATTGTTCTTCAGCACACTAAAACATCTGAGAAAAATAACACTCTGAAACTTAACAATGTCAAAGATAGAAACGGGAAAAATCTAATATGGGAGCGATAGAAATGCAGCAAATTTTGTTGCAATTCACTTGATAGCAATATGCTATAGATAAAATATGCATAAAATAATGTGTAAAAAATGGCACAACCATAAAAGCAACAGAGAGTTTTCAGGGTGAAAGCAATTTAAATTTAACGAACAATATGGGCTATTGGGTATTTTTTAAATTTTTATTATTTTCATGTTTGTTGTGTCTCAATTTTAGAATCCTAACTAATAAATACGAATATGTCTCTATCAATGTCATTTACAACAAATAAAACAACGAAAACGCTAGAAAATAATTAATAGTATAGTCATTGGTCACCTTTTATTACTAAAAAAAAATCTGATAATTAGAACTCTGTATTGCATTGTATTGCAGTGTTAAGCATAAAGGCGGTAACATCACTTCATAGTATTAAAAAAGCATGACAGCAAATTTCCAGTACGCAAAAATAGAAATTGCATAATACATACCTTAGGAACAATGGCGCGAAACAGAATATTCTTAAGAGGTAGCTCATTCTTGCTAACAATAGTAACCACAATAACAATAACATCATCCCTAGGTTTATCTTTAGCAAAATGCAGAGTCACCGATATCCCATTTTTCTCCTCAAGCGCGGTAACAGGTTTGATCGTACTCGGTTTAATGCTCTCCAAACTCACAACTATATCACTCAGTTTCGTTTCAGATCTAACTTCCTTCGGAGATTCTTTGATTTCTTCAGATTTATGCTCAACTTCTTCTTTTGATTCGACGGGAGATTCTTCATTCTGTACTGGAGTATCATCGCTTATGTCCACTAACAAGTCGTCGCCGTTTTGGTCGCTGGTTTTAAATCTTGGGTCGCCAACTGTTGCTTTTTCGAGCAGGTAGTTTAGGTCAAAGTTTAAAGAGTCGCTTGAGGTTGGCTTGTCGTCATTTGTCAAGCCAAGGCTCATGGCCATCGCCTTTTTACTAAGCTGGTTCATGGGTATTTTTTCGTTATTCCTAGAGAGTAAGATGTTAGTGATTCGAAATTATATCGTTGAATAGTAACATAACATTAAAATGGTGCTTACTTTTGAAATTGGTGACCCTGTCTAACAGCGGTTTGCAAATTCTGTTTTAATAGTGTCTCGCCAAGAGCATCCAGTTGCTCAAACGCTTTTAATTTTCCGTTTACTTTGGTAGGCTCAGTTTCTGTAAATATAAGTCTGGATATAATATCTTAATGTAGATTGTAGAATGTATTGGGAGTGTTTAGTAATCTCCAGAAAGTATATCCAAGATGTATATCAAGATAAAAACCTATGCAGTACTCTAGCACTAGTACTACATCGCCCTAAGTAGACTGCACAGAGAGAGTAGGGGTAGGGGTCATTTCTTGAGTTATCTCCTATATAACCAAAATGCCATCCTTGATTAACTTAAGTAACTCAAATTGGAAACATGAGAACAGTTATACCAAGGGTTATACGGTCTTACAACTAACTGAATTTTGAGTACCAACATGGTATTGCCTATTATAAGAGGCAGGTCGTTAATTCAATTAACACAAAGTTGCACATTTTTATGTGCAACTAAATATCCAAATATCTGTCAAACTAGGCTGCTCAAACCTGGCTAACTAGTTTTAATACAGACACTCTCAATCAAGTAGAATTTGCTCACGCAACTAATCAATTAGTTTTATCAAAAAATTCCATAGACATGAATTATACAAAATGTCCTCTACTTTAATTTATAATTTAACTGTTTTGAGGAAATGACGCAAATGGCGGCTCATTTGCCAAACTGTTGAAATATGCTACGAGTAAACCTCCAGTTCCTTTGGACCCTTCTGAACAAAACTTCTTTCAGCTCTATGTTTAGAATGAATTTTCTAAATATGAAGTTTCATCCCAACACCTTTAGTAGTTCCTGTGCAATCGTTCCACAAAAAAAAAAAAAACGGGTATACACACAGAAATTTTTTTTACCTTGGTCAATTGTTCAGGGGACTCAAAAGGAGATATTTCCGCTAGAATCTCAAAACTGATAATGTAAAAGCAAAAGGAAGTCTTTTACTTATCTTTTTTTACTCATATTGTTTGATATCTTATTATTCTGATTTCTGAAACCAGTTTTATAACTTTTAACGAAGGGCTCCGAAAATATCTGGTCGATGCAGCGTTTTATTCGGTTGATGAGTATGTGGGCTTAAGACTGCTAGTGTCCGAAGTACACAAATGTTTTTTAATTTTGTTGTTGTGTACATGTACTATTGTTGTGTGTGTGTGAATACATATGTATGTATTTGTATATGTGTCTGTGTACACGCACAGTATGTGTATTTACTCACTGTTTACTCTGTATATCATAGTCAGCACGTTGTTTTGTTGTTTTATGGTTATCTGTATCATATTTATATTTACTGATTTTAATGTTCACTATAAACACGAAATTGGTTCTGATTTTGCATATATGTATATTTATACTATATTTTTTGTAAAATGTGACTATGTCAATATCTCTATGAGATCCTAATGACAATAAAGAAATTATTATCAGCAAAAACTTTTATACAAACTTCACCTTTTTGGTATCCATAGTGGATTTTCCTGACTTCATTCATTTGATATTAAGACTGCTCAAATATCACAGGAAATAAGTTTCATGCAATCCAAAATTGTTTGTATATTTTTGGTGGTCATTGATGATCCACTGGGTTGGTTACCAGGATTAATTAAATAAATTATACTAAACTAACCGTTCATTTTCTCATATAGGTTCCTGAATCTTTTTGATGGTAAATTTTGTCCGCTACAGTGTGATGTTTTTATTTATACGTTTAAGTGAGTGCGATTTGAGGAATCAAGGATTAAAGTCTTACAGGCACAATTTTTGGCTGGTTTTTCATTAATTATAAGTTATCCTATTAACTATTACCCTATCAACTGATATCACTTTCATCGACTGTGTTTGATCCATATATGCACAATCTCGAATGACTGGACTAAAAATAGGATAAAACGGCCATTACCTAAGAAAATTGTTGTGACAATTGAATAACATAAAATATCTGTAACCCTGAAGAATGTGGATTTCATAAATGTAAAATGCATAGGCGTTTTCAATAGATTTCTTTACCAAAATCACAAAGTTATATAATTTTATAGTAAAAAGAATTGATTTTTTATTAATACTTAATATAAAATTTGTTCCTTTTATCTTGTCAAAGACTAATAATTTTTAATTTTTAGTAGTTTTTTACCTTTGTTCTTCATTCACTGGTTTCATATAAAAAAAATAGATCAAAATAGATTTTTATTCAGAATATAATAATAACAGGAAATAATGATAATAATCCTTGCCTTAACATCCCCCATCTGCTTATGCCAATACGGGGGCATCGGCAGGCCCAAAATATCATTATTATGGCCCGCGTCTGTGGCACGTCTTAAGTTGTTTATCTTCCAGCATTCGCCAAGAAGTAAGGAAAACCATAGCAAACCTATACTCTGGAAACAGCCTGATCTCATAAATTTATATACATTTGTTTCTATAAATGCAGACTTGCAGACTATTATGGCCAAAGAACCATATCCACTAAGATTAAGAACTTTCAGATTTTTTCATTTATTTGCTGATAATGGAGCTATACAGACTTACCACTAGAAATATTATGGGAAGCAAGTTTCATACAAATCCTAATAAATTTGTATCACATTTGTGTTCAATAATTTTTCAATCATTTATAAACTATTTAAATTTAAGTTCTTAAAACTTTTACTGTTATCCAGCAAGTATTAAAATATGATAAATTATAACAATAAACAATTTAAACTCTACATCGTTAGCTCTAAATCGCCTACATCAAAAACATATCATTGCAACAGTAATAAATGTAACTAATTACCAGTAGTCGCCAGGGAAATTGGTTTCAAGATGCCTTCATCCGAAACAACAGGTACAGAGGTTGTAGTGGAAAATATATCACATAGTACATCAAACTGGGTTTTGTCGCTCGTCTTTGATGAAGGTACTGGCAGAAGGGCGTCACCTCCTGCTTTCGAGACATCTAAGTCGAGTAACGAGGGTCCATTCTCTGGGGACTTTTTCACAACATCACTACGGCTTTGATGCACCAATTGTTCGTACTCTTGAATTACTTGACCTAATTCGTCACTGGCATTAAGTATTGTGGCTAAAAAATACATTAGTAAGATTACTACCTGGGGCCCGTAACACAAACTCTACATTTGTAACAAGTGAACGAATAACAAGTAAAATGCCTGAAGCTATAATGTGCCGTTGCACAAATGGTATGTCTACGATATGTGGCAACAAAAATAGATATTTAGCCCGCAGATTTTTCTAGAAATGTGTATATTGGAAATGTTGACAGAGTAACATTGTTAAAAATAAATCATTATTTCTAACGATTCCATGGCGTATAATATCATAATTGTATGTTTTCCGAATATGTAATGAAGTTACAATTTTTTCACTTGTGGGTTGCCCTAGTGATTTATTACAACTATACTCAGTTTTCTACATAATTGTCAAATGATTGTCACACAGAGAAGTTCTTGGCTAACATGTTTACAAGTGACTCTGATGACGATAAATACTTACCCTACTCAGTATACGTTTAGGAATGCCACCAATTTTAATTTTCTCTCGGTCATAGAATTTGTCGAGAGATTTCGACTGAATAAGCGGCAATTTGGAAAACTATTTCGGGATGTCGGACCGGCGCGGCGCTGAAGTATAAGACAACTCGCTATTATGGTCTATATCCAGAACAAAAATTGATGAAATGGATGACAATATCATGGCGTTTGTGAAATCCATTCCCCCAGTGCCAGTTTTTTTGGCATTTCAATTTTTGTTAACACATTTCAGTAAAAAAAATTGTAATACTATATGTGTTAGCCATGTTGTGGTGCAGTCCGCAGTTTGAAATACCGAATACCGCTTTTATGTATCTGTTCTCAATCATGTTTGGTACTATCATAAAAATTAAAACGTCATTTCCTATTGTTTGTTAGTGTTAATTAACAAATAGTGTAAACAATATTTCTTTCTCATTTTGACCTTTTTATTCAAAAACTTTAAGCGTATAAAATTTAAGCCTATGGATGCCACTGCAACAAAAAATAATCTACGATTACAAATGTTCCATAGCCGGCAATGTTTTTAAAATAGTAATTATCGTACTGAGGAAAACGTTTGTACTAATATGTAGTATGTACTTTTTTCCCAATCGATAAAAAGTTACAACCGTTTAAAATATTCTAGGAATATCCCGGAAAGGTCAAGTGAATCTAAACAACTGTTTTCTCAGGTCGATGTTTCGCTTTATTAGGAATGTTAAAGGTTATTCATGACCCAATTTAGATTGTTGTTTTGATTCACTTGACCTTTTCGGGATATTCCTTGATTGTTTGCCAACAAGTAGGTTGGCACTTCCGCCAAACAGGTTTAAAATATTAACTAAATCGTATGGTAAACGGGGTCGATCTTCCTAAGAAATTGAAAATTTCACTAGTCCTCGTACTAATGAACATATCTATGAACATGTCTAATGAACATATACCCAAAACGCTATCGTAACCGAGTTACAAGAATTTGAAATTTTAGTAGTAGTAATAGGAATTCCCTACTAATTCAAGGGCCTTTTACAAAGAAACAGCTTTATGTAAGTAGTTGCTCAAAATGTCCACCCAGTTGCTGTATACATAGTCTAGCTCTTCTTAGAATTGCAGTGGTAGCTAACTAAAGTGACTCTGCTAACAGTCTCAGGATCAGGATGAATAGCGGCATCCATAATTCTAGCTACTAGTTGTTCTCTGTTCTCAATATTTTCTTCATAAACTAAACTTTTCAATCTTCCCCATAAAAAGTAATCTAAGAGATTATTGTCTGGTCAACAGCCGAACCTAGCACCTGCATTAGTGGCTTATAAATCAAGCTGTTTCTTTTTAAATGGTCTTTAAATTAGTAGGGAATTCCTACTACTACTTATTTAGAGTTTCAAATGCTTGTAGCTCGGTTACGATAGCGTTTTAAGTGTATGTTCATTAGACATTTTTGACTTGAAATCACCTCAGCAACACACTCCCAAGCTATGGCAGTCATATCGTGGGACACCTGTATAACAGACTTAAAATACAAATAATATAAATACTGAATCCATTTTCCATTACCGCAAACTGGCAACTATGGATGACAGCAACGAAACGTCGCTGCCTGCGTGTGTACTTATGCAAGCGTTGGACGAATCGGCAGCCGATTCGTCAAAAACGCTCTATAGAACATTGAATAAAGTAAGAAATTGAATGAATAAATATTTAGTATTTTGTTATTTTCTCTTCTATTTATAGGTCCGAAGAGTTTCTAAAAAAAATATGAAATCAATTTAATTTTGAACTTATTATTCAAAACGTTAATTAACAAAATAAGATAGATATTGTAAACTGACTGCATTTTGGTGAAAAACAAATGCCAAAAAAAAAAAACGCTTTAGAACATTTTTTACACTGACTTTTTCCATAAGACACTATTAAGTTTGTGTTTTAATATAATTTTATACTTCACTTAGGCCCATATTAATGAAATGCCATATGGATTGCTAGTCACGTTTCAAGTAGGGTAGGGATGAAGTCTAACTTTGGTGGGATTTGTTTCACGAAATTACATCTCAGCATGTATTAATAGTCGCATCTTTTGCACTAAATACCATATCTCAAGTACGCGCAAAACAGACTCTAAGCCGCATTTCAAGTAACGTTAAAATCTAGTGCCAGGTAAAGTTTATTGGTTACTGAGAAGGACAAGTTTTGAGAAAAAAAAGAGTAGTATTAAACACACAAGTAGAAGATATTCCTACACACTAATTTCACCTACATCAGATGATTTCTATATTTTCTCTTAATGTTTATATGTATAACATAAATAACATAAAGTTTGATCATACATACACAATGTTGAGAACTGCACTAACCCAAGGCAAAAACTCAAGACAAAAATTAAATGTCAAACACATCAAATTTTACGTAAAAAATGTTAAATGTACTTTAATTTTTTTAAGTGTCAAATTTTTATTTTCTGTTTCTATTTAATGTATGTATTAATTTTTTTATTAGATGGTACCACAAAATTTTGTGTTTCACTTCAGATATCTGCCACTTTTTCGGAAACAAAGCATTTTTTTATAACTTTATTGTGATTAGCCATATTTGCACATAGAATTGCAAATCACTCTGTATATAATATTGACTTCCTATGAATGGTATTTCTTAAGCGCAGTATGCAAACCATATCTCGTTAATATTATGTTATGCAGATACAGTTAGTAATAGTAGTCTAGAAGCATGCAAGATAAGAAGGAATGTTAGATTACATTTTATATGCAAGTATAAAATAATAACAAGATTTCTAAGCAAATTAAAGGTATAAGTTCTACGAGAAAATATGGTACAATGAAAATTATCTACTGGCACCTTTTTTATATAAATAACATATAATAAAATAAAATCAATAATAATACAATAATACAATATCCCTGTTTATGTTATGCAGGTTTTGTAAAAAAGTTTTCAAAATAACACGCTTACCTATAATATCATCAGTATGCTGACTCTCTGAAGCAATTTTAATTATCTTTGGCTTCAACCGTTCACAATTCTGATACAGTTCCCGAATAAGAGCCATATCATCAGAGGTACCTCCATTTTTTTTGTACGAATCGAGCATTTCTTTTAACAGCCGTACATTATTATAAACAGATTCTATTTCCAAAATTTTCCTATTTTTTATTTCTGCTCTTTTATCTTCCTACAACAGAATAATGTATTATATAACACACGTATGAAGTTTGAAATTTATCCTTACCTCTTTAACCATACACTTAATAAGTCTATTCGCGGCATGTAAATCTTCAGGATTTTTGCTCTGCAGCAGTTTTTGCAACAATTTTGACTTTTCCTCATCACAGAATATCGAGTTCTTTGGCCTATCTTGTTCAGGTTGCAAATTGACGGGTGGATCTTTGATCACACCCTGTTTTCTCAACATATCATAGGCATCTCTAATTTTTGATTCTTTGGGGTAATCCAAGGTCCATAAGTACATAAGCTGTAGTACTTTTTGTTTCACACTTGCGGGTGTCTGTAGACCTAAGTATTTCGGCGAAACCAGCTTGATCATCTCATTTAAAAACCTAAACTTCCCAACTTCCGACTGAAATGAGCTGCCACATTTCTGCATACAAGTATCGAGAATGTTCAACGTTTGAAGGACTTCCTTTTCGTGCTTTGAATGCAGCCGGGCCGAGATTAACTTCACACCAATATGCGAACCGTCTTTCTCTTTATTTACCAGCACACAAAATGCTTCCACAGCAGCTATATCTACATTTTGGTTAGCAGGGTTTGTTGCTCGTTCTTAAAAAAAAATAAATTATTATGTTATTAATAGTACTGTTTAAACTTAGGAAGAATTGGAACTTACGCAAAAGGGCGTCTAAACTAGTTGTTACGATATCCATATTTAGTGGTTTTTAATGTATCATAATCAGTTACTTATGCGGCGAAATGTCATGTCCTGTCAGATTGGAATTTGTGTGTAAACAAATTTACAAAAGTGCAGTTGCACTAATCGCCGATATCTCTAATTAATACCTCACGTGAAAACCAAATGTAACCTTATTATATATTAACATTCGATAACTAGTATATTTGATACCCATGTTATATGGTTCCGTGTACTCATAATCGAAAAAATACAAAAATAGAAGTCTCAGTGATTATATTAGGACATATTCACATTAGAACTTCTTTCTGAAACTAATTTCCGATAACCACACCTCCGTGCTCTACACGCATCTGAAAGAGATGGGAAATCCAGAAGTGCAGCAGATAAAAAAAGAAGCAAATATTGTATAAAAATACTTTTATATTGGGATGGATTACTTTTAGCTACCAGGAATACTGAAAAATAGACTTGGTTTCTGGATTTTATAAAATTGATATTCGGTCTCTATTATAACGGAAGAAAAGACGTTGCGTAACAGACAAACAAGAAAATATGATACTATCAAGATTGAATAGGTTGTTTATGAAATCTGTGCCACTAAAAGGAACACCTAACCAAATTGTTCGAACAAAAACAACGAGTGACACTGGTGGCATTTTGGGCGAGCCCCCCGTCGTCAGGTTTGGTTTATTAGGAATTGTGGTTACAGTCGTTGCGGGGTTGTTGATTGGAGCCCAAATTAGCAAGAATATGGCTAATTTCTTAGAGGAGAATGATTTATTCGTTCCATCAGATGATGACGACGACGATGATTAATTTTAGCTTATTTGTATAGTGTTATATCGTCTATTATTTATTTTTTTAGAATAAACGTGTGTGCGTAGATTAAAATGTTGTTTTAATACTCGTGCTTTTACGTACTTAAAAACATTGTAAAGGCCATAAAACGTTACGTTGGAATCGCTTTTCGTAATTTACCCTGGAACGTAACACTTGTTTTTGAGACGTGCATTTCAAACGAGCGCTGGGTCTCCGAGACCCAACAGGGTCTGACAGTATAGCAACTGTTATAGCATATTTTTTCATTGATATCATAGATTGTTTGTCTTAATCAAATAATAATTGTACTGTATAAACAATTCACTCCTACAATTTTACTTTATAAATCACTCTCAATTTAGTTTTATAGTTACAAATAATTACACCTTCTAGTTTGTAAATATACAGTTTATTTAATAAATATAACTTCAACATAAGTACGGATGATAACATCATTAAATCAAGCAAAAATCACAAAAGCAAAGCACAAATACAAATGTAGAAAAAATGTCAAAAAATTTATTCTGGGGGTTTCTTGTGGGCGCCCCAGCCATGGAAGCACTTGGTGAATCGTTTTGATTCTTTGTTCTTCAAGGTAAGGAATAATTTTCTCGTCCTCTCCGGCTGTTTCACCCGCATATGCTGAATGTAAACCTATGAAAATATATTGTTAGATATTGTTTCAATTACAGACAAAATATTTGATTTTCAATATACCTGTGCTGATTTGTAAGCCAATTTAATTTCGACTTCACTGCACTTAGCACCTAACCATAAGAAAATTTGCTCCCCATTGTCCAGGATCATTATGTCGTCATCGGCTAAATCATCCTATGAAAACAAGCACAAATATTTCCCAATGATAAAACTCTTAATAATACTACATTTACCTGACAGAAGTCGGAGCATTTCTCGGATACCATAAAGTACCCCTTTTCGTTCGAACAGCGAAACAGTCTTGTATACTCCATAAAGTCGGCGTTCTTCTCATATGGTTTTCTTCCACCAATGCCCAGCCAGAAGAAATTCTCAGGTTCAACGCCCTCGTCCAGCAGTTGCACGCTGACCCACGGTCCATTAAACATCTGCTCGGCGATTTCCTGAATAAGTCGAGCCTCATCAGGATCAGCTTTCGAGCCGATCCATACGTAAACAATTCCCGAGTCATCTTGTTCAAACGGCACGCTTAGGATATAACAAAAAGCCGAATTAAGCGCGCTGGCGTCAGGGTTGATCTGCACTAATCTCGTATAGAGGGCACTACCATTCGACCGCAGGTGATAAAACTCAACGACATTCTTCGGTTTCTGCTTGCGTTTTCCTTGGTGAATAATAAACTTCCTCTTGAAATGAGCCATAAATTTCATGTTTTCTTGCTGTTGGTGTGTTCGAACGACTTCTAACTTATCTTGGAATAAAGCCTTGAATTTCTTTTGGAGGGTGAACGTAAAGGTTAACCAACCCATGTTACCGGCTTCACGTCCCTGCCAAAAGTACACGACCCATTGGAAATCTTCTTCTTGAGGCTCGACCTCGTCAGAATCGTCGGCTGGTAGCCAGTACCGGCACAAGAATACGTAGCAATCCATCGAGTAGAAATGTCCGATTTCTTCCTCGGGGAGTCGAACAAACTTCTTGCCTTCAAGGACAAAGACCTCCATTGCTTCCAGGTCCTCGTTCCAATCTTCCATCAACTGTTGTGCTTCTGGGTATGGCATTGGGGGCTGTCTCGGCATGAAGAGTGCCGTCAGGTCCGCTTTGGTCTCTTGAGCACGTGCCCACTTTGTCAAGTCGGCGCCCGTCTTCTGTACAGATTCCGCTGTACGGGTGAAGTCCACAGCTATCACCTCATCCCAGCCGGTGAATTTGGCTTTGAAAATCTGTAACAAAAATGAGAAAACGGTATCTAAACTAATTTAATATTTTAATTTTGTATTATTTAACGGTATCATACCAAAGGAAGGTATTGTTATGCTGACATCTTTACTAAAAGCAGCAAGCAGATTAAAATACATCGTCCATGTTTGGAAAGGAGCAGAAGTTATATATGGTTAATGATATCTAAGAACTTTGATAGCTGCTCCTAAGAGAATGAAAACCATAATTGAGAGAAAGAAAAAACAAATTTCAAATCACCAATTTGGTTCTAGAGAAGATCATTCAGAAAACATTACAAGAAAGACTTATTTGCTCAACAATTTTTCATGATGTGACACACGCTAAGCTTTGACACACAGGATTGATACACAAACTAATAAGTATGCTAGCTTCACAATACATTGAGCTGCTAACATCCTATATATCAAAGATACAATTTAGAATAAAATAGATAGATAGGGAGAAAATTGACAACACAAATCTAGTAATTAAAAAGAACTAAGTCATTCAAAGCAGTGAAATGTGTAAAACGCAGAGCAGAGTGTGTTAGTGCTTCTAGTTTTGGACAAAGTAAACTAATATCAGTGGATAGCCTATAACTGTCAATTACCTAGTTTTAAGATCTTTGATGCAAATTGAATATAATAATATTTTTGATAAGTGTAAATATGTTAGCCATGCTGTGCTTACTTAAAAATATGTCAATTTGTCACAATATGGCAATTTGGAAGACTGGAAAGAAAACTTGCAGTAAGATTTGAAAACACTAAAAGGAGAAATAACATGACAAAAACAATTTTCTGTTTAAAAGGAAAATACCAATAACAGCCAAAAATGCAACTTAAAACTGAAAAAACCACGGGAATCTTACTAAAAAGGAAAGGAACCACAAAATAGGGAACTACACGTTTAGAAAACAAAGATTTAATTATTGGTTTGCTATATTTTTCTAATGAACTGCGGTTTTTTAATATGGCTTTCCTTGTAAAAAATTAAGCCCAAACTGAAAAACAAAGTATACAACATTATAGAATTCTCCAAGTAAACTGACATGAAAGCTTGAACCTTGTAGTTTCTAAAGCATGAACTCATGTGTCAACTCAGTGAAGTGGTGTAGGACCGATTTTTTAACCAGGTGAATGGAAATTTTTGCCCGTGTTTGACAGTAATGAAAATACACTGATCGGAGTTATCAATAATGTTTCAATTCAAATCTTTGATGACGTTCAAGATTTTTTCTACCTTTCAGCCTACCAAGAATTCAGTCAGGTCATTTTTGGAAGGACATCATATAGGCTCTGTTTTCTTAATTAGGAATATTCAGTTGGCTCAAATGAACGGTTAAGCCAACAAACATTTTAGCAATGAAGCAAACAATCATATGATCACTCTGAAAATTGAACTATGCACATGACTTATACTTCAAAGTTCAAAGAATTCTCATAATGTTTCCAATTTTCAACGTTCAAGCATTCTTTTGAACTTAAAGTATTCGTTCACATATTTAAAACAATCTAATTAGCAAAAGAAACAAAACAGTTTTAGCACTAAAAAAATACATAACCGGACATGAGTTCTATAAATAGGCTGAAATGAAAGCTTGAACCTTGAACTTCTAAGCTTCAAATGGGAAAACCAGAAAAGTTGTATTTCATTTCTGTCAAAACCAGGACCAAAATTGTCATCTGCCCAGTTAAAATGCCCGTCCGAATTCTCTTCGCAAGGCCCTGTACCTACTCAGCAAATTCTATTATGATGCATTATACAAAAGTTTAATGCTGTCCAAAAGGACAGCATTAAAATGTGTCAAAAATGATTATCAAAATAACAAATAATTTCTTAAGAGTAAAAATCACAAAGTCAGCGTAATCAATATCTTAACTCTCTGTCGCCTCTTTCCTTTCTTCTGCTTGGAATATTTTCCTCGATGTACACCTCTCCATTATTCTCAACAATTCTTCGTCTTTGATTTTTGCTAGCATGGTCATATGTTATTGTGGGTCTTATTTCAGCTTACTAAATATTTTGTGCTTTGTATTTATGCTTAAATTTTTACCATCTAGGGCTACTGATATTTCCAGCAACCTTTGTTTCCGGTTTTGATTCCCTAGCAAGAAAAATGTGGACTGATGGATACAGGGAATGGAATAGAAATGCAGCAAGAGGATAGAAGAAGAAGAAGAGAAGAAAGAAGAGAGACAGTGCATTATTGAAACAGCCTCTTAAACACTGTATACCTAGAGGTAGGAAAGCACAAGATTAAGCAAAAGATAAACATGGTGAAGAATCGTCTAAATTATTCCTAACTTCAAACTTGACCAACTGAATTATTGTGTGTATTCTATTATTTACTTTTCCCAAAGGAGCAAAATTTTGATAAATACCTGTGTTTCATTTCCTTCGCGGACTCTCATGATCGTTGCATACTCAGGACGTCTAATCATATTGAACAGTTCATCGGACAGTTTAATAGCCGCCGCGTTCACCAACCTAGTAGACTTCTTTCCAATCCTAAAAGACCAGGTTTTATTTAATTTTATCCGATCTATCCCTTTAGAAGTGATAAAAACCTTACCAAACAAATACGTCCAAATAACAATCAAGTATGTACACATTTTTGCTATTCAGAAGTGTATGCGTCAGCTTTCCATGAGGAACCTCAACTTGTGGGAGTTCCAAGTAACCCATGCCCAGTTGCACTTGATACAGTCTTGGTGGAACAGGCACAAAATTCGGATCAACATGCTCCTAGAAAGAAAAATTGACAAATAGAATAAAAACTGATGAATTAAGAAAAGCTTTCATATATACATGGTCTTGCAACTCAGCTCCTGTCTTCTGTAGCGCAGTTACTAATTAAGCTTCAAGGTACATTTCAAGAAATAATCTTTTATTATACAGGCTGTCCTAAAAATGTGCATGGTAATGGTCCATGGTAATATATCTTTTTAAATTGCCTGCTATACATTTTTGTACATATTTGGAGCCTTTTATGCTTGCTTACATACCACAAAAATGTTATTGAAATCGTGACAATTGAGTGACTGCAGCGCAAAAAAATTAAAACAAAAAAATTATTTTGCACGTGTAAAAGAATATATAGCATGCGATTTAAAAATATATGACCATGGCGTTATTTCTTGAAATGTACCTTGAAGTACAGGGTAAGCCAGCAAAATGTCAAACTCTTAGCTTAATTAGTAACTGGGCTACAGAAGACGGGAGCTGAGTTGCAGGACCCTGTATATTGGAGTATTATAAGTATTTACCACTATTGGAGTTTCTGGCTTCTGTCCCTCTGGCAAACCGAGGCTCTCCCAGAAATCTTCGGACTCACCGCCCATATTCTCGGTGAATATTTCTGCTTTATTCTTTCGTTCGTTCTTGTTGATCTTCTCCGCCAACAACCTACTCTTCGATTTTAATGTGTTTTTTGACTTTTTCCCGTTCCAAATGAATATCTTCAAACCGGTATCCAGTACAAAAACGTACTGAGTATCAAGAGATTTCACAGAAACCGCAACAGGCTCCAAATGTATGGAAGCCCCGGCTGCGTGAACTCTGTAAAATCGAATATCGTAACTCTGGAAGAAATATAAAAATGATTATTGATCGACACAAATTGTGGATAATTTTTACCATATCTTCAACGGTGTAGAAACCGCTGCTGGTCCTGCCACCTTCGATGTACGTTATCTTGCCATCGAAGAGGGCAAGGAATTCATCCGATTCGTCCGTTTGTTCCTCGCGTATTGTTCTGCACTGTGCACCCAAGTAGTTGCGGAGATTTACTGCGTGTATCGCTGAGCAAGCACGTTTGTCTAACTAAAATTCAAAATTTACAACATGAGAATGTAACAAGAATAAGATGAAGGTATAAACAAAAATTTTATAAACTTTATAAATATTGTAGAAAACGGGAAAAAATGACTAACAAAATTTGGACAAATGTAATGAAGAATGTGTCAAGCCGGGATAATACTCTGTAAAATACTAAAGTTTACACAGGCCGTATAAAAAAAGACAGTGTTAGTCTGACTGATAAACAACTAGACAAGTAGAATCCTAAGAGCCACCTATTTTTTAACAGGCATATGTCAACTTGTTTTTCAAATGGGATGGTATAATTTTTCTTCAAAATGTTGGAGAGGATATGTCTGGCTTAACGTGTTTAATTTGTAAGAGGCAAGGGTAGATACCCTTTCTGCCTCGTCTGCACATTTTTATTACGTCTACTTAGCTGCGTAAGAGAATTGTGTTTGTGATATATAATATGAATAGACACTGAAGGCATACGTCATGTAGAATGGAAATGCTGTCTCCCGGTAACGCCAAGAAAGACGCTCCAGATGCATAAATAAGTTTTGTTGGAGAGGATATGATACAATGATATTCAATTGAGTGACTACACAAGAAAACTTTTGAGAAAAAGAGAATTGAAAATTGTAAAGTATTGATAACTTTTGGGAAAGTAGATTTTATGAATCAAAATTGCGTAGATGTTTTGGATAGATTTTTGTTACACTAAAGACGAATCCGTACTACTAACAAGTTTCCTACCACATAAGGTTTTCAAAACAGATGAGCACATAATGTCAAATAAATTCTAATATTGTTTTTAGTTTTTTTAGATTTAGACACAATTCTGCCAAGTGGATGTTCTGATACCCTTTTTTTAGGATTAGTTGTTTTTAAATAAAAGGTAGTTTTAAGTAATTATGTGACTGAACCAGTAACCGCCGCTATTTGTTATTTTCTGTGCAACTCCTGAAGATATCTATCTAAGGCCTATGCACTTTCCATTCACAAAATCCATGTTTGCGTTAAGAAATACATACTTTACCAAAAAAAAAATTAAATGAACAAGTATAGTGTTTCATCAGAAAAACAAAAGTTGTTTTTAAAGTACATCTATAGATTGGTAAATAAACATCCATTAGGTGCCCTAAAAACCAATCTATGGAAGAGTTTTGGTGGAAGCAATATGATCAAAATTTGAAGACTGACTGGTTGCTGTTCTTGATTACTGCAGCAGATTACAACTCAATAGAAAACCTATGCTGGAAACTATTATTATTATTAAGAGTCTCTCAGTCAGTTTATTTACGTTTTGATTTAACGTATTAGAAAATACAGTCGAATATTGGTAAGTGGGACCTGGATAAATAGGAAACGTGCAGTCCATGTTGCACCAAAAATACTCAATTAATGAGACTAACCAACCACTTTAATAGTATCACTTTACATGCCTTTTAGCTTGAATAGATGAACATAAAATCAAGATGATATCCTATTGACATAACTTATGATTAACCCAAAAACGTACAAAACGCACAAACTTGCAGCAATAATCTTTATGCTTAATCCATTGAAATAGGTTAAGAAGTGAACGGATTAACACGGCAATAGTATGGAACCATTATAAAATAAGAAATATACTCACAGATGCTTTCTCACCAATCCAAAAATAAATCTCCCAGCTCAAGGATCCAGCTTCGTCACAGATCGTCTTCAGAACGATGTAGCAGTCGCCCTCGTAAAACTTACCGTGCGCCACCTCCTCAATGCGATTCGGCAGGAAATTCTCGATTTCCCAAATCGTGAGCCCCTCAACATGCCCAGCGTCATCATCAAAAAATTCCGAGTAATCCAGTGGAGGTTTTTCCAAAGTCTCGTCCCACCTCTTCGGTCTAAATCAAAACAATTTATAACAAACTAAAAATATTCGAAGGCATGAACATACTTTAAGGACTCCACTTTTAATTCCTCTTCTGTTTTTGTACGATTCTTTTCTTTGGCGATATCTTTCATACCCTAAAAATTAATTTTGTAATTATTTATTATTAGTAGCACTTATTATAATTTTTGCTGAATGTTTACCTTCAATATTTTTGCTTGATCCTGGTCAGCCTCTTCATGGTCTCGACGTCCTCTTCTGAGCCGCAACTTCCTCGCGATGGGGTCCTTGCTTGTGTCTAAGCATAAACAAAAGAAATAGCAGGTAACAATTGCAAAGGAGATGATCAACACCCTATAAATTAGATCCAATAACATAGAGCATGCTTCTATGAACAAGTGCAATACATGCGGCACATGGAACATCCATCCGTACAGCGTAAAAAATAAAAACATGTTAATAATAAACAAAGCTAAACATTCTAAACGGCTTTATTCTATGACCTGAAATACCAAATAAGTGCCATATAATTAAATTTGTAATTTTAAGGAATTTTAAATGTTGCAATCTTACTTAGTCATATTTTGTAAGTATTGTGCATATTATTGAGTGTATACTAAATTACAACTAAATAATAACTATTTTTTGTGTAATGCTTACTTTGTGTTGGTGTTGGTGCAGGAACGTTGGCTCCTGCTTGCCTCAGTTGATTCTGTAGGGAGAAATCGATGTTGTAGAACTCTACACCGGATCCTTTTGTCATTTCGGATGGTTTTGGAGGCATAATCAAGTCGGGGTTATCGCGTAGATCCAAAGCGTCTAAGTCAGTCAGCAAATGTATTGCATCGGGAAGTGTTATAAGTTTGTTCGAACTTAAAATCAACTTTTTTAGGGATCCGCATCTAAAAAATCACATTAGAAAGTTGATAATAACTCTTTTTTCAAATGCTTGGGTTTAAAAAACTAATTTTGGTTTGAAAGAGCTATCCGATGATATCTCACTAGTGGAGTAACTACATATTCAGCGCCCTAGACCAAGTAAAATTGGTGTGCTGATTGTTTAGTTTTTAAAAAACGATTTGGCCTTCTTCAACAAAGTTAGAATCTAATTATTGTCAAATAAAATTAGCCAATTTCAAACAAAATGCTTTCTTTATTAATTATTGTTCTGAATTTCCTAAAAACATTTAATATCTAAAAAGTTTCATGAAAATTACTAAATATATCACATATTTGCTACTTATGTATGTTGAAATAATAATTTTGTTTTGAATTTTTACAATACCTAATTGTCAAAATAACTTGCCAACTTGATAATTTACCAGCTTTATTCAAAAAATTAGTAAAGTATGATTTTCTAATGTCAAACTATCATTCAAATGATTCCTACTTGGAAGTTTTTAAAGGTAATTAAATTAAAAGACTTTAATGGGTTTGGGCAATTCTAAATAGTTATTAATTGTTTTTGGCAAAAAGTTGACCATTATGTGTTTTATATTTTAAACCAAAAAATATTCAATCGATTTAAACTAAAAAAATAAATACGGTTGTTAAGAGTTACATTCTTAAATGGGAATCACTGTAATCACCATGAACTACCTGAAAAGATATTTAGACTTAGATTCCAGATTTCAAAACAGTTGCTGCGGCCTGCGGGTGCTTAATTTTTGATATCTACTTATTTAAATTTAAAACCTTACTTAATAACGATTTGTTTTAAATTTTAGGATATTAACAATAAGATATGTATTGCTATTTTAGCAACTATGCTTAAAACCACTTTTACTCTTTCTAAACTGAGCACCACATACTTGTACATCTATAACTACCTACATTCAAAATATATGTACATTAGAATAGTTCAAATTAGCTATCTTTATTTAGAAAGCAATGATCCCCCCAAAATTTCGAAATTTTGGTTCTTAATGATGCGTGTCGATGCCTCAAATTTACATAAGAAAATTATCATTTATATTTTGGGATGATTTCTACTGTTTAAATAATAAAATATTATTCGGCTGTTCGAGTTGTCAAATTTTTCAAGTCTCAAATGTCGAGCCTATAGTATAGCTCATTTCTTTCCTAATGGAACCGACCACTTAATTTTTCGAGTTGTTATGCATTTATTCTGTTCAAATTCGAGTATCTATATCAATTAAATTTTTTCGAATAAATGATATTGAAAATAAATAATCTTTTACTTAATAATGATTTGAACGAGGTCCCAGGTCCCTGGTTCGAATCCAGGATGTGGCTGTAATTTTTAATTTATTTAAAAATTTACAAACCACCTGAATATCACCATTATGCAATTGAATAATATTTTATTATTTAAACAATGGAAATCATCCTAAAATATAAATGATGTCACATGACAATAACAGTAGACCAGACCGATCTAAAAAAATAAATGTTAGGAGAATTGCAACAAAATTGTTTAAACAAATGGAATTTTTTTAAACAAATATGGGTTTATTTGCAAATAACATAGGCAAGATTCCTCAAACATGAAATTTATAAGTTAATTTCACAAAAAAACTGACTACAGCGATAAGCACCATCAAAAATCAAAATTTCAAAGAAAAAAATATGTGTTCACTTTTTTTGGATTTGGCAACGGTTTGCGGGGATCGTTTCTTTTTATCATCACAAAAATGTTTGCAATGCATTTTTGAACCACCCTAGTGTACATACAATCTGTTAATTCTTATTAATTATTTTTTAATGATTATTTCTAAAACTCTTTTATTGCAACACTAACTTAAATTATTCTTTATAATGCAAATTCAAATGCTTAACATAATCCGTTATAAACAAACCACATACATACGATTAAATTTATACGTCTATGAATCAAAAAACGATACATTGCAATTATTAAGTTTTTACAATTACATAACATTAATGAATTTTAATGAAAATTTAAACTTTGTACACTACACAAAGTAGACAAAGAGATTATGAAGCGCTAAATGACAAATACTATCAAGAGCTTGCTTAAAACATCCCCGGTTCTGGCGTCTATTATGCACCGATTATGCATTCCTGGGATTCCCCAGAGACATGTTTACAGGCTTAGGTGTTAAAAGGTTTAATTTATAATGTATTATTTCTGTTTATTGTCTTACATATGTTTTTTTGCTTTTTCCAATTTTATAGCCCCATAAATTTTCACTACACTGTTTTTAAACTTGATAGCAATATATTGTCCAAATGTTAAAACAAAACTTATTTGAATTTTAAAACTTATCTTGTGATACCTCACACAACCCACTTTCTGTGTAATATGGTCTTATATTAAGTTATGTTGTTTGTTGTAGATGTGGTTTTAAATAAATCTGAAACATCTGAGAACAGGTACAATTTTAATTTACTTCCTAGCTACCAAAAGCCACAAATCAATTTATTGTTACTCTATAATGTTTCTATGTCGGTACCAGCATCGCCAACTTCTAGTTCAAACCAACAGTTGATAATATTTCAACCTGTTGTGTACTTTCATATCGTTTAACTTTTGTATAAAATATTTTCAAAATTTTCAAAATTCAAAACAAATATTCGGCATACTATCTGGAGAGAGAGAAAAAAAATTTATTTCGGGCGATTTTTGATGTCCCAGGGGTGATAGAGGGCCGTTGTTTGCTATTCTGGATAGAGATTACCCAATGTAAAAAAATCCGCTACCAATGAGCAAACGCCGCTACCCCGCTACTTTACAAAAAATCCGCTACCGGTAGCGGAATTCCGCTACTGGTGGCAACACTGCTTATGGTTCTAAGAACAGACGTACTTTTTTGTCTTGCCCATTTAAATTATACAGCAGACGTATGAAAAGTATGCTATTTCTTTTTAACACGCGTCAATATTTAGAAATATTCTGTAACGTATGTCTAAAATAACAGCTGAAATCTATGAGTAATCTTCAGCTCTCCCAGTTTTGCCTATATCTAAACAGTAAATACAAAACAAATTTGTACAAAAAATTTGCACCACGAGATTGCGCCACATGTCTACAAGCATGATGTATTATTGAGAGCAAAAAAAAAACGGAATACTCAAATTTGCACTAATTAAACTCGGCTTTGTAATGTCATGTCAGTACGTTTGTCATGTCACATTCACGTCATCTTGAATTTTGATGAAAGAAATAAAAATTAAAATTAATTTCAGCAGGCAAAAAATAGTTCAAATTTGACTGCATGATGGAATCATGCAAAGAATCGTCAAAGTAAACATTACACAACTAAAATTCTTCAAAGTATGCCCATTTGTTGCTCACATAGTACAAGACGCGTTAAATGCAATTTATGTGGTTGTATATACCATTCTGTTTATCACCATCGTATCTATCTTATACATTTATTTGATACTCAAAAATCATCAATACTTAATAATTAAAATGTGATGTTCATTAATAAACTTATTAATTCAGATTTTAATTTAATTGTCTGCAAAGTATACCTTGTACATTTTAATTTTGCAAGATTTCTATGTGGCTAGTTTAATAAGCCTTAATTCAACCGTTTAAGTGGTCAAAATACGTTACAGTCAGTATGAATCACATTAAACATTTGTTATATGTGATCTGGACTATGGAAAGAGGGTTTATGTGTCAAGGCGTTCGATTTTAAGGGTTTGGATGCTTCTAATAAAGCTAATTCCAATGAACCTAAGCCCAGATTGGTAGCTATCTTATAAGATGAGGTTTTTGCATGTAAATTTTTGTGGAAGATTACAAAAGCAGTTGTTACAAACTGCAACCGTGTTTATCGCAAAAACATGTTTTCACACATAAACCCTGTTTCCATAGTCTAGGTCACATATGAAGGTTTGTTATGAACAAACTAAAAATGCCTGTAACTATTTATAGTATGTATTATTTATAAATCAAGAAATATGGATTAGGAACATGTATGGCTAATCAAAAGAGATACGGACTGCAAAGCAAACGTGACAAACAGTCTGTGAGTTAATTGGTGGTGAATGTGTTTCAAGCAAGGCATATGTAGAGTGAGAACAGCATTAAAACAATTGAAATTTTTAATCACCTGCACAATCCTTCGGGAATCATCTCAAGACGATTATTGGCGGCAGAAAAAATTTCCAACCGTCCTAGTTTTCCAATTCCAGACGGAATTCCTTCAAAATCCAACTGATTATCGTTAATATACAGCCTCCGCAATGTTGATATTTTGCACAAGGAAGGCGGTAAACTAGTCAACTTGTTGTGTGATAAATTTAGCGTTTCTAATTTTTGCCAACTTTCCATCACTGTAAAAAATAAACAATAAAAAACTTGAAAAAAAAATGATTGGTTTCTTACTTGAAGATATCTCTGTGATTTCATTTCCACTTGCATTTAATCTCCTCAAATTAGGCAACAAATAAAGAGAGTCCGGAATTTTGGGAAGTTGATTTTCCGTTAGATCGAGTTCTGTTAAATTAACCAGATTTTCCAGGTTTGCCGGGAAGTTATTCAAACCTCTTTGGGTGTTTCTCAAATGTAGTACTTTTAAGTTGGTTAAAGATGATAATTGACGTAACTGGCAGTGTCCTAACGGGTTGTTATTTAAAATCAACGTTTGTAAGTTAACAAGACGTCTCGTTTGAGGTGGTAAAGTTTCCAGATTATTATTACCCAAGTCCAAAAATAATAAATCAATTAAGTTTATAAATAAGGCATTCGGTATCGAATCAATACTAAAATAAAATAATAATTATATATATATATATGATAATTAGTAAAATAACATATTTTTTTTAAATAATACTCACTGGTTGTAACTTAAATTTAAAACAATCAATGATTTAGCACACTCTAAGCCTTCCGGAACCTCCTTTAAATTGTTATGACTTAGATCTAAAGTGCTTAATTCTTCCAGGTGAAACAACTCCGCCGGGACACCAGAACTTTTAACTTTGTTATGACGCAAATTTAAGGTTCGTAGACAATTTAATTCCGTTAGTTCCCCATAAAGTTTTTCAAGTTTATTGCGGGTTAACGATAAGTGTTCCAGCTTAAGCAGGTTTCCCATTTCCTTTGGGATTTCACCCAGGTTTGTACGATCTAATTTCAGCCATTGCACGCCGGTCATCAAACTTACAGCTTCGGGAAATTTCTCATTCTACAATTAAACGTTTTGATAACTTTATGGCCTAGATATCTGTAAGACAGACACTTACGCTGAAATCATTTTTGGTAAAATCAACCCCTCGAACAAAGGGCAAAACACCCGTGTTTGCCATTTTCGTCGTCGAATTGTTGTTTATCTGTAGTCTATTTAATTTGTACTAACACTGACTCATAATAATATTGTATTCCATCTATGGTATTCCATAACGGGATTATTTTTGATTATTTATAGTAAATATTTCTGGTATGTGTAATATAATTCACTTTTGACAGATGACACACCAAATGCAGTACCAAATGTCACCTGCAATGTTGGAGGCTCTGTTTTTTGTTTTGAACATGAAAATTCAAAAGTCACTAGAAAAAGCATACATTTAAAATTGTTCATCTGCGACATTTCTACTGACTTCTAAACTCGAAACAACGAACAGGTTACAGGATTTCTACTACTCAAATATAAGTTCATTACATACGCATACATTTAATTCCCATAATGCAAGACGCTATAGTATATTATAATACAAGTTTTATAAGACATAAATTGGCGCACGAGTAGTTTTGGGCACGACGAGCGTAGCGAGGAGTGCCCAAATGGAACGAGTGCGCCAATACGTCTTATAAAACGAGTGTTATATACTATTTTTTCTACTTTGCGACATTAATTTTACATAAATGTCAAAAATTGCGGTTGTCATCTTACAATCTAGTGTAATTTTTTTCTTCAACAGCTGGTACTTATAGTAAAATTCACAAATACGATTGAGGCGAGCCAATAGCAATTCAGATGTCAGCCTTACTTGACACTGAACGTCAATTTCATCAATCTTGGAAAACTAAAAGTCACTAAAAGTTTGTGATCTAGTGTTTTCATAACGACACCGAAAGCGGTTTCGTTATGAGCTTATAACGAACGCAAAGTAGAAAAATGAATATAAGGATACTATAATCACGACAGTTCGTTCAAATGATGCGTTTCTTGTTTGAACGAACTGTCATTATACAACGCTAGTGTCAAAATCTGTCAAAACCTACGTAGATGACAGTTATTTGACAGCTCGCCTCGCCACCATTGACAAATACATAAAATGGAATTTATGAGTCGTAGATAAAACGTCGAAATGAGTAGGCAATAACCAACTAAACTTCAAAATTTTGTGTTCAGTATTTCACCGAAATGATTAGGTATGTATTTCCATTCAAATTATACGTTAAACTGAACTTGAAACCTTTGCGATAATACAAAAAATATCCGGCTCAATTCTGTCAAGTGTAGGTCACGAATTCTGGGACTATCGGTGTTTTTTGTTGATCGCAAGAAGACTACGACATAGCCACTAATAGGCTTTAAATCTGTTACCTATAGACTCGACATTATTGAGCCGGATATTTTTTGTATTATCGGCAAAGGTTTCGAAATACTGATCACAAAATTATGAGGTATATTTGGTTGCCTACTCATTTCGAAGCCCACCTTAACTCATACATAACGGATATAACCCGCTCGCATGATTACACGCTCTCCTACAAACTTCATGCTCGCATATATATCCTTAATTATGTGGTCGTCAAATAATATACTATTTTTTGTATGTCGATCGTTTGTTTTTCTTTATACCTATTGGAGTTAGTTATATTCTAATAAAAATTATTAATTGTCCAGTCCAATTAGACTTTATCTTAGTTCAAACAGATTTTTGTACTTACCACTGCAAACAAATGATATGTAGGGGTGAAACAATTTAGATTCTTATCAACTTCAAAAACTACCGCTCTTGTTATGTTGTCAAAACCACATCTTGTGAAGTTGATTCTGCAGTACATATACATAAAAAAATTTATTTATTTAACGTTTAAAAATTAATCCGTTTATTATTTTAAATCATTTTCCAAGTTCCGATCAATCTAACCCTAGTCAAAGATTTTTTTATAGGGTAGAAGATGGGAAAATTCAAAGATTTTTTTTATAGGGTAGAAGATGGGAAATTTCAATCAGTTGTGATATTGGCAATTATTATAGTTAGCTTTTAACTAGTTATTAAAATGTTTATTATTAATAGACTACCTGTTTACATTTACTATTCATTAGTCAGTCATGCCAAATGTTCCCAGGGCGCAGGTAAGAAATAAAACAATTGTCTTCAAAATAAAAACAAGAAAACAAAGGTCTATTTGTCTAATTTCTATTATAGAAAGAGGAGCTGTGGTAACATGGGGGAGAAAAAATTATAATAGTTATCTCTATTTATTGATAACACTAAAACAAACCAACAATGTAATCTAAAAATGCACTTGGTTGGTGTCGATTGCAATTTCAGTCCGACTACAATAAAATTTACAATCTTCTCGACGATAAATATGATAACGAATATTACGGCAACTAAAGTACAGTTCTTCTATCTTCAAAATCAAATTTACCGATGCAAAGGCGGCATCAGTGGCATACCGCCACCTCCAGTCATCGCAGTATTTGGACCCAGTAAAATCTAAAACCATGAAAAGTTAAGATTAGCTATATCGCCGATATCAGAATAAAACTAAAGTACGCACCTGCTTTTGCTGATTCCGCTGCATTTCTTCTAATTGAGCTCGTTCGACCTCAAATATGACTGGCGCGAACAAAATTATAGAACTACTAAATACGATCCAGAAGAGCGATCTTGAAAACCCATACATGTGTTTGATGCCTGTGCTTGTGTTATCGGCTAACGACGACGTTGTGGTCCTTACAGCGTCTGGGAACATCTCGGTTAATCCCCATATTCGCTCTCCAATTGTTTCAGCAGGCTGTAAAATATATTGAGAGTTATATTAAGGTTATGTTAGCGGTGACCGCATTTTTTTACTAAGCATACAATACGGTGCTTATAAGTGTTGTTTTAAAAGTTGTGTGTTTACCTCATCTTCAACGTCTCCCTCTATTTCTAGCTTCTTCTCTGGCGTAACATCTTTAGCACTACCTTCTTGCGACTCCATCCCACTGTCAAAATCTTCACCTGAAGCCATAAGAAATGTGATGCTGAATTATCTTAAATGATCGTAACTTTAATTTACGACAAAGTGTATACGCGAATTTCTTTCTCGGATGGAGTAAATTGGGAAGAATTCGAGGATAACCGATCAGCGGCAGTAACGCGCAAGAGAGCGTGCGCCAAGCGGAAAAGACCCCCTAGTACATGGCGGGATATTCAAATAAATCGATTTTTGGATACTTACTTTAATTTAATTTAATCGATGTGCAAACAATGATACGTGTTACAATGTATTTATTGATCCATTTGAGAATTCTAAAATCTTGTTGTTATTGTAACTTGTCATTGCTTTGACAGTTTGTTCTATGGTTTGTTCAGTTGTTATGCCATTTGAAATTGTGTTTATCACCATTTCTATTTAGTTCAGACAAATTTGGCTTTGACTTCGACGAAAATAGATGCATATAAGTAATACAGAACTATAATGCACGTAGAGAGAGGTTGTTCAGCATTCAAAGCGAGATGGAGGATACTCTATTCTATTTATTTCTATAATACTATAGCGTGCTCTACGCGCATGCGTGAATTAACCCACTCAAATTAGGATTTCATTTAAATACGAGTTGGAATTTTTATGAAAAACCGTCAAGAGCACGTAAAGCTACAACAAAAGTAATGATGTGCAGGGCAAACCTGTCCGCTATCGAAGTCTTTAACTACATTATACAGCATCATATTTCATAATAAATATAAAACAAGTAGACAACAAGAAGTGTATTGTGAAATACCCTGTGGGAATGCAACAAGACTTCTGTAACCATGTATTCAAGGTTTCCATCCTGTCATACTCGTGAACTATCAATAATTAAAGATAACGTAGGACGTATAAAGTGTATAAACAGTCTGATAAAATTACAGTAAACTACATAATTACGACAAGATTACAGCTCACACCATAATATAAAATAAAAAATTGCATAGATTTTATAAATTAAACAGAAAATATTGAAATAACCAATATACTTACTTATTATAGTATCAGTTGATATAGTTAATATGTACACCAGTGATGTCTAACTCATTTATGGGCGCGGGCCACAAAATTCTCATCTGAACTTCGATGGGCCGCATACAAAAAAAATCTCAAAAACGGGAGTTTTTCTCATTAGAATTTTTAATTTTAAAATAAAAATGAGACTCTCTCTAGATTTTTGGAGTTTAAAAAAAACAATCCCGCATCTAGATGTTTTAGTAACGTTTGCTTAATTTAAAGATGAAAATTTAAAATACCAACTTTATTATAGATCTTATACCATGTTGCTAATACCGTGTTAGATCAATTTCATTTGACTGTTAACTTACATATGTTTGATGACTCACATCAACATTTTGAATTTATTTATGCGTGCGCGTGCGAACGCAAGTTCGGTAAACACAAGTTTTATCAAAAATTACATACCTACCTAAAAACTCCCTGCACAAAATTTCAACAACAAAAAAATTATTGTTTACTTTTTAACGAAAATGTTTTAAAATATAAATAAATAAACTTGTTACTACTAAGAAAAGGTAATTTTTAATATTTCTTTTTTCTGTATATGTTTAAACCTGAGGAATCGGCCCACATGTGAATAAAAAATCAATAAAATTAGTAACCAATTAATTGAGAAAATCAACGTTGAAATCGTGCCATTTTTTTTCTTACAGTTCTTGTTGTACGCCCTTTAAAAACAAAGATGATGTAGTAAACTGAAAAACATGTTCAGAAAATAATACTGTGTCAACCAGTTATTGCCAGTTTATTATAGCTGGAAACCCCCATATAGTGCTTCAAAGTGCAGACAAAAACTGCACTAACATCATTCTTACTTTATATACTCAACACTGAAAAGAAAGAAACATTCTTCATCAGTAATTCTTCTAAAGAATTACTACAGCGAGTGAAAGAATCATCAAAACCGAATGTATGGGTGGGGAGAAAAACAACTTTAAATTTTGAACTAATTTTTCATTATCCCCTACTTCTTTTGATCAATTTAGTTCAGAATTACCCCCAATCTCTAAGTACAAAGTTTTATGAAAATTAAAAAAAATAATATGCAATGTTTGATTCTTACAACCCAACAGTGACAAAGTAACTTATCAACGTGAATGTGTAGTATTCACAATTCACGTTTAACTCAAAAACAATTGCTACAGCATGCTTTTAATCTCAAAATACTATTCAAATGATATTTGCGAAAGTTTCTATTTTTAATAATCCTTCTTTACAAAAATTCGTGTAAATTTGTTCATGTGGTTCCTAGGCTATTACTGGTAAATTTTTCTGATAAAAAAGTTTGAAATGGTGTTTACTTGTCATGGGTTCAGTTGCATAACAAGTCGTAAGGCGTTAAAAACTGTTAGTTTCATATGTATTTGGGAATAAAATTCCGCTACGGTGAAGAACGCAAGTGGACGTCTGGACTGAAGTTTTCGGTGGATGACATGATAGGAAAGTTCAGGCAGGGTTCATATTTAGCGTATAATATATTCCGAAAACTCCTTGTGACGTCCATGAAATACATGTTCGGTAGATTTCACTTGAACGATATTGTACGAAAATTCCACTTTTAAATTATTTTACTTTCTATTTATAGTAAGTCCACGATGTAGGTAATGTAGGAATACCGAAATAAAAATGAATACTGTTCTGGTGCCTAATGTATGGTATGGATGAACGAGAGTTCCGGCCGGCGACCTTACTACACCGGCAATAGAGATTTTTGCGTAATCAGAATACTATAAGGAAGCAGACGCCACTTGGGGTATTTGACCCAAAAAGCTGGCCATAAATCAAACATTTACATTTACAAACATTTACAACCAATAAATCGAACATTGGCTGTTATAAAAAAATCTGATGTGGCCAGGCACATGACTTTATCATACCATATATTAATAGTTTACCTGCATGAGATTCTATTTCATCGAGATCGGCCACGTCTGCATTAAAATAAAACTACTAGAACTAGACAGATATTTTGATTATATTTACAGTATGTAATGTCAAAACATCAGCATTTGACATTACCTACTATCACTAGAATCACAATATCTGGCAAATCCTGGCTAACTAGTTTTAACACTAGTGTTTTAATGCACTACGAGCGATCCCGATTAAATAGAATTTGGTACGCGGCTAAAATATTTATTTTACCAAAAAATTTCATAGTCATAAATTATTCAGAATTTCCTCTACATTTTAAAAAATGCTAAGACTAAACCTTCTTGTCAGACTACATATGATAGAGTAAAAACGTTATTGGTTCTGATGATTAATATATTATATTGGCTTCTAGCATACTATATTTTCGGGTTTTACCCCTTCAGTGCTAAACTACAAAACTTCATAAAGAATTATGCTCAATATTCCAAATAATTTTTAATGTTACCATACCGTCTTACAATCTTTCTTGTATTTATTCGCGAAAACATAAGAACATAGCTATCGGCAATCGAAATACACATTGACACCAAGATGTTTTAATATTGTTGCACTGTACAGTTCTATTCAATAAAAAAGCGTACACGTATTTAGGGCTATTGTAAAAAGGGATAATTTATTCATCGTTTCCAAGGAAACATATTTGTGACATTTTGTATGTCAAATGTGTGCAAATTGCTTTATATAATTTAATTATGCCGCGACAAACAACATCGATAACTAGAGCGCGAATCGTTACTAAGTTGGAAGAAGGATAGTCTATAAGGGCAGTAGCTGAAGAATTTCGATTGGCTAAGAAATGAAGTAAAAAATAATAAAATCCTCAAAAAAATATCGACATAATTCGGTTCTCATCGAGTTTGTAGTTACAGGTTACTACAGTGACAACAATTAAAAGATAGGTTTACAATATGGCAATCTACCCAAAACTGTGCTTACTACTTGTACGCCTTTTTTTTGAATAGAACTTTACGTGCGCGCGTTTATCCTCGCATTTGCGTGTTGAATTAACGTTTCGCAACCGCTGACGTTCTGAACATGTTCTGAATACTGTCAAAACTTCAAGTCAAAAGTCAAAAATATCCTGGCTACCTGCTATTAATGCAGACACAATTTCAATCAAATAGAATTTGCTCCTGCAGCTAAACTATTAATTTTACCAAAAAATTTTATAAACATAAATTATACAAAATGTCCTCTACTTTAATTTATTATTTATCTATTTTGACAAAATTACAGAAATAGCGGCTCAACTGCAAAATCGTTGAAAAATGCTAAGGCCCGTATGCATAGTCGATCTCCGGCGACTCTCCGAACTTTTTCCGTTCGCCAGTCCTAAAATGCAGCGCAGAGACAATCGTCAGCAAAATTCCGTATGCGCACTGCGAAATTTTCTGGCGATTCGCTGGAGGTGCTCCGGCGATTCTCCAGCAATAGTCCACTCATTCTAGATTTTGGATATACGTTGTATCGTTTGACATTAGAACTGTCATTTCTAACGTCAACCGACAATTGACCAAACAATCATTTGCCATTAGAATGGACAACACACCGCCGGCGATTTGCCAGCGTGGAGAACGGAGGGAGATCGACTATGCAAGCAATCTTATGTCCTGTCGCCACGCCAGAGGTTTGCCGGAGACTCACCGAAAAAACTACAGCAAGTCGCCGGAGGTCGACTATGCATACGGGCCTAAAAAGTTTAGTCATGAAACTTCTAAATATGAACTTTCGTCCCGATACCTTTAGTAGTTTCTCCGGAATCGTCTCCACAAAAAACGGGTACACACACATACACACACATACATACACACACACACACATACACACACAGACATTTTTTGTACCTTGGTCAAAAATGTTCAGGGGACCCAAAAAGACCTATTTCCGCTAAAATCTCAATTTTTTTTCGGCACTATTACAATACTTTATAATATTGCGTATGATAAAGTAAAAAACAGTTTGATGCAGTTTATTTTTTAGCTTAATTAAGTTTTTGAAAGTGGTTCAAATTATAGTATACCAGATTTGACATTACAACTACTGGAAAATCTGCTGCGGATAGGTACCAAAAATTGATGTACCGGCTTATATGTAATTTGATGCAATTTCTTGAAACCGTCCTAGTAGAGGTAATTTAGAACATATTTTACCATATTTAGCTATATACCAATGGTTACGGTTATCGAGATATTGACAATTTTATGATCAATGCATCTTGTATGTTGTAAATGCCGTTCTGTACGTATATTTTTCCGTTTTGGAACTTGTATAGCAAACAACCCCGCTGACCTAGACTCTTAAAAATCATCCGAATAAAACCTTAAACTTTGTACATACTTGTATATGAACTTCTTGGAAAGTTGTTGCTTGCAGACAATCGGATTTATTTTCAAGGCAAGAAAATACATCGAAACACCTACTCGCATACACAGTTCACTGCTTTAAAATGGATTCTTGTCGATGAGACCCAATAGTAAGTTTAGGAATAGAAACTGGTTAGGCGTTTTCGATAAATGAGTTTATGCGGAATGCGACTCCGGGTTCAAAACATGCGTATTAGGGTCATACCACTAAAAAACAACCGTTTCAACTTGAAGTATGATCAAATCTTGAATGTTTTCATGGAAACTATAAGTATATGTATACGAGAATTTTGAAATAATACTAAAAATAATAGATTTTATAGTGATAAATATGGTAAAATAGGTTCTTAACTGCCTCACTATCACGTCTTAAAAGGAATGTATCGAACGAAAAATAGCATGAATAGCGTATGTACCGTTTCAATACACAATATCGACTGGTGTAAACTTTTATTTTCTTCCTCTACAACTGGTCTTAAAAATGAAACTTTTTTCAGGATTTTCTTACAACATATCAGACCCAAAAATATTATCTCATATAACTCACAAACGACATGTATTGTCCAATTTTAAATTCGTCCATGCTGCGTATTTAAATAGGATATACCAAATATATCTTTTGTTAATTTCACACAGTAATACAAATAAAATATAAAGATAAAAATAAAATCACACGAAAATATTGATGATAAATCTTGTAGCAATAATTCATTTACAATAAACGTACTGCAGTGAAGAACAATTTTTATTACATGGTTTGCTTTTTTTTCTAGGGGACAAGACTCCACTCAACTTCAAACTTAATATCATTTAATTTTGAATATAAGGCCATATTAATTTATATTAATTAATAATAAAGGAATATTTAATTCGTCTATAAATTTACAATTTATCGCTTAAACTCAGCCACTTTATTATATAAAAGTGAATAACTGATTATTTTCAACATATGTTTTGTACTGCTTTATGGTATTTATTAAGTTATTAACGTTTAAATACTTAGTATGAATGTTAAAATGCTATAATAATAATAAAAATAAACTTTATTTCACCAAAATACATTTGTAATAGGGAAATGGCCAAAAGAAAAGAAAAATGCATATAACGCATATGTCAATTTAACATACAATAAAAGTTTAGTCTATCTCATTTTTTATGTAGGTAATTCCTGAATTCTTCAACATCGTAGGCCATTTTGTCGGTCAGCAGGTTTCTGAGATCTGCTTTTAGTTTCCTTGGCGTTTTACTCTTTCAAAGGGCAGGTAACATATTAAATAGCTTGAAATGTTGATGCTGGCTGGCAGTAGTATTTATACGATGGAAGCGTATGGTAATGTCTCTTGCATTCCGTAACATTCGGCTTGTTGTTTCACTTCTATCTTGGTGGTCTGATATAACACTCTTTGCATGTAGTATTTGTGTAAAGATGGCAGATGGCAGTGGCATTATCTTGAATTTTCGGAATAGTGGCTTGCAGTGGGTAGACCAGCTGGCTTCTTCTATAGAACGGACAGCTTTCTTTTGCAAGATGAATATCTTTACAGAGTGGGCTGATTCTCCCCACAATTCTAACCGATAACTTAGTCTGGAGTGGAATAGTGCATGATACGTTATTAATTACAGCCGCATCTCTCCCGACAATCTGTCTCACTCTTCTAATAGCATATGTGTAGCTGTACAAAGAGCCGATGTAAGAGCATTTGTGTGATCCAACCAGGTGAGACGTGAATCAAGGGTGACACCAAGTAGTTTTGTTGAAGATGCCTGGATAGTAGTATTCCGCTTGCTTGTGAAGCTTATTGTTGAAGATTTGGTGTCGTTCATCTGTAAAGCATTTGCACCAAACCACTCCTTAGCTTCAAATAACGCTGAGACAGTTTTTGACTGGAAGGTGTTGATATCTGCGTCCCTGGTAAGGAGTGTCGTGTCATCTGCAAATAGAACAACAGTGGCAGACATGTTCTCTAGAAGGCCATTGATAAACAGACAGAACAGCACTGGACCCATCAGTGATCCCTGAGCTACTCCATTCTTGACAGTCAGCAGTGAACTCATCTCTCCGTCAGTGTAAACTCCTTGTCTCCTGTTGCTCAGGTATGATTTAATTAGTGATAAGGGTTGACCTCTTATTCCATACCATTCCAATTTTCTAACCAGCTGCTTATGTTGAATACAAATGCTTTGGACAGATCGATTTATACATAAATAAAACAATACATCTAGAGCCCTTATAAGAGAAAACATAATTTTGGTCAGGTTTTCGGGTAAAATACTGGCGACGGTTTCACTTCCCAGGTTACGTCGAAGATGCCGTAGATGTATTGTGATGTGTTTTCGACTCGCAAATATCATTACTTAATTTGTTATAACAAAAACCTCAAAGAATCGTATTTTTTTCGTTTTGCACTTGTAAAAGCTGAACCGATGGAGCATTCTTGATAGTTTTAACAGACGAATTGTAGAGAATGAAAAGACGAAATCCGTCAATCGCTACTTTCTCGCGAAAAGCCTGCGCTACAACTTTGAAAATGGCGGAGTTGTGATTTTTGTTTTATGTAATGTCATAATTTGGATGATAGCAATATTAAAGATCTCGTTGATTTGTTCAATACAGTTTAAATTTTCTTTTTGAATTCAATAACAATGACCGGTGTATTGACAAAACGATGGCCTAGAATAGCCTAGCCATGGGTAGTCCGCTCAGCAGTATATCATCATAAAATATGATAGGTCAGCAGTAGATCAGCAAAAGTATGATGCTCCCTGTAAACAAAAACAAAAAATTGCATTTCTCAATTTTGGTTTTGTTTGTTTAAGTATTTTCTTTTGTATGTAGTAGGTCTAATCATATTGTTATAACAAAATATTAAGTTCCAGCTAGTGCATGTTGTTCTGTTTCTTATTAATAAACAAATGCTGATCTTGTCTCTAAATTGCACTGTGCTTTAAACATCTACAATCTGATTATGTAACGGAAGGATGGCTTACCCATACCTGTCATACTGGACATTTATTTGTTATTGTGGGTTTGAATATACGTGGCTGTAGTAGTGCAATGGAGACAATCTGAGAGACAATCATGTACAGAAGGATATAATTATGATAGAACGCCACTAAGGTAAGTTCGTTTAATCATATAATTGTATTTTTCGATGTTAGTTTTGTTTAAGTATGTATTTTGTTTTGTATGGAGTAGCTCTAATCATATTTGGTTATATTTGTGTATCCAATAAATATTAATGTAAATTCTAAATAGTGTATAAATATTATAATGACTGTCAAGTTTGTTTTATAAACTCTACCAAACAACCTACATTTTGTGACTTTTTTTTGGGAGGGACCGCTCCCACGAATTATAAAACTCAGAAATTTACTATTGGAAGTGGTAATAATGGGGTTTTGAGGTCAGTGTAAGGAATAGTTCGAAAACTACGTAATATTATAAAAAATATTTTCGAGATCCTTAAGAACTGATGTCATTTTAAATCGTTATTTACTGATTTATCATTAATCATTATTATAATAAAAACTGCTTTTGACTGTGTCGATCTTTGATCTCTCCAAATATAGTTTCGTATGGTCCAGTCATTACTAGCAACGCGCTGAAACCAAAGTTCAAATTATGGTAAAGATGGATAGGTCAAATAAAGAAAATACACCTACTGTAATTACTGTTTTATTTCTGAATATGATGTACACTCCTAAACGCTAATAATACATTCTATGATAATACATGTCAAAAATTGAGAATGTTGAGATCACATAGATCAAGGTGCTTGGTGCTTGGCTGCAAACGCGATTTCTAAATACACAAAAAATTAACTAAAATCATTAACAAAACAAAACAAAACAATTGCCAATCGGTATGACTTGTTAGGGAAGCTCTTTTACATAATAAATCACATCAAATCTGAGCGTCGATTACATTTTTGTTCGATTAAGTATACTTTTATCTGATACACACGTCAACACCTCAAAGTTGTTGCAACTACAACAATAACGTAACGATCGATGATGATATTTTATATTTTTTTGTATTACAATAAAAATTATGATAAACAAACAACAGATGACATGTACACGTTGCGTCAGGCAGTCAGATATGGTAAAATTCTACACTTTAAAAGGGACTAGCTATACAGATACATACATAAATAATACTAACTGCAAACATCTAGCGCGTAAAAATGTTACAAAAATTTCTCGTCAACAACGTATGATTTGCCTAACTAGGTATTTATTTATTTCTACAGTATGTTCACGATGATACCGGCACGCCACTCCTTCTATCTCTCGTCAACTAATAAACCTTAATAGAACCCTGGGACTTTCTAGCTTTTGAGATTGAAGAATATAACGACTGGCTCTACCTAATATGTCTGTCTTAACGAAAACAATGTTAGTTCCTCAATACGTTAGTTAGTACGTCCAAAAGAATACGATGAAAACATTGATGCGAAGAAAATCACTAAAAACTTGTGCAAAATGGGGCTCCATAGGGCCGAAGTCTTCAACGTCACCTTCTCTTTTTGGCACTTGACTTAATCTACAACGTTTTGGCTTTATCTAGCAAATCGTTGATAAATTTCTGAAACAAAGAAACAAAATAATGTTAGAAATATGTTGGCATTCTGACCTGGGGTGTGTTGAGTCAAATTGAGTCACACTTAAGGTCACAAATCAAATCATAGACGAAGAAAATGGCGAATTTTGCAAGCCATTCTGGCGTCTCAATGCAGTTACGATAAATAAGTTCTATCATAACAGCAATTTAAAAAACTATCAACATCACCCAAAGAAAACTTATAGGGAGTTAAAATTCAATGTGATCATCTCAGAAAATGTGATTTGTTTTCGAAAAAAATACAGCGAACAAAGATGTGTCTGATTGTACACTGTACACTTCAGTCAAATTTTACTTAGCTATTTTGCTAGAAAACAGCTAAACAGTAAGAAAAATAAAGAACTTATTTATGGTAAATTGGACAAAATGTGATTTTATAACCATCATATTTCCCGGGAAAATACTTGTTTGAGTTTTCGAGTTAATTGCAAAAAACATCAATTTTCCTATTCAGCTCGTATAAAAATGTTGGCGTAGTATAGTATACTATAGTTAGTATAGTATAGCAATTACTTATAGCTAATTATTCCGAAGTAAAAATCAAGTGATTTACTGTCCTACACAATCTATTATCTATAAGGTTTTTTGAGGTATAACTTTCAAATTAACCGTTTTTCACGTTTTACGTCAAGTTCAGCATAATCACAGAGAATTTGACCGTTTTAAGGCAACGTCCTAAAAACATCGCAACTCCGACATGAAATATTTTGCTTCGACGTTTTTTTTTTTTTGCTGGGAGTGGTCAGCCTGTCCCCCGCCAACGTCAATCCGTAGTTACTAGTTGTAGGCAGTGTTTAAAGCTCCTGACGTCTGCTGTCTACATCGGGCAGCAGTATGGGCAAATAGTATATTTCTGGCAATTACGCTTCATTGTCGCAATTATAATATTTGGGTTACAATTTTACTCAATTAAAAAATCTATCATGCGTATTGCGTTGGGCTAAATGTTTTATACATATTTGTAAAAAGCCAAATAATTAGTTTTCATCCAACCCAACTCGTTATTTAGCTAAGAAGTTACATTGAAAATTTCATAAACATTGAACAATGAATAACGTTTTTAATTGAAAACACGTTTTAGGATAAATACAACTGGGTCTTAATCCCCTTTAAGATTTTTTCTTTGTGATATTGATTGGGACGTTTAAGATAAAATAAAAAATAAAGCTATTACGGGGTCATTATAAATGATTGTAGTCGAAGTAGGTCATGCACATGTCTACGAATTTTTGCCACTACACATAAACAACTGTCAAACTTGAAATAGGTTAAGATGTCCAATGTAAACACGAAATAATGACGTGAAAATACGTATAGACATGAAAAACGCGTTCACACAGAACTACATAACCGCAAATTATTTTTATACCCGTACTTAGTTAATGTTAAATTTCAGATTGGTCACTACATATTAACCCGTGCTCCAAAGGGCTCAAAATCGAAAATAAGTTCAATTTTACAATATTCAAGAAGTTGTTGTTTTTTAGGTGCCACAATAAATTTACATACCACAGCTTAATCATTAGCTTAATCTGGAATATTAAATATTAAGTTAATCCATCAACGTTTGAGTCTAGATATTAGAGCATTTAACACATTTCCTAGTACGTAACTTGGTAAAAACACAATAATCCAAGGTAACTGACTATCCTGGCCACCATAGAATTAAATTGGACAAGTGAAAACAGTTTCTGGTATGATTTCTTCCATATAATTTGAATCTGAAAGCAAAAATTCCAAATTGTGACTAGATTTTTAGTACAAAAATATCATCAGATTCAGACTCTACGAAAAAAAGAACATACCAGAAACAGTTAGTCCACTTCTTAGATTCTGTTCATTGTTGGTCAGAATAGTCACGTGGCTGAGATTATTGTATCTTTGATAAATTAAGTACATACTTGAAAATAACTGGAATGCTTTGATATCAACACTCAAAACTTAATGGATTAATTTTCTACTATTAGGTCAATAACTACTGTGGTATGTAAATTTATTGTAGTAAAACCAAAGTTACGATTATTCTAGATTTTGAGCTCCTTGGGGCACGTGTTAATATGAATTCATTGATCTCAAATTCACAGAAATTACGTATATAATACGATAATAGTTAAAAGAAGGTCAGTGTTGGCAATTGCAGCTAGTAATCTAGCACGATGTCAATTTTAGCAGTACAAATTCCAGCTGGGCAACAATGGAATCTTTAATGAAACTTTTAAATAATAATCTCGTTATTAGTTGAACTCACTTATTTTTATTTTAACCTAATACATTATTAAGTCAATATAGCATTTTAATTAAATTTTACCATAAAGGTACACCTACGTTGTGTTGCGTAAATTAATTAATTAATAACGGTATAAATAGGACAAATAAGCCGACGTTATTTCTATCCGTGAGTATAAAAATATGTGCATATAAATGAACCAAGCAAGGGAAAAATGTGACAACATGTTTCCCATGTTGAAAACATTTTAGAATTGACTTAGTTTTGACTGCAAGATGATTATTTAGATAACTAACCACCGAAAAGAAAATAAATCGATGGCTTTCTTCTAACAGAGAAAATGTCGAATTAATTTAGAATTTTTGTATTTATAACGTGATTATTATTACACATTATGACGATAAATATAACATCGAAATAACAGATTTACAAAATCAGTTGGAAAAAAGTAATTATCACAATTGGTTGGTATTAAGGTTTGAGCTTTAAAATATAACGTTAACAAGCATTCGTCCTTTTAGAAATAATGCGATACTTACTTTAACATCGTTTTGGGACTTCTTTGCATTTATCAGCAAAGCCTGTAAAAGAAAGAAAAGTGAAATTAAGAACGATTCAAATCTACAAATTGCAATTTAAAGTTTTCTAATAAAATCGTAGATAACGAGGTTGGAATATAGCTAGTAATTATATATTTGATCGTACAGACATAGGTATAATAAATTCTACAGATCAATACATGTTCTATAGGAAACACGAAAACGGTTAATGATTGACGCTAGATAATCAAGCAACGCATAGTTACTATTTTCGAGTACCACAAGTACCACAAAAAGATATAGTAAAGTAGCCTAGTACAAATAGTGTTTTGTAATGACCACAAAGTATACCTACCCCAAAATTAAGTTTCGGATAGAAACAAAATTTGTACATAATACATTTGTTATGCGGTCGTAGTAAACCTTGCCAACTAAATGCATTTTTGTAGTTTCAATTTCACCTAAACCGTTAATTAATTCATTAATTATTAATTAATTAAGACTATCTAGAGATTTAATGCCACCATCAATAAAATTGACAATAAATTTACGAATAAATACATTGTAAGAAACTACGCTTTATAAAAAAATACAAAAATGGTGCAAAATTCTCCAAAATATTTCCATTCGTTTTTATTGATTCATGCATTGCCATCGGGAAACTGTCCACTGTGATTTTATTTTAAAGTAACTAACCTATAGTGCCTCACACGACCTACTTCTTGGTTTATCGTTATGTTACGGTTTTCTTCAACTCTCTTCAATAAAGTTTTGAAAAGATCTTAGTTGGTTTTAAAAGAGATTTTATACGATACATCACACGACCTACATTCTCTATGCTATTTCCCAAATTGGTACCAATAATACCAACTTTAAAAATTTGGCAATGCATCATCATTTGTACTTCTCGAAACCTTGCAAGCTTTGTATAATATTATCCTCTGCCTCTGCAACTGTAATGTTAAGATATTACCACCGAGATTACCACCACCTTTATTAAGAAAAACAGTGACATACTGACACCAATATTAACAAAACTGATCAACAACACCATTACCGAAGGCCATTACCCAACATCTATGAAGAAAGCAATAATAAAACCAATATTTAAAAAAGGACAGGCTTATAAACCAGAAAACTATCGTCCCATCTCGCTCACATCCACACTAAACAAGATCCTGGAAACGGTAATAAAAATACGCTTAGAGAAACATATTAAAACAAACAAAATAATAAACAAACGGCAATACGCATTTCAAAAAAACTCTGGAACAACGTCAGCAGTGATAGATTTAATAACATATATTGCACAAAAAATGGACGATAGAGAAACTGTTGTAACTGTTTTTATAGACATGCGGAAAGCTTTTGACACAGTTAGCAGACACACATTAGTTAAAAAATTAGAAGCTATTGGGATAAGAGACAAGAATCTAGAACTACTAAGAACATACCTACAAGACCGACAACAGATGACAAAGATAAATAACACTTACAGCGACCCGGACTATGCCACATACGGCATACCACAAGGAGGAAATATTCCTCCCCTGTTATATATCTTGTATACAAACGACATCGTTGAACAAGACCTGGAAGGAAAATTATATATGTATGCAGACGATATATGCATAGCATATTCAAATAAAAATGAGAGAAAGCTCCAAGATTCCATCAATGCAGATATGACCAAACTGCAAATATGGTGTGAGAATAATATCTTAACAATAAACGAAACAAAAACAAATTACCTAATATTTAACCCGACCAAGACACAAACAAAAATAAATGTGAAGATAAACGATACGATAATTTCCGAACTTACCGAGACGAACTATCTTGGACTCCACATTCAGAACACTCTAAAATGGGACAAACACATATCAAAAATAATACAGAAGAACTCTATAACCATAGCACAAATATATAAAATCAGTAAATATGTACCCAACCACCTGAAGAAAACTATATACAATGCCTTATTTGTCTCAAACATAACATACCTACTAACTGTATGGGGAAACACAACACAAACAAACATAAACAAAATACAAAGACAACAGAATAAAATACTAAAAATATTATACAGAATACCAAGGCTGACACCAACAAAGGACGTGATGGAAATGACACACGAATTAACAATACCACAACGAATAACATTTAATAGTCTAAATCTGCTATTTAAGATAGATAACAACATTACAAAAACCGATATTGTATTTAAAAAATCGAACGACTTCCACAACTATCATATCAGAACAAGAACAAACCTCAGAACACACAAATATAAGAGAAGCAAATACTCCCAAAACATAACCACCCGAACGATAGACACATACAATAAGATAGACCAGCATATAAAAAAACAAACATACCAAACCTTCAAACTTAAAATAAAATATATGCTTATACAACACCAATTGAGACAATGATTGGGACGTGACCAACACACAACAGACAAACAACGTAGACCTTCAATGCCGCCCACTGGGAAGAGGATCACTCAATACCCAGATGGACGTTGAAGGAGCAGAAGAGTAGCAAACATTTTATATGTGTACTGTATGCTCGCTTATAATGTACTATATTTATTACATTATCAATAAAACATTAATTAATTCTTCTATATTATGCGAAATTTTCCAAATTTGGAAATTTTTTCTAAATTTTGGAAATTTTCCGTTTTTTATTGATTTGTGCATTGTCACCGGAAACCAGACCACGTGAAAAGTTTCAACTCAAATTTTTGTTCATTTGAACAAATTTTCCAAATTTTGAGAATTATTATTTATTCATGCATTGTCACCGGAAATCTGTCGACATGCAAAATTTTAACTCGATTGGACAAATTTCCGGCGCTTTTTACGTGTTATAATTTTAATGTATTAACTTATTTAAAACGCATCAAATATGCATCAGTGGAACTAAATAATTCAATGTATCTGCAGTTTTGCCTCCACATAAATAACAATTATTATTAATCATGTATAATTAAAGGTTATTCCTAATAAAGCAAAACGTCAACCGAAGAAAACTGTTGTTTTGATTCACTTGACCTTTCCGGGATATTCCTTGATTGTTTGCTATTATTTTCAGATTTAAAACGCTAATACGAACATTTTTGCTAATTTTGATGTAGTGTTCACGCTGCTAGAATATATGAATATTTTCTTTCACCCTAGCATATAGAATGCTGGCTTAAATCACTTTAAATTTAACCGTTTTATCGATTTGCTGTACCTACCATACTAAAAGATGTGGCTGTTATCTTATCTTTGAAGTAAATTTAACATATTCTTTCTTCAATAAAACACTACTCAGTGTGCGCGTCCCGTCAGAAAAGAAGAAAAGATCGCTTAGCTTAAACGCATTAGTTCCTACTATGGTGGAGGCGCCGGTATCATCACATTATCTCGGCAAACTCTGTAAGTTATCATTTTTGACAAGTCCTTTACGCTAAGTTAGTGTAAATAGTTTCTTGCGGCAGGTTGAATTGTGGTCATTTACATGAGCTATGCTTGGTTTCAGCGCCACAGCACTCGGCAAATCACTTACGTAAGAGATGTAATTTGCAGGATAATAAGGACGAGGCACGCCACCGTCAACCTTGAACGCGCACGAAAAGTACTGCAGTGATTTGATTATACATACTAGCAATTCTAAATTTAGAAATTGTGCTGTTTTTAATGAAAGTGTAAAAAAGTAGAAACTTTTTTTTGAGTAAATCGATGTTCTAGTTATACAGGGTGTGTTTCACTTCCCGTATCTCCAATGTGCTACCATTATCGATAATTAATGTTTCCATTTTACAAAAGTGTTTAAATAAGTATTTAATATAAATGAATACAAGATAGGTACCTGTAAATGCCTCCGTCTGTCGTCATCACTATCCATGTCCAGAAGTTCATCTATATCAACTTCTACTTCTTCGTTGTTTTCTACTTGCTGAAACAAAGAAAAAAACAGATAAGAATCTCTTTCGTCCGCTTAAATTAAATATTTTAAAGAAAAAACATGTGATATGATGTGATGACACATGTTCTAGATACCCTAGAGTTTATGCAGTGCGATAATACACACAATAATAATTATTGTTATACGTAATAATAGTTAATCGATAGTTTCAATACCATAATATTTCATTCAGTTTGTTTAATTTCCATCAAAACAAAATAATTATTGGCATCGGCTCGTTTTTATTCAGAGCAGTTGTTTGTTCTATTACGTCATAATTGTTGAATTTAAATGTTTGGAGTCGGAGAATAGGGAAAATGTTTAAAACATATCATAAGAATATTTTTTATTATTAACTAAGAAAGTAATAGTATTGGTAATATTTATGCCCGGCATAAACTGACAACATTTTGTTCATTTAGGAAAACCAATAAAGCCGTTTTATTTATTTATTTATTAATTAATTTTTATAGAGTGGCAAACAAATATGTTTATATTTTATTTCCCCGCCTAGTTCGACTATAATCATATATAATGACCCGGTATAATTACTCAATAACATTGCTTTTATTACTTATATTATTTGATTGTTTAATGTTTATGGGACAAAATTTCCCAGGCATGAAATTTTGAATCTTTGGACGGACATTGGATTGTATCGGTACTTTTATTATTATTAAAGATAGAATGTCGGTTAAACAGACAGAGACGGACAGACAGATTTATGTGCTCTCAAATAATATAAATAATTCAGAAATATTTTGAAAAAAAGTACGTCCTTTTCTGAAATATCGTTATAATTATTTACAATTAGATTATGTCGGCTTATTATTTTAATCTTATGAATTTGTTGAATATAGATGAAATTTTTGTTTCTTTTATGGGCGCACATGGGGTTTCTTTTATTGTTCATATACATGGCCGCGTCATGTCAGTACGAGAACTCAGCAAAACTAGCGTGAATATGGTGTTAATTTCCATGATTGCCGTAGTAGCCAATTGTTGGTGTTATGGTTGTAGTCTGCTGATGTAATTGCGACAAATAGCGTTCGTTGCCTTGGTAGCTAGCCTTTGTTGTGACGACACCACACTGGACACAGTCTTTTTGACAAATAAAGGGTTGGCGTGGTTGCTAACTACACCACAAAACATCAAAACCACATCAAAACCATGTCAATCCTTCTCGCACTGACATCATGCGCACAACTCAACGAATGTAACACAGAATGTCACACACTAAATTTTCAGATTTTTTTTGTTATTCTCTGAAAATCTCCATTGGCAGCTGTTACCCCACAACCAAACAAAGTAAAGTTTGAAGAATGAGAAAACGAATCATTTGTTTTACATAGTTTGGAAGAAAAATTAATGTGCCCCATTCCAAGAAAAATTCCAAGTATATTTAAAATTAATAGCTTGTCCAGTCGAGTTGCCGCGTCAGAACTATTTTATCCCATTTTCGGACGAAGATATAATATTGGAAAGAATTCACAAAATTTATACGGAAGCTAACTACACATTGAAATAGATTTTGAAAACGTAAAGGATAGTAACAGTCTAACAGAAATGGGATAAAAGTTTGTCCAATTTGATATCCCAAATACCCCTTTCAGCAAAACTAGACCAATACTTAAAATTGCCTCTTTACCCTGTTCACATATACACTGTGAGCAAAAAAAACGGTACAAATTTTCAATTGCTCATTTCCAAAGATATTAATTAAGTAAACTCAAGCAGTTTTTTGATAAAATAATTGCTTATATTGTGAAGATTGAAAACATACCCTATATGCAATAATTGAACGTTTTAATCCAACGTAATGTTGCTTCATGTATGGCTATGCAACATTTCTGGTAATATCGGGTCAATTTAATGTGAAATGAAAGGTGTAATGAAATTAGTAGGTAACGACATTTGTTTTCTTTTTGTCAATAGGAACAGTAGAGATTTTATAGCATCGTATACACAGGATTTTTTTAGTATACACGGTGAAATTTTGAAACATTGTTTATTTGCTGTTTTTGCTCAAAAGAGCAGTTAAATTCGACGTTTGCATATATAAAAAACGATTCCATTGCATAGGCACAAAAAGTCCAATGGCGAACTTAAGTTATCTCTAAAGATGGTGGATTAACTATGGCCAACGTTCTTATGGGCGCCAAGGTCGATTTTGAAATTGAAGGATTTTTGTTACCCTTTTTCCATATTGTACTACGATTATTGGATCGTAGATTTTGCAGCAAAAACATAAAATTTTGCGTTTGGAGTGCTTTGGTACTAAAATCAAGATAATTTTATATTGAACTAAAATTATGGTTTCACTTGTCTGACGGCCAGGTCTTTGCTGTTCGTTTTTCACGTAAAAATTATATCTTCTAATAAAAAATATCTAAAAAAGGAACAACACAATGTATTCAGGCTGGCTTCACGCTGATGTTGGAAGTGCTGATGACATTAAAATAAAAAAGAAGACTTGGTTTCAAGTCATGTGACATACTAAGAAAACGTTGATTCCAGCTCCGGTTCAATCTTAGCAAAAACAAACAAAAGAACAAGAACAGGTAACATACGTCTAAAATTTACAGTAAACAAGTCATAATTGAAACCGACGAAAAGACCAGCTAAAATGATAAAGTCAAACATGCTGCCCATAACAACACCAATGGATTCTCCACGATCTTTAAAGATAACTCATGTTTTTGTTACAAACGTCATATTCCACTGGTTTTTAGTAAAATTTCAATTTTAAATATTTCATCCTGTATAATAAAAAAATCACCCTGTATACGATTATATAAGATCTCTAGTGCCGGTTTTTATCAAAACAAGACAAATGTCATTACCCATTGATTTTAATACACCTTTATTTTCAGATTAAATTGACCCGACATTATCAGATATGTTGCATAGCCAAACATAAAGCCACATAACTATGGATTGCAACGTTCTGTTATTGCGAATATGGTGTGGTTTCAATCTTCACACTACAAGCAATTAGGTTTTTAGGAAATTATTTGAATTGACTGGACATTATTGAAAATATGAGTGATTAAAAATTTGCACGTTTTCTTTTGCCCACGGTGTATAGTAGAAACTAATATTTTGTCGGTGATTAGATGCTGGCCATGGCAACTCTGGGTATAATATAATGTGCTGTGTAAATATTAAGGGATATGACGAACAATTTCGAGAAAATGAATTAGGAAACAGTATTTTTAAACATGCATCACTTACATCCTAAATGAATTCTAAGAAAACGGAAGAAATCCAATAATATTTAAGCTAATGTTTTGGAAAATCCATAAACACGTTGAAAAATTGGCACAGACCTTAGTAAACATAGTCACGCTAATCCAATATTTATCGGATTTTGCCTGAATACACATTCGTCCAAATAAACATGCATTTACAGGGAAGTTCTGGTTTCTTGTAGTATTGTTTGGATTTACAAATTTGTTAATTTGACGAAAAGAGAAAACAACCAAGTACATTGCGGTTGTACTGTTAAATTATTTTGTTGAAAACTACGCACCAAGAATAATTTTGGCAATGCGCCAATCTGTCCATAATAACACGATAAAATTAAAACTAAAAGTGTTTATGTATGCGTATATACTAGTAGTTCTTGTATGTTGATAAATATGTTTTATACACATATACATACTACATTAGGGTGGACTTACTCTTAACGAAAAATCTTTTCCAAAATTATGTCCATACGACCTGCAGTTTATTCCACATACTGAAAAACTATTCCCTCAAAAGTCGATCGGGCAATGGGGGACGTGCCACAAGGGCATTGCTTATGTAAAAAACTCAAAAATTTTAACTATTTATGTTTTGGATATCCAATTTGATCTCACATTGATATAACGGGAAAAACGATCGATGTTTTGTTTGTAAACTATTTAATTACTTATTATATTATAATCGCTTCTTAGGATTCCTAACTACAACTAACGTACAACACAAACTATTACAAACAAATTTATATGTAAGCACATACTAATTGGGAAAATAATAAACTCTAATACATAGTGTAATTGTTATAATTATTCCAAAAGTCTGTTAATATAAATATCAAAGGTATTGAATCTTTAAAATAATTGCAACGATTGCGATGACATAAAAACCTTTATTTGAAGATTTAGAACATTTTTGATGTATTTGGTATACCTACATTGTTACTTTTAGCAATCTTTTAATTCAATTTGCAGCTCTTGCACCATTAATCATTTTTATCGACGACCCACTTATAATAAGTTCATTGCATACGTATCTATGACTATATAATCCCCATCATTATACGCGCCAATGATTATAATGACACTAGCGTTGTATAATAATGACAGTTCGTTCAAATAATGACCTCATTATTTGAACGAACTGTCATCATTATACAACGCTAGTGTCAAAGTCTGTCAAAACGTACGTGGATGACAGTTATTTGACAGTTGGCCTCGTCATCGTTGACAAATACATTTAAAATATTTTGCATAAGATGGAATTTATGAGTCGTAGATAAAACGTCGTATTTGACTCGTACATAACGGATATAAATCGCTCGCATCATTACACGCTCGCCTACGGCTCGCGTGTAAACTTCATGCTCACGATATATATCCTTTGTTATGTGCTCGTCAAATAATATACTATTATCTACGACTCACATATAATAAGTTCATTGCATACGTATCTATGACTATATAATCCCCATCATTATACGCGCCAATGATTATAATGACACTAGCGTTGTATAATAATGACAGTTGGTTCAAATAATGACATCATTATTTGCACGATCTGTCATCATTATACAACGCTAGTGTCAAAGTCTGTGTCAAAGACAGTTATTTGGCAGTTCGCCTCGCCATCATTGACAAATACATTTAAAATATTTTTGCATAAAATGGAATTTATGAGTCGTAGATAAAACGTCGTATTTGACTAGCACATAACGGATATAAATGGCTCGCGTGTAAACTTCATGCTCGCGATTTATATCCTAAGTTATGTGCTTGTCAAATAATATACTATTGAAAAGAAATTTTTCCACATTTTTGGCGTCAGTCAGTCGAAACGTCAATTAAAAATCAGTACATCAGTGTTAAATAGAGGCCAGAGTAATATTGTTACTGTTAATATGTCCTACATGAGTGCTACATGAGTCCTACACAGTGTATTCGTGGCGCTGTTACAGTAACTAGGGTGCAAATCCACGCATCTATCCACGATTTATGACTAGAGATAAACAGAAATGAAAAGGTAGATTCAGCAGTCAAATCACAGTAAAAAATATGAGAAAACTTAACTTCCGATCGACCTTAGTGCTGAAGAAATTAACGATGAACCATTACACAGAATAATAAATAAATAATTAGTTCCATAGTCAAAGCGTATGATGACAGCTTCTGTGACGGATTCATCAGTCCATAAACGCTGTTTCCACGTTTTCCCTTTCTTTATAAATGTATAGCGGCCACGCGCCATGAGTTAAATATTGGAAAGAATGCGTTTCGCATTTTTGACACAGAATTTGTTGCTAGTCCTAAATTTTTCGATCCAGTTATGATTCATCCTGTATATATTTATAATAAAAATAATGTACTTCTATTACTAAAAGTGACTTTATCTGGTAAACTACTTTCGAAAGAGAAATATTTTCATAGTATAATTATAAAAGATTATTTCCATGTTTAGTTATAATATACGATACGCTCTAAAGTGTCGAATAAATTATTTAAATGCTGTAAATATTGTTTGTGGTTATTTACAATGTCAAATTAGAGTTAAACTTCAAATCAATTGTGTCATCCCTTTTTGTTAACCAATTGAGTTTTCCTTTTGCAGAACATTTTTTAATCTAGAGGGTGGCATGTACAAAAATCGATGTAGAAAAATAAGGTCCACCCTAATGTTCATACATATGGATCCAACTCACTCCAACTAACTATTCTCATTGAATTTATTTATACAGCTATTTTTAGTTTATTAATATTAGTTTTATATAGCAATATCGCAATATTATTGTTAGGCTTATGTAGGTATCTTCTCGATTTGAAAAGTTCCTCTCTCTTTCTTTCCCGTAAACATTACGATAAAACTACGCAAGGGAGCGTTAAATTCCTATAAGGCCGATGAGACATACAAACGATGATAAAAAAACATGCGAAGGGAGAGCAGTAAAGGCCATTACTTAGAAATTTCCCATCTTTCCTGACGGGCAAAATTACCTCCCCGAGGTTGAGATGAAAACGGTCTCAGCGCTCCCTATGGGTTTCAGGCAGCCTCTCCGTCGTCTTATTTGCGCTCGGTCAAATACCTTTTGCGGCCACCGGGGGCGTGAACATCGCCGCCGACACCAGACGACTACCGCCTCTGAATACGGAATTTTAAAGCCGAGAGCACTTTCAAGTGGTATGACGCTTCAATCTTTCAGTTGCTGAGCTACGAATTCTAGCATATTTTGTTGTCCCTAGTTACCATCCGGAACATAAACCGTAAATAATTAGTATGTCATCAAAGGAGGCGAATATGATGTTTGAAATAGAGAGGCTGAAATACAGAAACTTGGAAAATTTTATGTACGATTCATTAGTTTGTTACGTTACCTATAATGTTTGACATGAATACTTTTGGACATCATCTACGCTCTACAGCGTTTTCAACTATACGTCGAATTACCATTAACTCTGTATACCTACGAACCAACTTGTATAATGTAAAATCTTTGATTGATTAACAAGATCGATGTATGGAAAGATAATACGTTGCGCAACTTATGCTAGACATCAGTGGCGTAGCTACATTATCAGCGCCCTGGAGCAAGAAAAATCTCTGCACACCTTTGCGTTCGGAAGAGGTCTGGCATTTTGAACTTTTAATTTATGGTATAGGTACCACTTTCAATTGCAATTTTTCAATTCCCGATTGAACCAAAAACGTTTTATGTTAAAAACGAGTTTATATATACTAAATCCTCGCGAAACTCGGTTTAGGGTTTTATGACAATAAAAAACAATTATATAGTCAACAGCCGGCTGTTTTCGATTTCTAACAAATTAAAATAATCCAAATATTCTTCAAATATGTATACATGTGCTTCACACGTGTTTTATATAAATAACAGTATCGCATTTTATGGAATTATTCTAAAACTAGTATCTTTTACTAGTGTAGATTTAAGAACATTTCCACTAATTTTAGTTTCCGTTAAAACCGAGGTGGGCATTCATAAGCGATTTCTAACCTTCTGAAGGACTACCTTGAAAATGGTCAAATTTTCATTGCACGCTATTATTCTTCTTATTATTAAATATGTTGCTCAATCATGTTTTCAAATACTTGGGACGTGGACTGGATCACCCAGCATACAAATAACGTTATACGTGGTTTTGACGTATAACGTTGACGTATAACTTGAAAATGCCAACTCGTACTTAAAGGATGTATAAACATTTTATGTAGAGAATTAAAAGCTCTAGAAGTTTCCTAAAAAAATCCATTGTTGACCGACCAATAAAAAAATCCAGGTCGGTCATCTATGACCGTGAATAACTCGCAGCGCAGACCCCATATCGATTGTCTAGGTGTTTACACGGTATTTCTAACGCCAAATCAAAAGCATATTTAAAAATCCATCTGGGTTTGAATTTTACCGAAGTGAATTATTTGTTTAATTTCACTGGGCTAAGACGCGATAGTCTACTATTCTCGTTTTTTGAGTACCATTAAAATAATAACATAACTTACAACCTTATCACAGGTCAGGTGAAAGTTGGTTAAGATGCCACAGTACGTTTTTCTAACCTCATAAAAATGATGGTTAGGGACATTTTTTAAAGTTGTTCAAAGAGACTTTTCTAAAATTTTTTCAAAATTATTTGAAAGAATGCGTTTTAGGCAATTGAAACTTTTACCTAACATTAAAATTTTGGGATTGGCAATTTCTTTCTTTTAAAATAAGTAACATTATGTGTTTCATATTAACAAGAAAATGCTGAAAACCACTTGCTTAGTTATAAGTTTATGAATAAATAATACACCAATTTAGTAAACTAATAGCAGAGATTTAACGTGAACAATATACTACAATAGTACACTCAATAAATGAATAAATATGAAGTGCGCATGTTTAAAAACGAACATTAACAGAAGTCAAATGTACATGGAGTTATATATGTATAAACACAACGCACAAATCTATAAATCGAAATTATCATAATTAAGTCAAAATCATAAAACATTTACGTCGTTAGAATTTTATTTAGAATTTCTGGCCATTTTTACACAAAAGTTTTGTTATTTCTCTTCGAATTTTGCGACCCCTCTACTCGTGCGCCGGGAGCAGTTTGCTCCCACTGCTCCCCGTAGCTACGCCCCTGCTAGGCATGTAAAATTTGTTATGCCAGTTCGTTTGTTATGCGCAACGGAGATTTTTCACCTCCAAAATTCCTTTGCGCATGCGTAGAAGAATTACCTAATTAGTCCGGTACTTTTATTGCTGCTGCTCGAAGAAACCTAATATGTCGTTACTCATTTTTTTTCTTGATTTAGAAGTTTTAACGAAAATCAATCTTAAAAATTAATACAGATCAATATTTATACAAATTTGTGTAAATATAAACAAATATGCACCGACAAGATACGTTGCCCATATTACGGCGTTCACCAGTCTTCAGTCTTTTAATTGATATTTAGGAGATTAGTTATTTAAAAATAAATATAAATTCTACAAAGTGTTATTTGTAGTAACGCTAATAGATCCTCCAGTTTTTTAAAATTAATCAATAAATACCTCCTTAATAACATTTTCTAGCAGACGACAATTGAAAATTGAACTATGAAAGATATGAATACGAATTTACGTTTTCAGAAAATTGACATGTGTCTATAAAATGTCTGTTATCACCTGAACCTGGTACAACTTCGTACGAAACCTGGTAGCAATCCTTAAATGTTATTTAAAAATGACGGAAAAAGCATCCAGCATATTAAACAGGTGCCGTTTAAAACATTAATTTAATTTAAAAAGTAACAGTCACTAGAGCGCACAATTATAAAATAAAAACCGGACCTGATTAGTAACTATTGAAAACTCCTTTTATCAAAATGTTCAATGATTGTCTGTTACTGGAAATCATCTTATGTAAGTTAATATATTTTTGTTGCATAAATTAAACGAATTTGTCATTACACAAAAAATCCTACGCAATATATCGCTTTACGTTTCTATAAAAGTTAATAAATACAAATATAATAATAAACAAATAAATAATAAATACAGCTATCACCATTTTTCCAGTCTTTGTTTTAGAAATAATTGTCTATGATAACATTTCATATGGACTTACTTTGTGTTGTTAATAGGGTTGTTATAAAACACGTTTTTTATTTTAAACAAAACAAACATGCTTTTTTTAGTAAAATGTTTTTTTAACGAAACAAAGTTTTTAAACACTGCAAAGAAACATGTTTTAAATATGAAAAACACATGTTTTAAATCACCCAAAAAACATCTTATCTTTCGCGAGCATGAAGTTTACACGCAAGCCGTAGGCGAGCGTGTAATTATGCGATTTCTATCCGTTATGTGCGAGTCAAATACGACGTTTTATCTACGACTCATAAATTCCATTTTATGCAAAAAATATTTGAAATGTATTTGTCTATGATGGGTCATTATTTGAACAAACTGTCATTATTATACAACGCTAGTGTCATTATAATCATTGGCGCGTATAATGATGGGGATTATATTGTCATAGATACGTGCGCAATGAACTGATTATATGTGAGTCTTAGATAAACATGTTTAAAACAAAATAATTTAACTAAATATTCGTTTTAAAAAATGTTTAAAACAATGTTTTAAAATAAATATTTTAAAACATAACAACCCTGGTTGTTAATAAACAACAGAAAATAACATAAAAGTAGAGCACATTCAACAAGCATTGCGAAAATGAAGAAATAACACAATCAGTAAATACCCATAACAACAATAAAAAGGAAATAACCTAAGCACAAAAATTAAAAATAATAAAAATAAATTGAATAAACAAATGTAGCAAAGAATAAATCTAATTTGTTAATTGTTTTTTTTTTTTATTAAATGTTCTGAGCACAATGTTACATATGTAACTATTGACTCAGTAATCAGTATGTCATATAAGTACTAGGGGAATCAGATTGTGCTTGGCATAGAATATTGTTAATACATAATATATCTACACTTTGCCTAATGGAATATTTTTAACGACGATAATAATCGAAGTAAATCTAACAAAATATGGCACTACAGCCTAATCGTTTCCAGAGAAGCTTCAGGACAGAGCCGCTGAACCGCGTCAATATATTCTTGTCTGAATGTATTAATAAATACACCTACATATGCATTTTAATAATTTATTTATTTCCCGTTTACCAAATCTTTAAAATAAATCTGCGAACAACATATTTCACATCCTATATCTATCTAATCTACCCTTCAATGACCCATATGAGATTATATTGTCAATCTGGACAATAATGCATAATTTGATATCATTATACTCGTACACATCCGACAATTGCATCATACGGCAAATATTGACATGCAACGCAAGCGCCCGCTCTGCTATATGATTGTGTTAATTGAAGCCTTTATTAGCTGAATTAGATCTTCTGCAGCGGCAATTAGATTGAGTACGTTCGTTCTGTAGCAGACGTAAATGACATACGGCCGCATGTGCTCGTGTTTGTCATGCCATAAAGAACAGATGATGATCGGTATACATTGGGTCAAAGTTCTCTGCACACAACGCAACGAAACGACCGTTGCGCATCCGATGTCGACACAGCTCTTCAAATAATCCCTGGAAAATGTTGTTTATCTTGCGCAATTGGAATCACATTGTGTACCAGACAACAGCGTTTATAATGTCCATCCATAAGAGTTGTTTATGCATTCAAATGCGTATAGTTCTGCATCAATAAACTGCCTTATTATTCTATATTGCTTAAAAGAGATTAATTTAATGAGCTGCCTTATGTTTGGACAGTTATATCATTGATTCTAACTAAAGTTTATTATTTAATGATACAGCATCCTGCTGGAGAAAGCGGAGATCTTAGTTCGAATCATGCCTTTATTTCATATAGGTATCGTATATTTCTGTACCATCCGTGTACAAATGGTGTAGGTTCTGATTATCATATGTGGACGAAAATGGGGTTAAATTATTAAAATTAATTATTCAAATTGCAGGGTGAGTATGTGACGCGCAATACCCGTTTATCTCAGTAATTCGGAGATCTTGTGCTGATTTGTCAGTGTATAAACAAGATATATTAAACAAACTACTTATAGTAAACATTTGGACAAAATACCTACTATATCGTATTCTAGAATCTAGATGTCATTTAGAAACGTTCAAACAAACAATTTTTATCTTTGTACGTCATTTCTAATTTATGACCAAATTAAAGAATATGACGTGAATAAACCAGCAGGTTTGCATATAGGTACTTTAATTAAATTACTTGGAACCAGTTTTGGAATCCACTCCTACTATCAGAAACGACAGACACACCATGAATAAGAAATTCATCTAACCTGGCTAAAAGACACGATGGAAACAGGTCACTATCATTATCGACTACGATAATGCAAAACATATTCACTAATGCAAGTGTTGTAAAATGGTCCTACTACAATACTTCAATACTACTAATCGAAAAACAAATTAGCAACAAAATATTATTTAATAATCGACTACATTCACATCACTACAAACCTCTTGTCATGTTGACTATACCGTGTGTTCATTTCAAAAGTATCCCACAGCCACCCCACTTTGAAATTTCGAATGGCACCCCATTGTGATACATCATTTGAAAGAGCACAAAATTTTCTGCTCAACCGTGATAAAAAAATTGATCGTTTGGTTCTTAATATAGACTACCCAGAAGATAGAAGGTATAAAATCAATTATTATCATTAGCGTAACATCGCGGATTGGATACACTGTTAAATTGAATTACAGTCGTAAGAAATAAAAATTATATCTTCGCGGACGCAAATAATGGTGGCCATTATTCTAGTTTATCTTATTGTGTGAATTGTGTGCCCTTTCAAATGATGTATTACAAGGTAGGGGGTGTCAATTAAAATTTCAAAGTGGTGTGGCTGGAGGGCGAAGGGATGAAACCTAAAATTCTCTAGGTACCATTTTTTAACATCCCCCTCGATATCTAAATCGACGTGTTTCCACTCAAAGCAGAAATCGCATCGGGTCAAGAGTTATTAAGGGTGGACACTTTTGAAATGAACGCACTGTATAATTTCCAAATGTTTGCTTATAGTTGCTTTTTTAACCGGTTTTAAAATTAACAGTTGTGTGACAAAATGTAAAAAGCAATTCTTAAATAAATACTAAAAGTAGTTTTTTGATAAACACTGGTTATTTTTTTGAGGATTTATAACATACATGTAAAAATAAAAGTATGGTCACATAAGAAAATCTGAAACCAATATGCTGTTTTAGAAAGTCCTCCGAAAACTTCGATTTTTACTTATTGAAATGCAGATTTTTATGCAAAATTCAACATCGGGCTGATATACCAAATATACAGTACATATCAAGTAAATAAATGCCTTTTGAATAAAATTATTTGACCTGTAGACGAATCCGGATTAAATTAGTGAGAAAATTGTCTTCTGCCGTGCTGAAGTTAAAATACCCCCACCGTAAAATATTTAAAAAAGTGAGCCGATTTAGGCCATTCACGAACTTGTCCTTACTTTTTAAGAGATAAGCTAGTATACAAAATTTCAGATCAATTACTACAAACTTACGGCAGTTATCGTGTACACAGACGAACAGACGCACAGACGGACATACTCAATATATCCTCACCACAGTAAATGTGCGAGGTATAAAAATCTCGTTTGGGGAAAAAGTGAGGTCAAAATGTAAAAAACAGATTTATTTTGTTAAAAACTAGTGATCGTCAGAAATGTTTATTATGGCTTCTTTAAATGTTTGTCTTTCCCAGGTGATACAAGGCAAAAGTTTTTAAGTCAGAACCAAATGAAATGTTTGGCGTGCGTATGGTAGACCAAAATAAGTCAAACAGTTAAATGAACATGCTAAAATGCACCGTTCCTAAGAAATGATTTGAAATCTAGTATTACCAACATGGAAATAATGATTATTGATGTGGACACACTTTTATGGGGCTATAAGTGTCTACCTGGAAATTATATACAGTTGTACCAGTTCGAATCATCAATTGTCTGACCCATTTTATGTAGGTGGTATCTGAGTAAAGAGTGTCCTGTGAGGAGACCTGTAATCGTTCTTATGTATTTCTTTCGCAGCAGAAAAGCGGATAAACTTTATTGCTTGCCTGATGCCAGAAAATATTATTCCAAATCCTTGACAGAGCCTATGGGCAGTTTCATTGTCATTGATACCTTCATGTCCCGGCACCCAGAGCAGCTGGACCCTGTTGTTTTCTTCCAGTTGACATAAGGATTGCTTGCAGCTCCAAACCGCTTAGGGTTTGGTGGTGATTTATTTAATCCCCATTAGTGCTGCTTCGCTGTCTTAGCAGATATTACTTCATATGTATTGTTGGGCGCACAGTGCACACTTCAATGGCGTGTGTCGCCGCCTGTAAGATGGTTGGTGAATTATTCATGGCTATTCACCCTTATACCAACTCGATCATCTGTTTTTGGTCCATCAACGTACCACAATGATGAATTGTCTGAGAACTGGAATACTTTCGCTTCAACGTCTTTGCGATCAAAGATGTTCACTTCAGTTCGGTTGTTGGAGTAGTACGAAGTTGGCATACTGTCCATGGACTTGTCTTAAGACATCCGTACAGATTGTAGGATCTTCAGTTGACCGTTAAGATATCCAGATTTCGATTTCCAATCTGTTTTATCCTTAGGGCCTGCGTGGCACTTGACGTGACGATATGTAGATTTGCCTGATGTGCGTAAAGAAAAAAATACATACATAGGGTAAAAAACATGTACCTTTTAATGGCACTAGCAATTATCCATATGAAATTTAATTAATTACAATCATGCTGTAATGTAAAAATGTAGTAAACATGCACACATAAATCACGCTCACCTTCAAAGAGAAAACCGCCAGACCACTATACGATTTATATTCCTTATAAGGTAATTATGCTTGCAATCGCAATGGACAATGCATAAAGCAAAGCGTATCGCTAAGTGATTGTTTTTAAATGATAGGGGTGATGATTCACACTGATTGAGTGCAGAATGCAACGGATGTAGCATAGCTTCCACGTGAGAAGTCGACCCGAAGGCATAATTTGTTGTCCGCCTCTGAACGGACAAAGCAAAGCAGCATCACCGGTGCTGCGTCGCAAATTGTAGGTGGTTTCGAGATCGAGTTGAACGAACACCGGAGGAATGAATAGTTGACCGACCTGCGGCCTATGAGTAATTCAGGAGAGCGAACGGTACGTGGATCGCGGGCCGGTGCGAAGAGACAAAGAAGAATAACGACTATTGATGGATGGACAACTTGATGACATCATTAGCGTGCAAACGAACAATGGTGGAAAGTGAATGAGTTTAGTGGTATAGTTATTACGAAAATTACACGGTGATTTATCTATGGTTCTGGTTAAAATTGTGTGGACTAAGGATATTTTTATGTGTTGATCTTTTATGGAGTTTTCTGGATTTAGTAATTGCTTCTCCGACAGTCTATATAAACGTAAAGGTTAGGTTTATGACAACAGCTTCCAGCATCGGTCTGTAAAACCTATAAGTATCTACTACAACATTAGCTTCATAAAGTTTTAAGGTCAACTCAAACTTCCGAACTTTTTTCGTTAGTTTCAAGAAAAATAAAAAAAAGTGTTTTATTAGCTATAAATAATATTGCATTTATTATTGTCCATTACGTAGAAGCGGCAGTCAGTTATAAATTTGTTATGAGCAAGCGATTAGTTATGATCGACGCCCTGTTATAACCTTTTGAACATAGACGTTACACATACAGTTTGAACCCAATTATTTCGATTATTTGTCGGTCCATTGACGTTTATCTACTAAATACGACAAATTTCAGTTCCTTCGTGTGTAAGTGCTTTTGTAACAGCAGTTATTTGTTTTGTTATTTGACAATGTTATCAGCAAAATTACAATTAGTGTCTTTTATATTGAGAAATTTCTTTGAAATTATAGAAATATTACAGTGTTTAATTATACTGTAATATGAAATGTTTCTGTAATTTATCTTTCCACTACCATAAAATCAAAGTTTTTCCCTTACAGTAATCCCGAATAACAAAATTATTTTACCGCCAAACATGCAAATATCTAATAATATGTTGCAATATGTAAATATTACCAAAACCAATAACTCACTTCAGAGGATTGACGTACAACAGTGATGTCAAACCTGCGGCCCGCAACACCCTACTATGCGACCCGCGAGCCCTCGCTAAAATTGTATCACAATACAATAAAATTTTAAAAAGATAAAACCGATTTGTAACATTTTTTAATTACTAAGTTTGCAATGAGCTGCGGAGACGGAATTGCCCGACAATACCTTTCTCCTTTGGACCACTAGTGACACTACTTGTTACTTATTAAGTAGCAGATCAGTAACCATTTTCATTTGGGTATTCCTCCATTATTGGACTTACTATAAATAGAAAGTAAATAATTTAAAGGTGGATTTTTCGTAAATATATCGTTCAAGTGCAAATTTCACATATTTCATGCATGTCACAAGGATTTGTCGGAACATTCTATGCGCTAAATATGAACCTTGTGTCTAAAGTTCCCTATCAAGTCATCCACCGAAAAGTTCAGCCCACGCGTCCAATTGTGTTGTTCATCGTCGCGAAATTTTAGTCTCAAATATGAAACTACAGACATTTTACGACTTGTTATACAACTGCACCCATGAAGAGTATAACACCATTTCAATCTTTTACCAAACAATTACTAGTAATAGCCCAGAAACAACATGAACAGAATGCCAGAAATACTGTAAAATCAGACATCATTATTAAAACTCGAAATTTTCTTAAAATATTTTCTTACTATCATTTGAATGGGATTTTAAGATTAAAACTTTTGTGATTTTTATAGCTCATGATTCATTCATTTTTAATGTTCATTTTTAATGTTCATTATTCTGTATTTAGAGATTGTGGCTAATTCTGAACTAAACTGGTCAAAAGATTTAGGGGTTAATGAAAAATATGTTAAAAATTGATTTTCTTTGAGTTGATTTTCTCCCCAACCATTTTGATGAGTCTGTCACTTACTGGTAGCCTAAATCTTCAGAAGATGTACGGACGAAGAATTTTTATTTCAACTTTTATTTTTGAGTATAGAGAGTAAGAATGATGTTATGATTGTTGCCTGAACTTTGAAGTACTATATGGCTTTCCAGCTATAACAAACTTGCACCAACTGGAATGACACTGTAATATTCTTTGAACATGTTGATTTTCGATTCACTTCATTATCTTTGTTTTTAAAGCCATACAACAAGTACAGTAGTAATAATAAAATAGCAGACTTCAAAGTTGATTTTCTCTAGACCCGATTAACTGGTTTTGATGATTTTTTATTCACAGTTTTAAACATATACAGGAAAAAAGAATTATTAGTCGATATAAATTTTTTTGACAAAAAATATTAAAAATTGATTCTTTTTAAATATTTTCGTTAATATCATTTGAATGGGGGTTTGAGATTAAAAGCGAACTGTAGTAATTGTTTTTAAACATGAAAGGTGAAGGTGTAGTCAAGTTTATAAGCTATTTTGTATTAATTCAAGGGAAAATAGTTATTACGTAAAGTCGTACGTAATGTAGTATCAACTAAAGAACCGAATGATACTTAATCCAGGTGAGGATAAATTTTTGAAGAAAAAAAAACACCTCCACCTAGATTGGAACCAGGAACCCTCCATTCTCCTCACCTTTATTAATTATCATTACTAAACCTAACCGAAACATAGTCGTCAGTAATGTAGGACCAACGTAGGAAGCGAATGATAATTAATCCAGGTGAGGATACATTTTTGAAAAAAAAAAAACACCTCCGCCTGGATATGAACCAGGAACCCTCCATTATCCCTCACCTGGATTTAATTATCATTCTCTTTAGTTGATGTTATTTTCTGTAATTTTCGTTAAATTGTAAAAATTAACATTATTTTTTAATGTTCATGGTACTTTTCTTAGGTAATTGTAAATTTCAATTAAAAAATGATTGATAAAAAACCCTTAATAAATTTTTATTTATTTTGTTAACTCCGAACTTGTGCTCGCATGCGCACGCGTAGATAAATGCAAAATATTGATGTGAGTCATCAAACATACTGGTGAAATTGATCTAACACGGTATTGGCAACATGGTATACGAACCATTAAAATGAAAAAATTCAAATGAGACAAACAACTGTTTTACCAGTTAATCACTTTTTTGAGTCTTTTTTGTATGCGGCCCGCCGAAGGTCAGATCAGAATTTTGTGGCCCGCGTCCACAAATGAGTTTGACACCACTCACGTACAAGAACAAAGCTATTAATTTGAAAATTGTAATTATGTAATTAATGCGTCACATCTACAAAGCCATATGCAGACCCATGATAGAATACCGGTCTCTTCTACTGACCAACCAAAATAAATTGTCAATTGAGGCTCTAACCGTCGACGAAAGAACAGCTTCTCGATGTATCACCCGAATACCACACCCAAACAATCCTTCAACATCCGATTATATGAAAAAAAAAAAACAGAAATCATACCCTTCAACGATCGAATAATCCTAGTCCATAGAAAACTTTATTTCAAATGTCCCGAATCAATCCACCACTTATTCTTTTCCCGCGACAATGAAACACATCCAAAGTACAAAACGACCGAAAAAAAAACACTTTACGAACATGTAAAAACCCTATGAAGCAAACTGACATGACCAGCCACTAATGGAAGTCAGCAGGGTAGAAAGACCACGGTCGATAGCCCGTTCCAACAGACGAGAAGAAGAAGAAAATGATGTTTTATATGCCATATAATATAATAAATGTTAACCAATATTGTTGGAATAAAGACCTTGTATATATACAGGGTGTTTCAGAAATAACGGCTAACATTGAAGGAACATATGCCCACGGACGTAATAAGCACGTTTTGTCAAATAACGTATAATCTAACTTAACGCATTCTTGAATAAATTAATGAAGAAAGACGAAGTCCGTCCCTGCTCAGCGCAAGAAAATCGACAACACTCCACCGCAGTTGTGGTGCAACTGGTGACACATACACCGCCGGGAATATATCCGTCTCCATCCACCATGGCATGACGGCTACGGCGACATTAACCTACATTCGCCAGGCTCATATGCGATCACCTGTTATTTTATCTACAATAAGAATCTTGTGGACTGTGGAATCTATATGTGGTTGTGTTTGTGTAGTGATTAGTGTAGTACCAGAGACGGCTGGATGCCGTCTGGCCGGCGAATGGCTAGAATGCGACATAACTTTGATCGGCTGGGACTAGCAGTTCCTCTGTTTAGTCGGTTTGTTTTGTTCGACGGATATCGCTTAGCAGTCACAATGTTTGTAAATCCGCGTCACAATTCTGGATTAGGTACGTACTATTCTCTCTAATTTTCAATTGATAAATGTTTATACGGACGTTTGAATCCGTGTTCGAGTCATGCGCGATCGGCTATTTACCAGGGCCGGCCTTACACGATTTCTTCAATACAATTTTGTTAGTACTTAAAACTTTGAAATAGACTAGAGGTTTTTTAACCAAAATTGCTTCGGTGTTCTTGGTGGATATGCTCCTTCAAGATTAGCCGTTATTTCTGAAACACCCTGTCAATTATTATACTCTAATTAAATGAAATATTTCTTTAATTTACCAGTTATTTCTCTGTTAAACCTATAACTATTTCTACGTGATTTAAACAAAGTCATGTTTGTTTCTGTTTTCTATTATTTTCATTCCGAAGTGCATATTTTTGTATTCTGACACTTTTATTATTTCATTTATAATTTTAGTGTAGTATTTCCACATTAAGCACTGGTCGTTAAACAAATCTTGTTAGTACAAGGTGTTTCAGAGATAACGGACCATATCCGCCAAAGACAGAGGAGCAATTTTTGTCAAATAACGTATAGTCTATTTCACAGTTTTAAATAACACCAAATTGTATTGAAGCAATTAACTAATAAACGATTGCTAACTTACATTTGACTAACTTACAAAGCTATCATACGAGCCACCCGTCGCATACAATTGCCATACGCCGGTCTTTGGTACTACACAAACACACCCACATTAAGATTCTACAGTCTAAAAGATTCTGGATAAACTAACTAACAGCTGCCTACTGATATGAACCGAAGGTAGGTCAATCTCAGACAATAAGAGAGGAACGCCAGAGTGGAGGGAGACCGATATTTTGCTTGCGGTGTTGTTTTATCACTAGTGCAGCAACTACGCTAAGCTGTTGGACATTTTCTTGCGGTGAATAGGGTCGGACTCCGTTTTCCTTTATTAATGTTCTAAAGAATGCGTTCAGTTAGATTTTATGGTATTTGACAAAATATATTTATTACGGCCTTGGGCATATGCGTCTTCAAAGTTAGCCGTTAGTTCTGAAACAACATATATAATAACGTGTATTTTTTAAAATACACGTCAATCATTAATTACCTAAAAATATCTGTGCAAAATTCAATTTTTGACCATTTTTTTTGACTTATTACTTCATCGACATTTTTTTACAAAAATAACAACTGCCTATTATTCGTACAGGTTTGGGTCAATCTTTTAATTGTGTTAATGGTAGCAGAAACAGTCAGAAAAAGACAATTAAAAATAGCGAAATCATGAATTATTTGGCTTGAATACTAATCCGGAAGATTAGTATTCAAGGCAAATAATCGCGGAAGATTTTCGAAAATACTGAGGCCAAGTCTCAAAAAGCGTTTAAAACCTCAAAGAGTCGCATAGGAAATGAAAATTTGTACATTTACCTGAAATCCCGAAAGGTTGTTTTTATGAAAAAAGTTTCTAAATAACTTACTATAAACTTGCTATTATCTACAATAATAATAATAATTAGTATTATTTGATATTACATAATTTCAATACTTTCGCTTAAATTATCTTAAGTTTGATCAGTTGCTAAGATATTATTAATCACAAATCACTCCAAATGTTGTAGAAATTGATTACAAAAAATTTCACCTTTTGACCGTTTCCTGTGTCCCAATGCCGCAGCAAAAGGTCATATAAATCAAATCAAAGTCAATTTCAAATGCTTTCCAGTAAATCGTTAAAAAAAACGTATTTTTATCTAAAGAAATAACGAAAATTGATATCAGGGTCGGGGGTCATGGTTCGAAAATAATTTGTTCGACTACTGTTGTATACCCACATCCAAACTCAGTGCCGTTTCAAGTGTTTTGTGTTAGGTTAGTCACTAAGTTATGTTATTTGTCAAATTGTAAATATGTAGCATTGTAAATATTCTTTCACTCGTTCGACGCTTGTAAAGGAATTTTGCCACTTTTTCCTTATTCTACTTTAGTATCATTTAAGTACTTAGTAATTGCCTTGGTAGCCCTTGCAACCGAAAGTTGAGTGGGAGTTGCCTTAAGTTGCGACCAAATGCCACTAACAAGGAATGACAAGACGTGTCCTATCGTCAACCCCAATATCGCAACGCTCTTCGAAAGCTATCAGTCCAACTAACAAGACGTGTCCTATCGTCAACCCCAATATCGCAACGCTCTTCGAAAGCTATCAGTCCAACTGACAAGACGTGTCCTATCGTCAACTCCAATATCGCAACCCTCTTCGATAGCTAACAGTCCAAGTGACAAGACGTGTCCCATCGTCAATTCCAATATCGCAACTATCTAATAATCTCCACATCACTACTAGGACACGTCAATACCATATCCAAATAATCCACTACAAGCATCGAACGAGCCTTATTCAGTAATAAATAGTTAAAAGTATCCACGAAGTTTAATTATCAAGCGTAAGAGAAGGAAGTAAGCACGAATTGAACCGTCTAACCAAACGCGTAAGCAAACGCACGGTAGGAATCCAACACTACTTTCGATCATTATTCGCAGTACACATTAATAATTACAAAGTAATTACAATCGAACTAACACTAGCAAACAACAAATCAACCACATGTAAAAGTTAATTTCCACAACATTGTTGTCAAAAATTCACCTGCCTCGTTTCATGTACATTTTACGATTGCACATAAATGCAACAATGTATTCATGAACTTCATGAAGTTTCATAAACCCACTGACGAGTGGTTAAACACTCATCAGAAGCCCACGGAACCGTATAATTTTCGGTAATAAAATGTGTTAACCGATACTCAAGACCCACCACGGGTCTAACGTATTTAAACTCGATCGCTACAAATGGCAACTCCTTTTCGTAGGCTTTTCGCAGCAGGACCCAGCGCGAAGTTCGTCGACCTCCGCACGAGGACGCATAAAACATGTATGGCCAGTAGTCTCCATCTGCGAAATGCGCTACACCAGTGGCTACACCCTGGAGAAATTGTGCCTCCTCCCAGTTTTCGCGTTATTCTGTTGTGTCTTGCGCCTGAAAGATCTGCTTTTCGAAACTGATACGTATGAATATAAAATTCCGCTTACAGGACAAATAATCCATACCGTACTGGTGTGTTCAAGAACTCAAAAGTTGAATTTTTGTAGTTTTGAATTTATTCTCAAAGTTTTAAACACCGTAGACGGTCGTTGTTACTTTAATAGTATTTAAACATGTTTTGCTAAAATGTACCAAATAGTGTAACTTCACTACGTGTAAAGCTGTAAGAGTGTAAGGAGACAGTTTCTAAGTAGAAGTGGCGATATTATAAACAACCCAATAAACGTCTAGGGCTCGAAATTCAGTGGCTTCTTTGTTCAACTTTCCTTGCATTTTCTTCAGTGATTTTTTGTAATATTGTGACAAATATGTACTAGACTAGAATCTTCTAGTTCTATAATAAGTTCGATATAATGGTTTTCAAGGCCTATCAAGGCCCTTTCATGACCTATTTTCCCAATGCCGGTTCTAAAGGTAATTTACCATAATCCGGGTGTCTTTAACTCTCAGCAACAATGTATTTCCGGACTGTAGTTCAGTATCAAAAGTTGCTCTACCAGACTACGCCATTCTTATATATCTTTTCCATAATCTACGCTAATTTTTGTTAACACTATGCAATTGTGCCCGCCTGTATATTCGTTATAAACGGGTCATCAGTGCAAAAAGCGAGAAGTAACAAGCGGAATGAAAGCTTCAAAGTTGGATGAAATGAAAGCTCGAGTATGGCCCTTTTAGGTTTCTCAGCAAAACGTTGGTACTGTAAACTTGGCACAGTTTATGTTGTGTCTCTTTCACCCTTTGCGAGAGGGCATTATCGGAATAAATAGAGACAGACAATCTAATAAAACTCATGTGTGATGGGTTATCACAGCCTCTTTCGTTCCCAATGTTCTCTGTCTAAGTTTACACTGGTTGTTATTCTTTAAATGTTTTATTACTACAAAAAAGGGGAACTTTTCGTTATTATTAGATGTCATACATAAAAGATTGCGTCGATTTTATATGCAGGCAATCTAGTTCTAGTCACGTAATCTCAGCCATTATTGCCAGTGATTTAAGTTTATGTCGTCTAAGGTGTTAATTAAATTACTGTTATTATAATCATATTTACTAGTTGAAGTCATAAATTTACCTTCTAATAGTTCTAGCTTATAGTTTATTAATTAACATAGGTACTGTATGAGTTAGCTCATGCATAGCGACATACACCTAATATTTGATTTTTTAATTTCTAGTACCTATACATTCAAGTCCCGAAATGCGAAAGTGTTTATTAAGTACCTATGCTTCGAAGGTATTGTAGATGTGTTCTATGTTCAGTTAAGACACCTGAAATTGTTCTTAGGTTTTCGTTTCCCACCTCAATTCTTTCCCTACCAACGATAAGGCAAAGATCCATTTTGACGGTTTCATGCAATTGAAGGTTTCCAGCTCCAGTTCTAAGTCCTATCTTCCCATTTTTTGACGTTCTCTTGACGTGACCGTTTGTAATGCCACAGCATGGTCCAGGATCATTAGATGACTCTATATGAGAATAATATGCATATTTTTAAGCATTCTTAGCAGCATAATTGTCCTCCATTTCTTATTTTATGCGTTTTTCGGATCTTGGTCCGGTCACAACGATATCAAGTCTCATCTGCTTTTGCAGCATCCTACCGGTGGGTGTACTACATTTTAACGTATGCTTAAAATAATTAAATAGTCCGTAATGACGTCGTCCCCCATTCCCATATGCATGTCTTTTTAACATTTCAGCTCTTCTGTGACAACACAGATTATATTGTCTTCTTTGTCCTCCGAATATAGGACAACAATTTGTACACACAACCGAAGTGAATCACGCAACACTCTTTTGTGTTTCTTTATGTAGTCATATGCGTGCGAACCAGCTATCGTCCTCAAAGATACATGTGATAAATATTGGCTATTGCCACATGGACCATTCCTACTATAAATAGAGATGCGTCGTGCATTTGTGCCCGCTGGGCGGGGAGCGGTAATGGATATCGGTGTTTCCGTTTTAATACCCTCCTAAGTAAGACGATTACGTGTTTAATCTCTCGTTAACTACTATGTTCGGACTTTAGAATCTCGCTTTAAGTTGTAAGCCGATGCGGTTTTATCTTTCTTGAGAAGTAATCCGACCATTAGAGTGAGGCAAATTGCATGAACGACTTTGCCGTAGGTACGGCAAGTTTTGATGGCAAAAGTCCACAATTAATGTCGAACTCGACCTGCAGATAAATTAGGACGTGCGACAATAATAAAATGAACCCAACTATGAAGGAATTTGGAAAGACACTGAATTATAATAAATGTAATATGCAAAGAAAAAATAAACATAAACTTAGTTAAAATCAAGTTTTCATAAGCATCCAATATCTTCCAATAGGTTTTTGATTATCGAATACATTTATTAAGAACAAAATAATGATAAAAGTTAAGCAAACAACGCAAAACGATTCGTTGTAATAAGTAATAAGATAAGAACAATGCGATGATCTTACTACTTTGTGTTCAATCACAATTAACTGTGCTTACTTTAAACAACTAACATAACCTCTAAACATTGACAGCCAGGCGGCAAATAACGTAAGACACTCTTCCTATTTTGAAACAACTCTTCCTCCAAGTCACCAGAAGTAACCTCAGCCAGGTTATCGGAATCTACACTAGACATTCCATAATATTCAGGATGAGGAATAGTATAATAATGAGTAACAATAAATGAACAAATCTGATGAGGCCAGGCACATGACTTTATCATACTATGTACAAAAATAATAGTTTAGCTGCATGAGATTCCATTAACCATTAACATTAATATATTAATCAAAGAAAATACACATTATGAATTAACATAACTTCAAATGCTATAAAAAATGCTATAAAATGATAAACAATGCTTCACAAAAATATTTAAAAGGAGTAAAACGTTATGATCTAAAAATTATTGAATAAAACACACAGCACGCACACGCAGCCACCGCCACCGCCTCCGCCGTCTCCTTCGTTGATCACTGATCAGGCTCAACGCCATCTTCATCGCTGACGTCCCGCACAGCATCCGCATCGCCTTCGTGCTCGTCCCCAGGCTGCTCAGGTGGTCCTGGCGCTGCAACCTCTTGCGGATATTTTTTGACTGTAGGTATTGTCAAAACATCACCCTTTGACACTACCTACTGTCATTAGAATAAAAACATCCTTCAAATCTTCGCTTACTAGTTTCATATTAATGCAAACACGACCGATCTCGATCAAATAGAATTTGCTCATGTTTTCATGTTTTCAGCTGAAAGTTTGGTCATGAAACTTATAAATATGAAGTTTCGTCCCGATACCTTTAGTAGTTTCTCCGGAATCGACTTTTTTTGTACCTTGTCAAAAATGATCAGGGGACCCAAAGAGGCCTATTTCCGCTAAAATCTCATTTTTTTTTTTCGGCACTATTACAATACTTTATCATACTACACATGCTACTTATTATTAGTGTTGATGATAAAGTAGTAATTTTTTATCAATTTTGTATTAGAAATTAAAAAGTACTAGGTAATATCGAAGGAAGCAAAACATAGGCCATGATACTGTTGCAAATTTTACCAAGGGACCTATTACCTATATGTACATCATGTAGGTACTCTCAATGTTGATAAATTGAAAGCGGCCTTGGTCTACAGTCTACACAATAAAGACAAATCCGTACGTGCTGACGATCATCGTACGTAGGTACGTATACCGAATCTCGACTCGAGGGAATATCGGACTGCTTTTGCTATTGAATCTGATGACAAAGCTCGTCCGGGATAGGCACTTTGTTTCTCGGAAGCGAACGGTTTTTCTGTCGAGCGTACATAGATGCTGGTATACATACGTATCTCAACTGCCAGTGGATTCTATGGAATTTTCCTGAGCGCTCCCCGGCTTTTGTACGACATTTTCCATACGCGGTGCGAGATTATGGATTTTTCCCGTCACACGAGTCTCTGGCATTTAATAATTCTCGTCCTTACATCGTCTGTAGGAGTGCGAACCGGCCTCCTATATGCCCCCATTTACGTCAAGCGTCGACATCTCAATGAAGCTCATATTTTACGAAAATGTATTAAACGTCGACGCTATTATTATCCAGCTATTATGACTTCACGGCCGTGTAACAGATAAACAGAAGTTCACACTATACCAGTCTGAGGATAATGGACATGATCGATATACATGACTAGACTAAACATTTGATAATTGGCTTTCATGCTGACCAGACAATGAAATCTAGTTAAGACGTTCCCGGAGCGTAGCTATTTGCAGCTCATATTGCGGGTATGTATAATTGTAAACTCAAACTTTGGGAAAAACATTTAATATACGAGGAAGATGACTGCTATTTTGGTACATTGCAGTTTTAACCGTGTTGGCACAAAGTAGAGCTCGAAATACGATCTACATGGATGGAATGCGTCCAAACTTGGGATTAGATCGTTTCATAGTTCAGATAGCGCTTTGCAAAAAGGCAGTAACAATATATGTACTCGTAACATTATTATGTATTTAAAATACGTATTTTGCCATAAATTCTATCAAACGCAAATAACAAATGTGAAAATATGATTTCACACTCTAAAAGGTACCGTTTGGCACAACATTGTACATATATGCTATGTTACTGTTTAGCAATCCAGCTAATATAACAAAATCAACTAAAGTAGCATCTCCAAGCGATACAATGTCTATAGTAGGCAGTTATATTTGTTACAGTAAAATCATAAAACTGTAGTAAATGTATATGTTACTGTAAAAGCCCGAAATATGGTCAAACCTAGAATTGGTAAATGTCGGAAAAATGGTAGAATTGACCAATGCTAATGGTAATGGTAATGCTAAATCTAGGATTTACTGGTTCGTGTTGGCCCTGTTGGTGAACCTCAGGTGTATTTATTTGTGGAGACACTTGCCTGTGCTTAGTTTAGACCAGAGCAACAGATGGGGACAGCAACAGGCAACAACATTAATAATAATAATAATCGACGTACTAACATCCCCCAACAGCTTTCGCCACTACGGGGGCATCGGCAAGCCCGAATTATCATTATTATGGCCCGCATCTGTTGTGGCACGTCTTAACTTGTTTGGCTTTCAGCATTCGCCGTGGAGTAAAGGAAAACCACAGAAAAAACCTTTACTCTGAAAGCAGGGCGTGAGATTCGAACCCACGACCCCCAGACTGATAGCCAAGCGCGCTACCACTCGGCCACAGTCTAGATCAAATATATTCCTGTTGTTGACAACTCAAATAAAAGTATAAAAAATAACATGTCGCACGCTGCATGTTGCCTACTGTAGCCCAGGAGAATGTGAAAACGTAAGTACGTAATTTGTGAGCTATAAAGATTTTTGAAAGACAATAGCTGCATTTAATTTGATAGTAGCAATTCATTATAAAAATCAGACCAAGGACTATAGTTACTAAAGATCCTATTTATAGCAGCAATTGAAAACGGGGGCAGTCAAATACCTTAATTATAGTATAATAATTATTTTTCTTTACCACTCACAAAACAACAACGCTTGGTTTTACAAACAAAGAACATCTCTTTAACTCGTAAATTCAACTGTAGGTAACTGGGTTCTGATTTAAAATTTGTGTTATTGGCTCCGATGAATCGATCTCAATGGCCAAATCCCGTTTCCATCTCCTATGCATTCAATAAAAAACTATTAGCTATGCTTTCTCAAATAATATCGTTTGACAGGTGAATTGAGGAGTAGAAAGAAGCTTTGATAACAAAAACACAGTAAACAATGATCCCGGTGTTAAAATAATATCCTGATAAAAAATGATTATTGTTTGTCAAGCCGGGCACAAAATACAAATAAATAAATAAAGAAACAACAATAAAGTACATTGTTTAATGGTTAATTATTGTTCAGGCTTTTTTATTGTTATAAATATCAGTAAATTCTACGTAAATAAACCGTAAATGAAAAAAATCTATTGAATCCATTGTTATTTACAGTTGTGTGAGCCATACTAAAGAAATTCATTAAAAAATACTTATATTATATTTAAAATATTATCGACTGCCAAATAAAAAAGAGTTATGTTTGGTTAATGTTACGCAATATTTAAATCCGAATTAAATCTCAATCCATTAAAATTTAAAATTATATTTTATCAACAATAGATAATTCAACCAATACACATAGAATAAGTATTCGTAAATCTATAAAAACAATAATAAATACACAACAACAATTAAAAATAATACCCAACATGTACTTGGCTTCACCTTTTATTCAAGTAACGCGCTAATAATACGCACCTCCCCACTATGCTGTGTCAATATGTGTTTGCAGTCGGTGCGTGTTTTTTGTTTTCGTCTGTTTTATTTTAAGAATCAACGTGTGTTTGTTGGGTGGTATTTAATAACTAAAGTACTTATATTTTCTTGCGGCACCCACTCGTACCCACTTCACAGTGATAATATAATTTACCTGTTCATTATAGTAGGTAGACAAACTCATAACAAAACTATTTCCGCGCACAGAGCTAATAAAACATTTGCGGTAACTTTTGGTTTAGTGAATTATTAAAGCTAGCTTACACCAATACCATGAGGTAAATCCTAGGATTAACTGCTATAGCTTGGTAAAAGCCCGAAATTATATTGATAAATATCATTTTTCGGACATTTACCAATTCATATTGATCAAACCTATGATTAACGCGTTAATGATAGGTTTGACCGTATTTTGGGCTTCTACAACATATACACATACTAATCAGTACATATATTTACTGGCAATTTGAGGTAAAAGTAACAACTCAGTATAAAAATGTATACTAATACTAGGAGATGTATACACTTGCTCGACACTGCATACACGTGCTACCGCAGAGTAGTCAAAGTATCAACTAAAATTAAAAATATATTTTAATGTTATCTACCAGTTTTATAAAAAAGAACAGCATTTTATGGTGAAGTTGGTTCAGAAATAACTTTGGATACTGTAAATACCGCCTTGGATAGTGTAATAACTTTGGTACTTGTAATATAGAAACACAACTGTACTATTTATCATTTATTTTCCAACTGACTCCCCAAATATATAAACCCAATATATATACCAAACGTACATGAAACTGGTTTTCCAACCTGTTTTATGTTGTACGAAAATACACACATAATATATAACAAAATATTATTCCTTCATTACACCCTCTTCCTTATTTCCTAATTACAACTTCCTATATCTAACTAAGCCTAACCCTTTAATTTCTTGGTCTTAAGTTGTAACGACCTGAGGTTGTTGTTGCGTCATTCCCGACAGGGACGGAAATCACTTCACTTTCACTTTTTGAGGATTTATTCACTTCACTGTTCTCGTCCTCATCCGGCTTTTCCGAAATAGAAAAGGGCAAAGGCGGTCTTAAATTTATAGGTTTAATTTGATTTGAATGCCGTCGTACAATTTTGTCCTTTTCTACTTCAACGTCAAAAATATCATTACTCACACTTTGTACAATTTTTCCCTTTTGCCAATTTGATACATTTGTTGAGGGATAGCACTTTACCATTACGTCATCATCTATTCTAATTTTCTTATTAATTCCCTTTGTATACCGCTCTTGATTTTCCATTTTTCCTTCAACTATCTTTTTACGGTTAGGTACTAATAAATCTAACCGACTCTTCAATTTCCTGCCAAACATTGCTACCGCCGGACAGACTTCGGTTGTACAGTGAGGTGTATTTCGATAATTAAATAGATATCTAGAAAGAGCAGTATTGCCATCTGTATTTTCATATTTGGCCTTTTTTATAACTAATTTAACATTTTTCACAGCATTTTCTGCTGCCCCATTACTCTGAGGGTGGTAAGGTGGTGAAAATAACTGGCGAATTCCATTTGTCTTAACATAATTTTTTACTTCTTCTGACGAAAAAGGTGGACCATTATCGGAGACTAACGTATCCGGCAATCCAAATGTACTAAATAATTTTCTCAATTCGCCAATTACTTTTGTGGCCGTTGTCGAATTCATCGGAATAGTTTCTATCCACTTAGTGAAGCTATCAACAACAATTAAATACTTTTGTCCAAAAATTGGACCTAGGAAATCCAGATGAATTCTAGACCATGGTCTTTCCGTTACTGGCCACGAGCGAGGTGCTACCTTAGGTGGATCCTCTCGCACGGACGCACAAATTCTACATGTTTTACACATGGTTTCGATTTCTAAATCCAACTTAGGCCACCAAAAATAACTCCTCGCCAAAGCCTTACACTTGTTTATCCCTAAATGACTTAAATGTATTTCGTTTAACAATTTACTTTTTAATTTTTCCGGTATAACCATTCTATAGCCCCACATAACGCACCCATACTCTAAATGTAACTCTTCTCTTTTATTATAAAACGGTATTAATTCTTCACTTATTTCCTGTCGTTCAGGCCAACCTTGTAAACAATTTTGATACACTCTACTCATTAATCGATCGGTGCGGGTGTAACACTGAATTTGTTTGTAATCTATTGGTAAGTTTTCTGACAAGTAAAATAAATAACCCAAATCAGTTTTTTCTTCGCCTGAACTTATGCAATATTTTATTGGTAGTCGAGACAGGGCGTCCGCAGTTGCATTATCTTTAGACTTTATAAATTTAATAGTATATTGATAGGCGGAGAGAATTATGCTCCATCTTTGTAGTCGACTGGCTGCAAAAGCCGGAATTCCTCTTTTGTCGCCAAAAATCGTTATTAGCGGTTTATGATCACATAATAATGTAAAATGACGGCCATAGAGATAATGATGAAACTTTTTAACCCCGAATATAATGGCCAGAGCCTCCTTATCAATTTGCGAGTACCCCTTTTCCGCGCCCGATAATGATTTAGAAGCGTAAGCTATTGGTTTCACCTCTCCCGTGGCTAACTTATGTGAAATTACCGCTGCAATCCCATAAGAACTTGCATCGCAAGCTAATATTACTGGTAAATTTGAGTCATAATGAGTTAAAACTCTAGGTGATGCCATTTCACGTTTAATTAATTCAAACGCTACTTGTTGTTCTTTTTTCCATTCAAATTTTGAATGTTTCCTCAACAATTTATATAAACCCTGTAATTTTGAAGCCATAGATGGTAGGAATTTAGAATAATAGTTCACCAACCCCAAAAATGCTCTTAGTTCCGTGATATTAGCAGGAATTTTACAGTTTACAATTGCTTCTACTTTCTTTGGTGAAGTATGCACCCCGTTTTTATCGATGATAACCCCTAAATACTCAATCTTATTTTTAAAAAAACTACATTTACCCAGTTGCAATTTTAACCCATATTGTTGTAATCTCTCCAAGACTCGATTTAAAATATGTTCATGTTCCTCTTTAGTTCTTGAATAAATTAAAATATCGTCCAGAAATATTGACACCCCTTTCAAATCTACTAATATATTTTCTATTAGCCTTTGAAAAATACCAGGACTACTTGCTACCCCATATGGTAACCGGTTATACTCAAATAAACCTTTGTGTGTGTTGATAACCACTAATTTTTTTGATGTTTCGTCTAGTTCGATTTGCGCGTATGCTTGCGATAAGTCTATCTTCGAATAATAACTAGAATGTTTTAGTGTTGATAATAGATTGTCAATTTGCGGCAAGGGATATTTTTCAATATTTAAATGTTTATTGATTGTAATTTTATAATCACCACAGATGCGAACCTGACCATTAGCCTTCAAAACCGGAACAATAGGAGTTGCCCACTCACTAAACTTAACCGGAGTTATCACATTTAATTTAATTAACCGATCCAATTCATTTTCAATTTTATCTTTTAATGCCAATGGTACGTTACGGGATTTGCAATATTTGGGTACCGCATTTTCTTTTAAATACAACTTAACTTGCCCAACTTTAAACAAACCCAAAGTATTTTCAAAAACTTCCGGAAATTTATTTCTTAATTTTTGTGCTATCAACTCTTTCGGCTCCAGTTGTTTCAGGTGAAATAGCGAATCTACCGAAATATTTAACATTGTTAACCAATCTCGACCAATAAGAAACGGCCCTCCTTTGTTTATTACATAAAATTTTAAATCATTCCTACAGAATTCATTAAATTTTGCCTTCACTAACATATATCCCAAAGTTTCAATTTTATTGCCATTATACGCTTTTAGAAAAATATCAGATTTAATTAATTTATTTTTAGAAAAATGTCTATAATAATCTTGTCTTGATATTGCGGAAATTCCGGACCCTGTATCGACTTCCATTACAAAATCTTTATTATTGATATTCACATTAATTTTTAATGGCTTACAACTCCTACTATTTAAGTTATAAAAATTTACGCTCTCTGTTTCTGACTCTGAATTAACAATAGCATCTTCTTCGACTACGTATTTATTATATTTACTTTTAGATTTATAATCATATTGATTTTTCTCCAAACAAACCGCTCTAATATGTCCAACTTTCTTACATGCGTGACATCTTGCGTCCTTGAAATAGCATTTGGCAGCCTCATGGTTGTTCTTGCCGCAATGTTGACACCTACTTCCGGATCGCTGCACTCTTCTTGCCCCGTCTCGTTCTCCTGGACTATTCCTCTGATTTCTCCGAATTTGATGGACTTGGGATGATCCAACCACTAGTTCCGCATTTATGACCGCTGCCTCCATATTAATTGCCAAATTTAGAGCCTTTTCATACGTTAATGCTGATTCGGTAAACATTCTTTGCCGCATTGCTTCATTTTTCAATCCAAATACCATTTGATCGCGTAAGTTTTCATTTAACATATCACTAAAATTGCAATTTTTCGCCAACTTCTTCAATTTAACTATAAAACTTGCGATTGATTCTTCTTGATCTTGCACCGCATGTCGAAATTTGTAACGTTCGGCTATTTCCGACGGCTTCGGGTTGAAATGAGCTGCCATTTTCTTAATTAAATCTTCAAATTTCTCGTCTTCGGGCTTCTTGGGACTGCATAGATCCATCATAATTTCAAACGGTTCTGCACCAATGACGGTAATTAGCATTGCCGTTTGTAACTCAGGCTTTATTTCGTTTGCTTTGAAAAACTGACGCACACGCGTAATGTACGAACTCCAATTCCCATTTCTTAAATCGAATTCCTCTACTTTGCCGGTCGTCATTGTTTAATCTTCGTCGCCACTTGTAATAACTTTGGTACTTGTAATATAGAAACACAACTGTACTATTTATCATTTATTTTCCAACTGACTCCCCAAATATATAAACCCAATATATATACCAAACGTACATGAAACTGGTTTTCCAACCTGTTTTATGTTGTACGAAAATACACACATAATATATAACAAAATATTATTCCTTCATTACAGATAGTATGTTTTCCTAATCGTACAAAAGTACGGATAAGGACAATTTGCATACTGCGAGACATCAAACATATTGCTCAATATAAACTTCCTTTGGTAATATTAGTAGCGACGTAGCTGCGTTTCCTGTGCCCTTGGCTCAAAATAGGAACCGATGCGTTGTGGTTTTGTCGCAAAAAGGCTTTTATAAAAAATCATTAGCGGTTATGCGTCCGAGAACCACGTATTTTTTTCAGATAATGGTCGGTGACACAAATTAAAAGGTTGTAAGCTGCTCGCTCATGTTGATGATGTTATTATGTGCGACTAATTAGGTATGTGTAATTAAGTTGTTTTAATTAATTGTGATTGTGCGAAAGGAGAATCTCTGTTTCCCATTTATTATGCTGTTTAATTGTTTAACATGTGTTGCGTGGCAATTTCTAAAATTAAATTACTTTATTAACTCGTGTCTGGTTTAAATACACATGGTGGATGGCTTCCAGTTTTAATTTTTATTGGGCATTCGGTTATTGTATTCATTGTCCTCAAAGCCAAAGAGAAATATATAAAATACATATACGTTACCACAACAAGCAATAAATCCTTTATCTATACTTTGAGGTATGATTCCTCTTAATATGTTAATGTTGTTGACTGTTCGGTGAGTCAAAATAATAACAATACTTAATCATTGCGCTTTCTAGATTTTCTAATTTATTTAATTTTTGTTGCAGGCTGTGTCTGTAAAGTAAATGAAGGAACTAAAAATCACAGTGATCTGAACTTTTATTATCGAAAATTAGAATGGAAATACTACAAGGCTATCCCATACAAATTATTTTTTTAGGTGGAGTTTCTATAGACTGTGATATTGTTTTGGATGGTTGAATAAAAGACGCTTGTCAGTCAAGCGTCTTAATTATCGCGTTATGACTGATGACACATGACACATTTCGGTGAAAAGTTCAGTTTCCATCAATGTTACTGAGTTTTGACGTCATCGACACTTTTCTTTAATAGCAACCTCAATATTTTCTTACTAATTTTGGTCTATATGGCAACATTACATGGCCTTACATAAGAAAATAATCAAAAAAAGATTCAAAATTGCAAAATATTGATAATTTTCGGGTAAATAGCTTTTGCAAATTGTATTTGAAATTTCGTTTTGGGTAGAATTGGTTGCCCTCAAAACGAATCTGTGCTCCAAAACTGTCTATCGTTCAAGGTTCTGGAAAAACGTGGGGTCAAAGTGTGCTCTTTTGGTAATATTTACAAATTTATACCAGCTGAACCCATTGTCCTAGAAACCTCAAAATGGTCTCATAGTAAACCTTAATCTTCACACTTTTACTTGAAATCCCAAACGTTTGTTCCCAAGGGCACTTACAGCGATTCTTTAAGTGGGGTGCGGACGGTTCCATTAAAGAAATGTCAAGAAAAGCAATAACTTGACGTGATATGCAACTATTGATCTCTATTCGCTTTCTATAAACAAACAAAAGTTATCAATATTACCCTAATTTTCAACTATCCTTGTCTCGTAAGTTTTCTGATGTAAGGCGATAACTTTTGTGATGACGTCAGGCACATGACTTTATCATACTATATACAAACTTAATAGTTTAGCTGCATGACCGAGATCGATTTGATCGAGATCGGTCGTGTCTGCATTAAAATAAAGCTAGTTGATGGTCAAAACATCAAGGTTCGACACTACCTACAGTCATTAGAACAAAAATCTTTGTCAAATCCCGGCTAACTTGGTTTATATTAATGCAGACATGACCGATCTCGATCAAATAGAATTTGCTCATGCAGCTAAACTATTAATTTACCAAAACATGTCATAGACATACATTATTCAAAATTTCCTCTATTTAATTTATTATTTAACTATTTTGACGAAATTACAGAAATGGCGGCTCATTTGCAAAATCCTTGAAAAATGCCTAGAGGAAACATCCAGTTCCTTTTGACCCTTTTGAACATACTGCGTATGATAAATTAAAAATATACAGCATTACTTAACTGGAGTTATCTAGTTATAGTATTAAGTAGACGATATATATGTTTATTGACCTTAACTTTCTTTTTCCTAAATTTTGGAATAAGATTATGCAAATATTACAAGCATTACACATGTTTGTAACTACAGGATATCATTTTGGTTTATCTTTCTACTACGCCTGTATTTACTGAGACTGAAGTGCTAATATTTGAACTCTGTATCTTATTCCTTTCATTTCCTTTTGTTTGTTTTCTATAACGTCTAATAACTGTTAACGGTTATAACAACTAACAACTGCAATATTAATACATTAGTATTACTTTTTATATATATGATCGACAAATTTGACGATTTTGTTGTACAGTAGCGGCCAATAAAATCGGAACAAACTTATTTTGGCGTTTTCACCGTTAATAAATCAGAAATATTGAAGGTTCACGAACTGGTGTTTACGATGTTGTTTCCCCTATTTGAGATGAACATTTTCCATTTTTATATTTAAGCTACAATCATTCTTTGATTTTTTATATATTTTTTTTATTCAATTTACTCGCTTTTGGAGGGGACAAAAAAAACGGAACAATGTATTTCTCTACTCCTATTGATAAATGCGTCCATTATTATAGCAATTTATGATAAGTTATAATACTAATCATTCCGCACACACCTGACTGGCTACTCACAGAACCAATCACAGCTCTGGATTTGCATTTCCATCGTGTTTTGAGAGACTGCTAGCGACGTTGTCAAGGCATTGATAATGTCGCTAAGTGACCAGCGCTACAAACAATTGTAATATGTCAAAATCTTGTGAACCGTCATAGGGACGTACTGCGGTCGCTATATTATGTAATAAATTAATTTATAAAATTTCATTGCATGGCCGTAGAAAAAGTATAGTATTCCATTCGCAAGTAATGGCAACTACTCACTCGAACGTTTTGAGCACTCGCTTACGGCTCGTGCTGCAAACTTCGTTGTCGTGAGTAATTGCTTACATTAATTAGCTCATAGAATACAATTTTCACTTAGTAGTATTTTACATAAAAAAAATTCAGCACAAAAGTGACGAACAGAAGGAACCAATAGTTAGAGCTGTTCAATCGAGTCAGACGTACCGACAAGTGGCTGAAACGTTTCAAATCGAGGTTGGAAGCATTTCGCGGTTGATGAGCAAGTTTCAAGCTTCTGGTTCGGTGCAGAGGAATGTCGGAAGTGGTAGGCCAAAAAAATCAACCGAACGCAAGGATCGACTGATGGCCAGAGTCGTGAAAGAGGACCTCAGAAAGACGGCCGTGGATGTGATGAACCATGCTGATGAACATCTCGGTCTTTAAATCAGCGTTCGTACCGCGCGTCGTCGTCTCAAGGCGGTTAACTAGTTGACTACTTGACATTTATGGTCCATAGAAGTTTCCTGACCATTTATGGTCCATAAAACAATAACACTGACCATTTATGGTCCTTGACCATGTATGGTCCTTGACCATGTAATGGTCCTTGAAGATTTATGGTCCTTGACCATTTATGGTCCATAAAACAATAACACTGACCATTTATGGTTCTGACCATTTATGGTCCTTGACCATTTATGGTCCATTAAACAATAACACTGACCATTTATGGTCCTTGACCATGTATGGTCCTTGACCATTTATGGTCCTCGCCCATTTATGGTCCTTGACCATGTATGGTCCTTGAACAGTTAATACTTGACCATTTATGGTCCGTAGAACAATTAATACTTGACCATTTATGGTCCGTAAAATAACAGTACTAACCTTAACATTACAAAGTTAGGTTAACATGCCATAAACGTCCGTACTTTCGAACAAACGCCAACCGGGCCACTCGATTTTTCTTCGATATCAGTGGTTTCTTGGCTGGACGCCTAGCGAACAATTTAACCGCCTTGAGACGACGACGCGCGGTGCGAACGCTGATTTCAAGACCGAGATGTTCATTAGCATGCTTCATGTCATCCACGGCCGTCTTTCTGGGGTTCTCTATCACGACTCTGACCATCAATCGATCCTCGCGTTCGGTTGAACTCACGAGAACGAAGTTTGCAGCACGAGCCGTAAGCGAGTGCTCAAAACGTTCGAGTGAGTAATTGCCATTACTTACGAATGGAATACTATATTTTTCTACGACCATGCAATGAAATTTTATAAATTAATTTATTACATAATATAGCGACCGCAGTACGTCCCTATGACGGTTCACAAGATTTTGACAGATTACAATTGTTTGTAGCGCTGGTCGCTTAGCGACGTTGTCAATGCCTTGACAACGTCGCTAGCAGTCTCTCAAAACACGATGGAAATGCAAATCCAGAGCTGTGATTGGTTCTGTGAGTAGCCAGTCATGTGTGTGGGGAATGATTAGTATTATAACTTATCATAAATTGCCATAATAATGGACGCATTTATCAATAGGAGTAGAGAAATACATTGTTCCGGTTTTTTTGTCCCTCCAAAAGAGAGTAAATTGAATAAAAAAATATAAAAAATCAAAGAATGATTGTAGCGTAAATATAAAAAATGGAAAATGTTCATCTCAAATAGGGGAAACAACATCGTAAACATCAGTTCGTGAACCTTCAATATTTCTGATTTATTGAAGGTGGAAGCGCCAAAATAAGTTTGTTCCGATTTTATTGGCAAAACTAAATATATTTTAAGTTTTATTAAAGCCTGTACTCTGGAGATTAGAAGGAGAAAGGTATTTGTCGGGCAATTCTGGCATCGAAGAAAGCAACCGTAGACACGTGTTTCGGACTATTAGTCCTCATCAGTACGGTAAAGCCAAGGAGCAAGATGGACACTCAATGGAAAAAACACTCAAATGGAGACCATAAAGGGGGTGACCAATGTCGCAATTTTTTTGCTTTAACCAGCTTGCCTTATTATTTCTGGAGATTAGGTAATATTATAGGAAATTACTAAAAATCATCATCAGTTTTTGTATTTTTTTGGTCAAATCGGAAAATATGTATGTACTTGTATACTAGGACTAGTACCTAAACCAAAAGAATAATTGACCGGTATTTGTTTGAAAATGATCATAAACGATTGTTGTTCGTTATCTACAATGAAGGTTTTGTTTTTACTTCGGACTTCTTACTTTCCTTTCATGGTAAATGTTTTAAAAGTATTAGGTTTTGTTGCGCAAGAATTCTTCTGTCTGAAAATATTTACAATACTTATAACTCAATTTTCGGGAACAGGCCTTACCCATAGCTAGATATATTTTAAGCGCAAAACGGAACAAACAAAATACGATGTAATTCATCAAATCTGTTGGGCGTATTTTTATATTAGGTTCCGCTATGTAAATTTCAGCTTAAATTACAAAGCAACGGTTAAATTTAAAATAAAATAATGCTAATAGGACACAAAGCTCACAGAAAGGAGAATCTAATACTTCTGAAGATGTTTGGGACAAACAGAATACATAATATAAAAATTAATTTAGTTAATTAAAGTTACATCACGAGGGGAGCTAAAATTAAAAATGGCCATTTCATTGGATATTAAATAATCTAATAAGACTAAAATGAAGAAAAGATATAATGCCCAACATAAAAGAGGAATAAAGTTTGGAATCTTTCTACCCCGCGGTGTTTTCTTGAAGAACTTGAATGCAAATTTACCTCATTCTTATGTAAAATTTCCCCCAAGTTAAGCACCTCCGTGATCCGGCATAAATATAACTCAGCCTTCATAAATTTATTCCAGTCGACCATACTGTGCTGTGCATATGTTATTGTAAGCAATTTGGACGACTCATCACGTTGCAGGTAAAATATTGCATACAGGAAATAGTTTTCTGTATAGCTGTTCGCGCTTTTCGTATTAATTTGATAAATTTTCAACCGAAGCCGTTGCGGTTCACCACGCACATCGTTAATTTGCATAAATTTGCGCGGAAACTACGATTAATATGCAACGCACGCAATTAAATAAAATTGTTAGCCGATGTGGTAACGCAACACGGGTATTATTGTTGTGCATAATATTAGAGGAGATGAAGTTTCGTTGGATAATGTGCTTGACCTACGCCATGAAGGAAAATTATGGACTTTTTTACGAGTTTAATATGGAAATGAGAATACTACGTATAAGTGGAGTTGTACAGATCCAGTCATTAAAATTCTTTTTTCGTCGATCATTTATTTATGAGTATGTTTACTGAATAATAGTATATTATTTGACGAGCACATAATTAAGGATATAAATCGCGAGCATGAAGTTTACACGCGAGCCGTAGGCGAGCGTGTAATCAGGTGAGCGATTTATATCCGTTATGTGCGAGTCAAATACGACGTTTCTTCTTCGACTCATAAATTCCATTTTATGCAAATTATTTGAATAGTATTTGTGAATGATGGCGAGGCGAACTGTCAAATAACTGTTATGCACGTATGTTTTGACAGACTATGACACTAGCTTGGTATAATGATGACAGTTTGTTCAAATAATAAGGTCATTATTTGAACGAACTGTTATTATTATACAACGCTAGTGTCATTATAATCATTGGCGCGTATAATGATGGGGATTATATAATCATAGATACGTATGCAATCAGTTTATTATATGTGAGTCGTAGATAAAAAACATTTATTAAAAAGCTCTATAAATGCACGATTTCTATTAATGCATGATTGGTTATAGCCAACCAAACGACTTCATTACACCCAATCGAACATACGTAAAATAAAACTATCTAAAACATACCGTTATCCAGGCACGCACAGTCCAGAACTGTCAGTGTCAAATTACATAAATGGTCATATAACCTCAAACGACGAATAAAATATATGTAGCCGCCGCGCCGCCAGAAGAATACGACTGACAAAAATTTTTGTAGCCAACTCGAATATTAAAGGCCGGTCAATGATTTCGACAATTAACGCACTCGCTAATCGGTTTGCGTTACAATACAATACGGCGACCTACGTCGACATCCTATGTATCTGAAGACTATTCAGAATAAAACAGATCGATGAATATTCGGAACTAAAAGAAGTCAAAGCTGGTGTTCCCCAGGGTAGTATATTGGGACCAATTCTCTACCTACTATATACAGGTGACCTTCCACAGTTGGAAAATGTAACAGTCGCCACATTCGCAGATGACACGGCTCTAATGGCAATGGGATCAACTATTGGAGAATCTACTAGGAATCTCCAACAAGCTAGTAATCAAATGTATAAATGGACCAAAAAAAGACCAAGCTCAACGAACTGAAATCTGTCCACATTAACTTTACAATCAAAAGAATCGAGGGCCTACCTCATGTCAAGATTAACGACGCCATAGTTCCATATGCGAACAGTGCAAAGTATTTGGGTATGACTCTGGATACAAAACTAAGGTGGAAAGAACACGTTAAGAAGAAAAGAGTAGAGCTTGGCCGCAAATACAGAGAACTCTACTAGTTTCTGAGAAGAAACTCTCAGTTGTCAGTACAGAACAAACTACAAGTTTACAACCAAATACTAAAACCGATTTGGTTATACGGCATCCAGCTTTGGGGTTGCGCGAAAAACTCCAATATACAAGGTATCCAGACTTTCCAAAGTAAAGTACTCAGTAATATGGTTAACGCTCCGTGGTATATACGGGATAGTGACCTGCATCGTGATCTTGGTGTCCCACAAGTCATCCAAGAGATAAACAGATTCGCCACTAAGTATGAATCTCGCCTAAGCCATCACGTCAACGTAGAGGCCCTGCAGCTACTCGACAACCAGAATCTAGCGAGAAGACTAAAAAGAACTAAACTCTTCGAACTAGTGAATCAGTGAAATGTGTAAAAAGCAGAGCACAGTGAGTGAAGTGTTAGTGCTTCTTGTTTAGGACAAAGTAAATATAGGACATCAGTGGATACCCTATTAGAGACAAGTACCTAGTTTTAAGAATTCAGATTTAAATTGATGGTTAATCTTTTAGATTAGTTTCAATATGCGAAGCACCTTATGCTTATTAATAAGAAAATATATATTTTTAATGCGGTATTCAACAACACCGGGAAATATCCTAATTCTTCAAAATCGATTGAAGTTGCACAACACTTGTGTGTGCGTTTACGTTGACTGCAAAAGGCATAAAGAAAAGTTGTTTGACTGGCCGATGTTATGGCATATATTTCAAAAATATAATACAACAATTTACATATTTCTGGACATTTCTAAGTCCCGGGACTGCACCTGTGGTGCCAAAAACAATATGTTTGTGTCGGGACGTCCCGGGAACAAAATGCCGGAACTGGAAACACTAGCCTACAGACTCACGTGTGTCATTCGAGCACACCAGTATATTTATACTTTCTGCTCTCGACTTTAACGCAATCGCCAAATGTAAGAAGATTAATAAAATAAGAATACTTCACGTTATGTACTAACAATCTCATATAACCGACGCGACGGGTTAATTTGTTATTTATATCCTGATTAGTGAGTTACTGCAGTGTTCTTTATTAATATGTCGACGCTAATATGATGGAGATATACTGTCAAAGGTCAAATCAGTTGGTTATTCGGTCATGGCTGCCAGTGCCTAAAGTTTTACACCATGCAATTTTCTCATTTTGTATAGGGTATTGCTTAAGATATATTATTTATTCGAGATGTGACACTTCGATCGCAACCTATGACTTCATACTGCCCTTAAATTAAGATACGGGCATCGGGATAGTATTAAATGGTGAAGGAAAGTTACTCTTAAAAATAATTAATTTTAGAAAACAATAAGACCTGGCAGAATTATTGGTCGAAATCAAAAATTATTTTTGTTCAATATCTCCCTATCCCTACAAAGGTGTTACACAAAGGTAACTACAATTGTAATCTGCTGCTCATCCTGGGAACTTGACTTTAAGAAAAGAGCAGAACTATGGGTTGTGGGGTTCAATATGACCCTTACATCGCCAGACAAGGTCTGAGCTTCTGTGAAAGAAATTTCTGTCCTACCATTCAGAGGTTATCAATAAATATACAGAGTGATTTGAATTCTAGGAAAAAATTGATAGGAGTAATCAGAGTAAAACTCTAATAAAAAAATGCTTTGTTTCTGAAAAGCGGACAGGAAACTGACGTAAAATTCTAAATTCTGTAACCGTATTTAATTAAACTGAAAATTCGTTAGTAACATCATCGTATCATTACCAGAATTGACAAGAATCATAAAAAATAGTATCCGAGTTATTCCGTCAGTCAAAGTTGATCATTTCTGAAGTACTGCTAACCGTGTATTTGTTGTTTGTGTTCACAAAAGTTAATTATTTTGTAAATTATTATTTACATTACAGCAATTACTTGACATTTTAGGTTATAAACTATCGTGCATTATAGTATGCAAGTTTTTGTATGAGAAAGCGTTTTCTTAGTGAACAAAGTTTAAGAGAAAATACAAAAATCGTCTGTTATAGATAAAATTAGGGTGTAAAAATACTACGTAATATCATTCTGAGTAAAAGGTTTCATATTTTTAGGTATTGAATTTGAAATGTCAACAAAATCGTATTTTAAACGGTTCTTAGGTGCGTCTGAAGAAATTGAAAAGCCATATAACGCTTTTTACTCAGAATTAATGTTTCTTAATTTTTTAAACATTTTGTTTTTATTATTGACAATTTTTGGAGCTTATTAATTAATTTAATTGCATTTTATTATCGTAAAGGTAATGATTGTGATTTTCGTTTTTGCATTGTCTGATATTTATTGCCTTTATTCTTACTTTTGTTCACACTTTAAAATTTATGTAACTGTCCGAGGAATTGAAGAAACAAATCAGTTGATACAGAGAGAACAATGTATGTTAAGTTACAGAAAATGATTGTAATAACCTACAAGAAAGATGCTGTAAAAGTAACGGTAATACTGAAATATTAAAGTAAATTATATTATACCGTGTGTTCATTTCAAAAGTGCCCGCTCTTAATAACTCTTGACCTGATGTGATTATAACTTTGAGTGAAAACACGTCGATTTAGATATTGAGGGGAAGTTCAAAAGTGGTATCTAGAGAATTTTAGGTTTCATCCCTTCGCCCCCCAGCTACCCGACGTTGAAATTTCAAATGGCACTCCCTATCTTGTGATACAGCATTTGAAAGGACTACACAGAAGCTGTAAGGTATGAAATAACTCGACCCTTAATAACTCTTGACCTAATGCGATTATTGCTTTGAGTAGAAACACGTCGATTAAGATATCGAGAGGGAAGTTCAAAAATGGTACTTAGAGAATTTTAGGTTTCATCCCTTCTCCCCCCAATCACCCCACTTCGAAATTTCAAACGGCACCGTACATTTTTGACCATTTTTCCCCAACCCAATTTCAGGTGTTCCGTACGGTAAAAAGGTAAAAAAATTAATTACTAAATATCATTTTCTCGTTCGGTTTTATATTTTATACTAGCAAACGTGATTTTTGTCTTTATTTGTGGAATTATATACATATTCGGTTTTGTGGTTTATTATTACTTCGGAATATTATTTCTGCCGAATATCAGTCGTTGATGATATTATGCAACACAATCTTGCCATTTTTCTTTTGATACAATGCTTCGTTGCATAAAATAACAAATCTTTAATTTTAAATGTATTGTAGCTGTTTGCAACATTGTTTTTTACGTAATCCCAGATTAATTCAATTGCATTGAACTCGCAATGGGCTACAAGTAACCACAATAATTTTTCTTTATTGCACCTGTTTTTTTTTGCTATAAAATCTACCAGAAGGACCTTCTCTTGATGGTGATTTTTGACAGATACAACAGCTGTGCTAAAGTTAATTGAGAAAGAAATTTCCGGAATAATACTTCAGCATTTTTGATGAAGACTTGCAAAACACATCAAGAAATTAGTAATCAAAGGAATATTTATGTACATATTTATATGATCTTGATTTTACCCAAACTCAACCTGTTATGAATAATATTTTGTCTGAGAAAAAATTATTTCTTTTGTTTTTTTTTTGTTTGCTGCTACCTGTCTTCGTATATTGACGCAACACGACAACGCGACAGGTACTTTGCTTCGTACCTGTCGCGTTGTCGTGCTAATACTCGTTGCTGAGATATCCGCTTTCATGAAAATCTTGTGTATAGCCTTTATTGCAGGAAAAATTAAGAAAATACAAATGCCTATCTGTACTTAAGTTGTACTCGGTGTAAATTTATTTATTTTTTGGGGCAAGTGGTTTAGGAGTAAGAAATTGGAAAGACAAGCGGCAGTCGTTGGAGAGTTACAAGCCTCCAAACACAGGACTCAATACTTTTGCGACCGATAGTAGGCACAAACGCAGAAAGATCCCCTCAAAATGTCTCGATAGTGATTGTTAATTTAACCTACTGCAACTCATTGTAATTTCTTAAGCCTTGGACTCATACTAATGCACGTTCCTCTTCGAGGTACATACATAATTAAGATTCTTAACATTTCCCGTATCACGATTGAGTCTTAAGCAAACAACCACTCAACATTAACCAGCATATATCCGAGAAATAATCGCCTTTTGCGTAGTTCCTCAAGAGTTCGCCAAGCGCTCTTACACACCGTGTTCGTCTTTTGTTCGATCGTAGGCTGAAGCAGTATGTGATTCACTTCACCGGCTGTTTGTTTTACGGTTAAGGAGTTCGCCGAGATCTTCAGCCTCTCCACCGTACACCAATAAACTTAACAAGCATCCTTCGATTACCCATATGAGTCAAACTCAAACGTGCCCGTCCGTTGTTTGTTTTCCTGTACTTAGGACGTCGACAAGTTTGTGACTTCGCATATTGCGCCAAGCGGAAAGAAGGTAAACAATTTAATCGAAATATGCCATCCTGTTTGCTGGCAAGGAAAGATTCTATTCGAGACTACATTCTAGATCTAGAATAATGTTACGGTTCTGAAGTACTTAGTAGGTACATACGATATGCATTCGGAAAATTTCCAATTACGTATGCACGTTATGATTTTAAGAAAAAAGGAAATGAAGAATGTATTTCCAGTAATTGAAAATGGTGGAGAAAAGGAAGATAATAAAATAATAACAAAAATATGGATTCGCTTCCAGTATAGAACATTACAGCCACATCCTAACGGATCCTTTATACCTCATAAAAGGATTGCTGTTTTACCAAAAAAAATAATTATTTAAATAAAACTGATTTGGATAAATGCGTAGTTCCTGGGCTAGTTTTGTTTATAACTTATTCCGTTTTGTTTTTGTTGGTATAGCGACTTCAAAAAGGAGGAGATACCTGATCAACTTGATACGTGTATTATGTCGTAGCCAAATGGCTATTTTAGGCAAAAGGCTTTTGCCTAGGCGAAAACTAATTGCCTGGGCTAATAGATATCGAGCCTTTATTTATATTTTTAAAGCTATTTGCTAAAGCAAATGTATGTGCCAAGACAGTTGTCAGGCAAATAGCATTTTGTATTCAATCGTGTTTGTTTTAAAATTATGTGAGGTTATGTGCAATCCGTGCATGTTAGTTCTCAAATACATCATAATTAATATTTAGTCGTTGATTAATTTCGAGTAATATCGTATTCTAATCATCGTGATTCTAATGAAGAATCGTGACGCCTGATTTGTTGTGACAAGCATCAATACTCATGAGTGCAGAGATACGATTTCACATAGATTTTATTCCACTAAGACAAGACTTTTAGGTTAGGTTTTCCATTTACCAAGAGAAAATTATACGAAACTGGAAAACACTAAATTTCTGAATTCTTATCGGCAGGACGATTTTACGCATCGATGCAGATGATGATATCACCATTTTTATACGGAAATCATGTGGAACAAATGTACAACTCGGTGAACATTTGGTGTGTTGAAACATTTTGCATGTTCTCATAATGGTTCATCGATATGCGGCGGAGGTTACTGTGATGTTCCAAACACATGCTGACTATGCGCACTGACACTAGCGATTACGGTTACAGTCTGGTCATTTTTTCTCCGTATGAATTAAATCGGCACAGAAAAATACAAAATTATTGCTGCAATGTGTGTGACAATGCCTGTTGTCAAAAAGTTTTTGTTATACAAACGAGCATAACCGACAGAGAGGAAGGAAAAGAAACTTCCATTAATTGATGACGCTGCGGTCTTCTCTACCCGTACGGAATGTATTTTAGCGTAGCGAAACGTAACCGATCGATTTCTATACAAAATGCTATTTGCCTAGGCAAAAACCTTTTGCCAGAAATAACCATTTGCCTACGACATATACATAGTGTTCCGTAATTCGTAGATATCGAAACCGTAGATTGCAGATTTTAGAAGGTGTTGGTCATGGCTTAACTTATCTACTTATATACAATTTCCTCATTTAGTTCTTATACTGCTTCAAAGTTCACTTTTGAAAACGATGTTTTGTTAGAACGAATGTTCTTCTGATTCCACTTCCAAATTTGACACAATAATTTAGAAGTTAGAAGACATCTTTTGCGATGATATTGAGTGATGTTATGGCAAAATTAGTGCGCAAAGCATGTGTGCTTTATATCGTAATCTAAATGTTATGTTTTGTATCCTTGCAGTTTTGAATATCTGAAACAGTTTACGAGAAAACATAAATTAAATGTTATTTATATTATAATATCTATTATTTTGTAGATAAAACTTGTTAAAAGTATTTCTACCTTGTTATAGTAAAAGTGTAAGTCGATTAGGTCAAAATAGCCCCCATGCTTAGAGCACGAATGGTACGATGACAATACCCGACAACATTGCAAAAGATGTGATCTAACTTTCTAATAAACTGTTCGAAATATTAATAATATCGGTTTAGAAGCATATTCGTTATAACACCAAATAAGTTTTAAAACATAAACTTTGAAGCAGTATAACGAAGAAATTAAAATGCATAAATTGAACGTAGATTGATACTTATATCGATAAACTGGGAAACTGAAATCTGTATATGAAAAAGAATATTCGATAGATTGCTTTGCGTTAAACACACAGAAAAGTAAAGGTCAAAATGAGAAAAAATGTGAAATTGACAATTTTGTCAAATTTATATCGGGGGAACCCAATACTCTACAATACCGTATAATGTCTGAATATATGTCAATGTTTTATTTATTAATGATTATTTTACAGAAATCAACATTTGCAGTGGATCTATTATTCCCCCCCCCCCCCCCCACCCTTGCTACTGTTGCTACGAATGGAAATAATTATTCCATATTATCCACAACTAACAACTAAACTTGCACAATGTGCTGTCTTCAAAACATGCTTTCGTATTATAAATGACTTACAATACATCATCCTCAACTTACGTAAAATCATGTTCTAGTCAAGTGGACATCAATAATGTTTCATTTAAGATAAAATCGTAGGAGTAGGCAGAAAGATCGAAAGCGTAGATTGCAGATTTTAGAAGGTGTTTTCTGGTTGTCGGGGCCCATGCTTATGGTGTAGGTACCTTGCAACACCAACCATCAATATCAAAACTTAACCACCTTATTGCAAAAGTCTTCCAAACAATAATTCTTAGCTTCTGGTCTAGACAACATCAACAATATTGGAGACAAATTTGAAAACGACGCGTGTTGTGATTATTTTGATGTGTGTATCTACTATAGCGCATAGGAAGAAAACTCTTTCTGTAAAAGTAGTTATTAAAGCTTTCAAGCAAAATATTCGTAACAGATTTCTGATACACTCAAACAATGATGCTCATTTGGACTTGCCATGGATGAAAGTCAAAGCACAATATTTATGTTACATTTTTAGTTTACTATAACCAGAGTCATTATGCACAAATGCTTATCCATCGGCTACTAACAATAAAATTCGTCTGGTTGGAAAAGAACGAGCAAATAAATTCAATCCATTCCAGTTAAAAATATAACAGTCAATACGTGGGGGCTAAGTAAATTTATAGTCTGTTTCTAGCCAGACCAACGAGGCCAACAAGCGATATCGGCGACCATGCAAAGTGCGAATCCTCGCCTCTGAATCACTGCTATCGGACCACCCTCGGAATGACTGAAGAGGCCGAGATGCCGCTTGAGTACAAAGACATCTGAGCTCCAGTTTACATAGGTTGAAGGTCATGATAATTGTTGGCGGATGGTTGTTGACCCTATGATGTGCGTGTGTGTGTGTGAGTGTGTGCCTCCGAGTATATACATCCATAGTACACATGGCTGGCGACAGTGACGGCCAGGGGTAATTATCTATGTACGCGCGTTGGGCCTCCGTTATGGTCCCTACCCACAATACGCATTTAACAGATATCCGTGCTTCTTCACGTGCAGCTGCATTTTTTAACGGCCCCATAAACTGTATCACCGTTTGGTAGAGTGATTAGTTGGAGGAGGAGGATACGTCATGGAGGCATTAACTTTGTCGTTGGGTCCGGGCCAAACTGAGAATTAGGTGGAATGAAAAACTGCTTGCTTACTTACTTTAAGACTGGAGAATGGGAATAGATATTTTTTCTAACTCTTGAAACATGAAATGTAACAGTCTTCAGTGATTTAGAGATTCTGAATTTAAGTAAAAAAGTAAAATACTTTTGATTTGTGAAAAACTATTTTAGTGTAAAAATGTTGACAAAGTACTAAAGTATTTACAGTATTTAAGAAGTCATACAGGGCGTGCCATCTTAACATTTGGTTAGTTAGCCTCGAAAATATATTTTTTCTCTTCGAAGGCGCCACAAGGCCGTGTTGCTAGTTTTGTTATAGATGGTGCTAATGTCGGATAACTAGGTCACAATCAGATGTTTAAATGGAATTCCTTTTATTTCTGTATATTTTTGATTATTTGCACCATTTTGTTGTAAAAAGTACCCAAGTAAAATAGTCCTATCCTAATCCTTACAGTTTTTGAGTTATTGCCTTATTTATCTACAAAACATTTAAGAAATAAATTATAGATCAACTACTAGAAGCTCTTATCAATTTCAAGACACAGGACAACTAGTATATACATCTATCAAACAAATCCACGGATATAGATAGATCCTTTTTAATAGTTGCATAACAATTTTATGGCTTGACAAAAATATGTATAAATAAATGACAATGCAAGATGATGAAAGTGTGATAGGTGTTTTTGCTAGATTTCTTTGCGCTGAATACGAATCCGGACGAATCACGCAACGGTTTTAACATAAGCTTATGATTTTCGGTTTTTGTATTTATTGTAACGCCACTGAAGGTGGGATTTAGATCTTATACAGTTAACATTGCCAAAATAACTTTTTTTAAACTACACGTGAAATTTTTGACTCCGGATTAGTAGTTGGCGTACAGATAAGTTTATCAAAATTGCAGCTATTATAGGTCAATTTTCATGATCCATGATCAGAATTATCGATATTTTCTTATATTCCAAAGTTTTTTTCCGAATATTCTTGAGTAAGGGCATACAATTCTTATGCCACTATGTATCCTTCAATTAAAAGGAGCTATGTGAATCAATAAAAAAAGTTGTTGGGGTTGCCATTCAACTAAATAATGATGACGTCATATGTAAAAACAATTGAATGTTGAAAAAACTATTCCACAACATATATTATTTCTATTAGTTCAAGTGGCTCACCTAGTATGTACATTACCGTATACGCCCAAAGAAATGACGTCACATTTTTATTATATCTATCATTTGGAAACCTTATAGAGACCCTGCAGACTTTTTGATAGGACGATAGTTTATAATTTTATTTTATAATTTTGAATTTATACACTTGCAATACAATTCGACCAAACTATCGGCCGATAAAAAGTCTGGTGTGTCTCAAAAGTCTCATACTAACACTTACTTTTTGTGTTACTGGGGATGGTATTTTTTCGTAAATGTGCGTTCTGACCATTTCTGGGATTTTCAGTTAAAAATAGATCCGTCTTACCGTCTTCTAAGAATATTTTATTTATTAAATATTTTGTATAATTATTGTTATATTGCTATAATTTGTTATAAATATATCAATATCAGAATGACGTATTGTAGACATTTTTACATAATTATCTTACACGTTACATACATTTTACAGCATTTCCATATCTTTTGAAATATTTTGATGTAGTTAACTACATAAAATGTTCTATACAATGGCATCACTTCTTTTGTGCCGATATAAATCAAACACTACAAAAACATTTTTATCGGACTCTCACATACTCACGTACTCATGACTCTCACGTAAATCCATTATATTTGACAAATCCAAGGAATAATCCAGATAGACCCATATTAAAATTTCTAAAAACCATACTGACTGAGCATAATTATGTGTTCTATCTAGGTTTATTCCGTTTTCAACCTATTTAAAGACAATGATTTTTTACAAACACGTACGCATATGTGAGGTTTGTAATTACGTTACGAACAGTTGATGAGTAGTCATACGAGCATATAAGTACGACCATAGTTTAGACATCATTAAAAAATTCTATATGATAAAACTATAACCAACCGATTAAAATCTTCATCGGATGTAACTTTTTGGAAAAAATGAATTTGGTAACTTACCGTTGCTGTTTCATATAATTTCTTTAGTTCCTCGTAAAGCCACATCTCCACCGCAAGCCTCTTCCTTATCAGACTCATTTGGTGGTTTCCATATTTCGCTGTGAGGAATTTCTCTCTCTTCTCCTTTATTTCTCCTTTCTCCTTGAAGTTTACGTGGAGACCCGCTTTTGAAGGCGACCTCTCAGACCTGACATCCGATAATATCCCGCTAGGTGTCGTACCATTTGTATAACCGCAGGTCACGCCACTCTCCATTTTTATACTGTGTTTCTGCAAAGAACAGAAATTACACTGTTAGCTTATCGCACCACAGGCACTTCAAGAAAATAGACTTTAGTATTATCAAAAAGGCAGACATTTATTATCAGCTAGGAATTGTTGAACTTCGCGTGGAATTCTGATTATAAAGGTATTCCAATAATTCTTAGTGACACTTAAATACTTGTCTATTAAGGGGCGATCTCACGATTCAACTATGGTTGAAGTTTGAACAACTACGTTAAAATACAGCAAACTTTATTTGTGAGAACAACTGCAAAATGAAAACAAAAACCCATATCAACAAAGCTAATATCCAAAAATAATTAATCTACTTAATATTCTAATATTTATAGCAGAAAAGCGTTTTATCAATATCATATAGGTACCTAAATAACAATAATAAGGAATTCTAATCCAATAATTCTTCATAATACCTAAGGATTTTTTACAACTCTAATCAACATTACAGATAAACAAAAGTAATTAATTATTTGTTGGAATGTGGGTGCATCAATGCAGATATCGATAATATCGGGTGAATCACTCCATTAGTGACATTGTCTCTATGTTTAGTCTCCAAAAGACTTTATCAATAAACAATTTAGCACACTGCTAAATCATCGTTAATACGTTATAGACAATAGGGTATTCCGGTGTTTTTTAAATTATAATTTTTTATAAACTATGGGTGTTACTATTTGCTACTTCACTAGTAAGATATCAAACATCGTTTTAAATTAAGAGAAATCGTTGTTTGAATTTTGAATTAGGATTGGTCTTTGTGACGTCACAAAGACCGCTCAAAGTGAGCGACTTGACAACGTTGCTATATCTAGGGTGCACGTAATTTGTTGTCGTGTTGTGTCAACGTTTAGAATCGCTCGTTTGTTGACACCTGCTTTGGTTATTGAGCTTATATCAAATACTTGACTTCAAAATGTATAAACGCCAACGCCGACATAGTTCTGTGTCGAATTGGAAATGTAGTTCGACTTCGTTCTCAAACAACAGGGTAGCCAACCGTCAACTTGGGCGATCAGCTGTTCGAGAGCTGTCCGCTGTTGCCAGCGCTAATAGGGATCGGTAATCATCGTGTGTTTCCGAGGGTGGTCGGTGAATTCAAACGAAATGCACTTTTAATTGCAATTATCTCACAGAAAAACTAAATCAAAAAGCTCATAGCTTAACTTTATGAATCCTCATAAATTGTACAATAGGTTATACCGAATATCTGCTTAAATTTTGACATGACCGGAATACCCTATTATAATACCGACGGCTTAAATCCAAAGCTTCGCTAATATACTTCCTGCAATTTTATTAAATTTCGTAGATTATATGTGCGGTTTTAAACAAAACATTAAAATCAATCTGATTCTGCTCAATTGTCGGACGTTTTCTCAGAAGCGATGGTGTGTAGTAATCTTAAAAATGTTACCTAAAATATTCATTGTTCAGACAACCAACATATGGAATCAGCATTCAGGTCAACTGCCATATTCGTATTTATTAGTTAGGATTCTAAAATTGATATACAACAAACATCAAAATAATAAAAATATAAAAAAATACCCGATAGCCTATATAGTTCGCTAAATTTAAATTGCATTCACTCTGAAAAATCTCCGTTGGTTTTACGGTTGTGTCATATTCTACATATTATTTTATGTCATTAGCCACGGTTGTGACCCCTGTATGCTGGGCAACCTATCTATAGCATATTAATATTAAGTGAATTGCAAGAAAATTTGCAGCTTTTCTATCGCTTATTAATGTGTAATTAATAATTTTTATTATATGTGTTTATATATTTGTTTCAGGTCTTAGGTCTGATTGCCAACCAATATTAAAGAATTTTTATTACTTTGTAATATTCTGGAGTAAACATTGTAAATTTTTTATAAGAAGAACCACATAAACGGAATACAATGACTAAATATAAAGAAAAATTGACAAATTTCAATATTCTGTGATAATGATCATCGACAGCAAAATTCGAAATTGCTATCATTAGGATTATACGTAAACACTTAAAAGGCGACAATACTAAGTCAACTAGTTAAAAATAATTGTTGTTATATATGGTTGGCTTGGATTATGAAATATTCCAGCTAACTAGTGGAAACTACGAGATATTGGATAGAAGATATAAAATAAAAGCAACGTTTTTCTGTAAACAGGAACGGACAAAAATGGCTTTTCCCTAGGTTACACAGTGATTTATTTTATTATTATTTCTTTTGGGGTGTTCGGATTACCGAATTTTACCGATGTTCGGATTATCGTCGTTCTACTGTAATTAAACCTAATAACTATGATTAAATGAAAGCTGAAACATGGGCATTTTGGACTACAGCGCAAAATCGTAAACTTGGCACAATTGATATTGTGACTCTTTCACGACGAAAACTGGAGGTAAACAATCTGAAACTGACATTGGTGACGATTATAATCGGTATAGTTATCATTAGAATAAAAATGATGTGTGCGCCGCGTAATAAACTGATTTCAGGGCCTCAAAAGTGCCTAGCCTGGATTAGGAATCACTTTGTTGTCTTGCTACATAATATACAATAGTATGTAAAATGTCAGTAGGATTTTCTTTTTATTTAGGATGGGGACCAAGCGTCGATACATCACCGAATAGTTTGGGTATAGTTGGGTTCAAAATCCCCCCTGCCCATATGCAACGGCGCCCCTGATGGTACCTATAGAATAGAAAAAGATTAGAAGGAAAAAGGTAAGGTATATATTACTGAATGTGTCCATTTTGGCTAGAGGGCCTAATCTTTAAGTTGGAACAGTTTATACACAACGAGAATACCCAACATATCAAGCAATTTATATTTATTTTATATCTTGAGATGGAGTTGGCAACCATCGAAATAGGAAAGTTTGCAAAGAAACATCAGAACAAACTCCTACAGAACACCAATGTCGAGGCAATCCGGCTGCGTAAATAGAAAAGGTATCAAAGTTTCATATGAGTTGAGTTTGAGTTGGTGGAGTAAGGCGATAAAAGCAACTGACAGTTAAAGCTATCTGTAATCTGTAGCAATGTGCAATGACTGAAGTTCAAAGATTCATATATTTGATTAAATATCCTTATTTACTCAAATACATAACTGTTATACATAGCCATGTATATTGCTTAAATATAGGTAGATAGTCAATCAGACTGAATTGTACACACGTACCTATGAGGAGCTATTACAGGGATGGGGAAATGGCGGCCCGCGGGTCAAATCCGGCCCGCGATATAATTTTATCCGGCCCGCGATCGAGAAAAGCAGTCATTCAAATAGAGACAAATTCGGTAGTTATTAGGTAGGCATTCATTATTCAGCAAAGCGCTGTACTTCCCATATCGTGACGGCAGTAGATCCTACAACGAAGTCGAGGATGCGTATCGGAGACTGCATAAAAAAATAAATCCCTTAGATATCGCTTCGATATCCCTTCGATATTGCTTCGATATCCCTTCGATATCGTTTCGAAATCCCTTCGATATCCCTTCGATTTTGACTTTTTGGCATTCTTATAGTTTATGAAGAGCGGAATCGAATGGTGGTTTTATTAAGATTGAACTTCTATCCAATACTCGTATTTTCTACTATTTTGTTGCCATATTTGATAATCCGAACACTTTGATAATCTGAATCACCTTTGATCTCAATTAGTTTAGATTATCGACGCTCTACTATACCTAAAATTTGAGGTTTTATAGAAATTTATGCAAACATATTTGCAGAAGTTATAAACAGTTTTCTGTGGCAACTGATTAAGGTACGTTAGCAATAGAAACGAACATTATCGCGATTTAGGAGGGGGGGGGGCCCGCAAAACTCGGAACGTCATAGAAATATTAGGTCCCTTAATTACCTACAATTTGAGGTATGACAGAAATTAATGCAAAAATTTTTGCAGAAGTTATAAACATTTTTCTGTCGAAACTGATTGAAATACGTTAGCTATAGGAACGAACATTATCGCGATTTAGAGGGGCAAAACTCGCAACTTCATAGGGATATTAGGTCTCTTAATTATGTACAATTTGAGGTATGATAGAAATTTATGCAAACATTTTTGCAGGAGTTATAAACATTTTTCAGTGGAAGCTGATTGAAATACGTTAGCTATAGGAACGAACATTATCGCGATTTAGAGGGGCAAAATTAGGAACGTCATAGGGATATTAGGTCTCTTAATTATGTACAATTTGAGGTATGATAGAAATTTATGCAAACATTTTTGCAGAAGTTATAAACTTTTCTCTGTGGAAACTGATTGAAATACGTTAGCTACTGGAACGAACATTATAGCGATTTACGGGGAGGGGGGGGGGCAAAACTAGGAACGTCATAGGGACATTAGGTCACTTAATTACCTACAATTTGAGGAATGAAACTATTTTAAACTGTTTTATGTTTGTTTTATGCCAAAATTTTTGCAGGTTATAAACATTTTTCAGTGGAAGCTGATTGAAATACGTTAGCTATAGGAACGAACATTATCGCGATTTAGGGCAGGGGGCAAAACTCTGACCGTCATAGGTATATTAGGTCTCTTAATTACAGTAGAGCGTAGATAATCCGAACCTCGGTAATCCGAACATTCGCTAATCCGAACGCCCAAAAAGAAATAATAAAAAATAAATCACTGAGTAACCTAGAGAAAAGCCATTTTTTGGGCTTTTATTTAGAGACAAATGTTGCCTTTGTACTCGTATTTTCCACTATTAAATAAATAAATAATAAATAAATCATAATAAATCATAATAAATCACAATAAATCATAATTAAATTATAAATAAATCCCTTCGATATCCCTTCGACATCGCTTCGATATCGCTTCGATTTTGACTTTTTGGCATTCTTATAATTTATGAAGAGCGGAATCGAATGAAGATTGAACTTCTATCCAATACTCGTATTTTCTACTATTTAGTTGTCATATTTGATAATCCGAACAATTTGATAATCCGAATCACCTTCGATCCCAATTAGTTCGGATTATCGACGCTGTACTGTAATATTGTAAATAAAATGATCAATTCTACTCTAAATTCCACGCGCCTTAAACCAATTTAATAAGGTAGTATTTATTCAGTATATCTGGCCCGTGTGAATATTTTAGTTGTTTTATATGGCCCTTCTCTAAATCTATTTCCCCATCCCTGAGCTATTAAATAGAACTAATAATGGGTTCCTCTAGTCAACACCATCCATTGTTTATTTTCTATACTTGTTCACGATTTGTTTGAAATATTCGACAACCATTCTGTTTCGAAAAAAAAAAATAAATAATATTTTAGTAGTTTAGTTTGGGGATATTTTCACGTCAGCATTGCTTGCGTGATACAAGCCAAATAAATCAACAATTTTCATAAATCACTTTATTCTGTAAAGGTCAAGTAGAAACAATCACCCATCCGTAGTATAATCGATAAGCTGGGGGAAATAGAGGTGATAAATTATTAACGCCCTATTAATAATTCCAAATCTAATCTATGAAGAAAATTGTATCGCACTTAAACGTAAATTTGATTAGTATAGCTTTATCGGAAACGCGAACTAAAAAGATTGAAAGAAACCTATAGTGTATGTTATACGCCTACATCAACACAGCCAATATCGTACTGCGTCAAGGAGATTCTATTCAACGAAGCTTTTGTGTTTTAAATCTTTCAGTCCTTAACTACTTATCACTTAAGTAGTTATTATTGAAAAATCGTTATTTTCAGCCAATAATAACTAAATATTTTATTGTGTACAATTACAGATAATTGCTGATTTCCGTATATCTAACTAGTTTATTTTCGAACTAAATGCCTGACAGTTATTCCTTATTGATTTTTTGTATTATATAGCAGTAGAGTTATATACTATTCTAGAGTCCTTGCACGTCCTTTCAACGCGAAGAATTGAAAAAAAAATTACGAGAACATACATGCAGTGGCGTAGCTACGGGGGGCGGGGGAGGGTGCACCGGGTGCCACCCGTTTTGGGGTGACACCCGACCGTGAAAAAAAAAACATACAAACCATCACAATGCTTTTTATCTATAAATCCCTTAGGCTTGAAGCCATTTTACCCAAGTTATACATAGTAAATGATTTAATTTATCAATTGTGATAATTTATAAATGCTTGTAAGATATGAAATAAATAATTACTGAAGATTAAAATGTTTACAAGTGGCAGTTATGCAATCACTACAGTTTTGCGAATTTTTATAGGCGGCAGTATTGATGTGTACCTACATGTGGGTTTTTTGGATGTATAGATCATTCAATTAATTTATGTGGCCAACACTAATTTGAACAATATGTATTTTGTGTAACATTTTTCGGAACAATAAAGACAATATTTACATTTGTTTATGCTTCTGCTAGCCGCTTGGAAGCGCTTCCTATACACAGCAAAGCATCTCTTAAAAATCTCAACAACGCGTTGGAGTGCTCATTATAGTCATTATGCAGCAGTAAAAGTATTTGCTAAAAATGTAGATGGGATTGTGGCTGCAATTTAGAAATTGTTAGATCAACAAGAAAATTTAAACACCAGAGGAGCTGCACAGAACCTTATGCCCGCTGTGTGTGATTTAATATTTCTTTGCTATCTTCTCTTCTAAGGGAAATAAATTGTGCGCAGATTTCATTGCAAATTAAAAGAATGGATTGGGTGTTGATCAATTACAAAACTAGAGACACGTCGTGGTGATCAATTATAAAACTAGAGACACGTCGTCTATTCATTGAAGAAAACGAAGTCACATTGTAGAAGAGGCAATAGATGTTGCAGTGAAAAATCGGAGGACTTCGTCATTCTAACAGAACGAGGATGATGATGACTTACACAGAGAGCTGAACTTGAACAGGATATGTTGGAATGTGTTGACCGATTCAGTATTGAACTGCAAACTGAATCGAAGTCACTTTAAGATGTAAATCCAAGCACTGGGGGCCACACAGCTGCCAGAAATCCCGAAAACGTGGCCAAAAGTTATACATAGTGTGAAACACTAGCGCGAAGAATGCTTATTGGATGGCTCTGAAGTCAGATTATTAGAAATTGCAGAACCAATACGGCGACAAAAAATGTAAACTAACGTCTAGGTGCATGAAATTTGTTTCTTATAATTGATGATTTATATACCGAAACTGATTTTTGTATCAAAATGACTCGGTTTGCATTCATAACATTTTTATTAAGTAAATAAAAGACTTTTGTTTTAACTAAATAATTGTGTATGTCAAATTTATTTGCACTATCAGATCCCTCGCAAGAAGTGTTCTTACTATTGTTTTCGTTATAAATGTCTATCTCCACTGGCTTTTGAGTTAAAGATTAAAAAGAAAAATTAAAACTGTCACTTTTGAACAATTAAAGAGAATAATTAAAATTTTCAGTTTTTGGTTAATATTATCAAACATAACAAAAGATACCATGCATAACACCTAACATCTTGTATAAATGGCTCATTTTCAAGTTATTAGCATTTTGGATTTTTTACTGATCCCAAAACAATTCGATGGACAAACTTAACCCATTCTTCCTCAATTCTTCGTTATCCTGCTTTAAAGATCACTGTTTTAAAGCGATTTTTGATTATAACAATAGAGCTTCTGAACCGATTTAGTTCATATTTAGAACAATAAATTACGGACTTAAGTCACATCGTGGAAAGGGTCATAAATATCATAATGGGTTTTATCATTGTACAATGCATGGGCGTGCGAAAGCATGGGTGACATGTGGCGTAATAGGCAAACTTTTTATGGCAAGGTAGAAATATGTCTACAATTTTCGTCTAACAGATACATTCATGTTAGTTTTTGTCCATTGTCCATTGGTCCATTGGCAATTTTTGAGGTCTGGTACAACTTTAGGTACATAAAATTTGATTCTGTAATTAATTGAAAGAAACTATTTCTAAATTATCTCTTTTACCTCTTTAGCACAACACTTAAAAATAATGCCTACTTAACTTCCAAAATAGGATTAGAAATGAATTACCCTTAATAAATAATACCAGCAGCTTCATAGCTCAGGTTTCAAGTTGTATAAAGGTTTCCCATTTGGCGGCAAAGTGCTTACGGAAAAGGATTTAAAAAGTACCATAAAACAAATACTACTCACAAAACAAGTACGACTGTGTTTATTTCCATAAAAAACAGAAAGTAGTACCCATCTAGTAGGTTATGTATATTGGAATTATATACCGGGTGGCCCACGCTATAGGTACTCCCGTTTATTTTTGTTGTTTATAAAGCTGGACGAATGAAATTTGGGAAAGTGTTAATAGACAAAAACGCCATTCTTTTGGATACTCTTGAGGTTAATATGATTTCTGCTTTTTCCGAAAATTTTAAATGGCACCAGATATTTTTTGTGTGATATTTTCAATCAGGATGACATACCGAACACAAAAACATACCGATCGTCAATTTTTATCACCAAAGCAACCCACACCCTGATTATTCGATAGAGAACATCTTTCCGATTACAATGATACCAAATACTTGAGTCGAAAAAAACATTGATCTAATGATCAAAGTCAGCGTACAAGTCTTAGTCACTCAACGGACTACTTCAAGGAAGTACCCTTAAACGTCATTTTCACGCTACGAGTATCGGCAAAATATCAAGAATGTGGTATCATTGTGTCGGAAAAATGTTTTTCCTCGCATAATCAGGGTACTTCCTTCGAGTAGTCCATTGAGTGACTTTGACTTGTGCGCTGACTTAGATCATTAGGTCAATATTTTTTCGATTTCCTTGCTTCTAACGCCATTTGTACGCTAAGAATTTCAATAAAATATCAACTATTTGGTATGAATGTAATCCGAGAGATGTTTTCTATCGAATCATCCGGGTGTGCCCATTGGGTACCAGTGAAAAAAATGACTCACTGGCCAAAAACCAATTAAATCACGCTAGAGGGCGCCAGTAGTGCAATGTCGGCCAAAATCGATTTAGTTACTGTTTATTTGACAATTTTCGACTATTTTCAGCAATTCCTAACCACCTAGATTAATACACAAAAAAGTTATTTTTACGTTGCCTTGGTGATAAAAATTGACGATCGGTGTTTTTGTGTTCAGAATGTCATCCTGATTGAAAATATCACACAAAAATATAGGGTGCCATTTAGAATTTCAATGATGACATCATTTCCGGAAAAACCGGAAGTAATATTAACCTCAAAAGTGTGCCAAAGAATAGCATTTTTTGTCTATTAACACATACCCAAATTTCATTGGTCTAGCCTTAAAAAAAAATGAGCGGGAGTACCTATGCTGTGGCTCACCCGGGATATTTAAGTCAAGTAAAAATCCAATCAATTTAAATCCCACTTTTTTAAAGCATGAGTGCTGAGGGTTTGAGAATCTGAATCCATTAATAATTCAAAACTAATCTGCGACTTAATGGCTTCTTTTTTTATCCAGAAGTCACGTATTATGTACCTACCATTAAATTCTCTGACAGACATAACACTTCTGATGATTGGAAATAACCCTTCTGTCGGGGATACTTAAATTTTGCATGGATAATTTCTTATAATGAACAATTTGTTTTTACTGCTGTTACATATTAACTAAAAATAGAAAGCTGCTGTTTAGTATAATTAAGAATAACAGCCCAAAGAACAGCCTCGGGAAACATTCATTCGCGTTTGCTTAATTTGGCGTGACCGATTGCATTATCTGCTGTCGGGCGGAAATTGATGGATGCTCTCATTTATACATCTATAATACTAGAGATTTGAGCGACTCGGCTCTTCGTCTGTTTGCAATTTTAGCCAACGTATCCCACGCACGCAAAAAAAAACTCAATTGTTTTCGTTCTCGGTGAGGTGTATTTTTCAATTTAAAGCTCGTAAATTATATTAATAGTCTTATAATGCGCAACTGCGCCGCGTTATTGAATTATTCGTCGAGTTTGAACAATTTATGTACTTAATGGGTGTTAGCGGCAAGATATTATTTGTTGTAAGACGGAGGTGAATTTATTTCAATTTGTAGAGAAATTCGTGATGACGTTGTTAGTGGATACTTTGAGAGATAATTATACCTCGGCCAAGTATAGCGCAGACCATACTTGGTCACCGGATCTGGGTAATGTGTTTTTGATTATATTTGTTCTAATTTGTTATAATCATTAGGTCGTTAGTGAAAACAATATCATTTAAATGTTGCTTGGTGTTTATTGAACCCTTGTTCCTCTAATTATAAAATTATGGTGTTTTCAGGACGCTATTATATTGTAAATGAGTATCCTGCAAATAATTGACAAACGTACGCTGTTAAAATAAAAAATCTGATGTGGCCAGGCACATGACTTTATCATACAATATATAAAATTAATAGTTTAGCTGCATGAGAATCTATTCTATTAAGATAAATCGTAGGTATTGTCAAAGCATCAGCATTTGACACTACCTACACTACGTCATTAGAATAATAGTTATTTATGTCACATATGCCGAAAGTACGGAATAGCGCGACGAGCGGTGATGCGGCGCGTCACCGAAGGCGGAGTGTCGCCGTCGCATGTGAGCGAGTCGCGCTATCTAGTTTTTGGCAGGAGCGACATCAACGTTTATTGTGTAGCTTTTTAAGAAATACGTATTTAAAAAAAATAAATAAATGATTTCTGTATAGTAAATGCTAGGCTGGTACCACTTTGACGAAACGTCGAGTTTAAAGGTACGTTCCGATTGGTAGGTAATGGTAGCTAATGGCGGTGGTAGAATACGAAATTATAGTATTTCTTACATATCGTGATAATGACACATATTAGTATGCATGTACATAAACATGAGTCACTAGCAATTTTCTATTGGAAATACTATAACGGCGTCTGCTACCACTGCCATTATCACTAATGAAAACGCACCTTAAAAAGGTAATTCAAATTCTGACAGATTTATATTTGTTCATGACACATCCCTACCAACATACTAAAATAAAACTACACTCATCGCTATACTTTATTTATAATTTTCGAAATTTATCGTTTTTAGAATTAGATATAAAGACGGGTTGATATTTCTTATCAACAAACAATCAAATTGGTGATCTTATTTTATTTGAAATTTGTATTTTATAATTTGCCGCACTACAGCGGCAACGTTCCATAGTGGTTCTCCAACCTCTGATGAGATCAGCTGTTTTCGAATGTGACAACACAAAAAAAAATCTGATGTGGCCAGGCACATGACTTTATCATACAATATATAAAATTAATAGTTTTGCTGCATGATAATCTATTTTATTGAGATAAATCGTAGGTATTGTCAAAGCATCAGCATTTGACACTACCTACACTACGTCATTACAATAATAGTTATTTATGTTACAAGTGGCGAAAGTACGGAATAGCGCGAAGAGCGGTGATGCGGCGCATCACCGTAGGCGGAGTGTCGCCGTCGCATGTTGCGAGTCGCGCTATCTAGTTTTTGGCAGGAGTGAATCAACGTTTATTGTGTTGCTTTTTGAGAAATATGTATAAAAAAAAAAATAAAAAATGGTTATATTTCTGTATAGGAAAGGTTGGGTTGGTACCACTTTCACAAAACTAGAGCGGCAACGTTCCATCGCGGTTCTCCAACCCACTCCAACCTCTGATGAAATCAGCTGTTTTCGAGTGTGACAGCACAAAAAAATATTTGTCAAAATCCTGGCTACTATGTAGTTTCACATCAATGCAGATGCGACCGATCTCGATCAAATAGAATTTGCTCTTGCAGCTAAACTATTAATTTTAGCAAAAAATTTCATAGGCATAAATTATTCAAAATTTCCTCTACTTTAATTTGTTATTTAACTATTTTGACGAATATAGAGAAATGGCGGCTCATTTGCAAAATCCTTGAAAAAGGCTTAGAATAAACTACCAGTTCCTTTGGACCCTTTTGAACCAAAAGCTTTTCAGCTCTAAGCTAGATCATGAAACTTCTAAATATGAACTTTCGTCCCGATACCTTTAGTGGTTTCTCCGGAATCGTCGCCACAAAAATCGTTTACACACACACAGACACACACACACACACACACACACACACACACACACACACACACACACACACACACACACACACACACACACACACACACACACACACACACACACACACACACACACACACACACACACACACACACACACACACACACACACACACACACACACACACACACACACACACACACACACACACACACATTTTTTTGTACCTTGGTCAAAAATGTTCAGGGGACCCATAAAGACCTATTTCCGCTAAAATCTCAAAAAAAAATTTCGGCACGATTACAATACTTTACATACTGCGTATGATAAAGTAATATTTGTCAAAATCCTGGCTACTATGTAATTTCATATCAATGCAGATGCGACCGATCTTGATCAAATAGAATTTGCTCTTGAAGCTAAACTATTAATTATACCAAAAAATGTCATAGGCATAAATTATACAAAATTTCTTCTACTTTAATTTATTAATTAACTATTTTGTCAAATTTACAGAAATGGCGGCTCATTTGAAATATCTTTCAAAAAGGCTTTGAATAAACTACCAGTTCCTTTGGACCCCTTTCAACCAAAAGCTTTTCAGCTCTAAGTTTGGTAACAAAACTTCTAAATATGAACTTTCGTTCCGATACCTTTAGTAGTTTCTCCGGAATCGTCGCCACAAAAATCGTTTACACACAGACATACATACACACACACACACACACACACACACACACACACACACACACACACACACACACACACACACACACACACACACACACACACACACACACACACACACACACACACACACACACACACACACACACACACACACACACACACACACACACACACACACACACACACACACACACACACACACACACACACACACACACACACACACATTTTTTTGTACCTTGGTCAAAAATGTTCAGGGGACCCAAAAAGACCTATTTCCGCTAAAATCTCAATTTTTTTTTTCGGCATGATTACAATACTTTATCTTACTGCGTATGATAAAGTAAAAAAATAAATAAATGATTTCTGTATAGTAAATGCTAGGCTGGTACCACTTTGACGAAACGTCGAGTTTAAAGGTACGTTCCGATTGGTAGGTAATGGTAGCTAATGGCGGTGGTAGAATACGAAATTATAGTATTTCTTACATATCGTGATAATGACACATATTAGTATGCATGTACATAAACATGAGTCACTAGCAATTTTCTATTGGAAATACTATAACGGCGTCTGCTACCACTGCCATTATCACTAATGAAAACGCACCTTAAAAAGGTAATTCAAATTCTGACAGATTTATATTTGTTCATGACACATCCCTACCAACATACTAAAATAAAACTACACTCATCGCTATACTTTATTTATAATTTTCGAAATTTATCGTTTTTAGAATTAGATATAAAGACGGGTTGATATTTCTTATCAACAAACAATCAAATTGGTGATCTTATTTTATTTGAAATTTGTATTTTATAATTTGCCGCACTACAGCGGCAACGTTCCATAGTGGTTCTCCAACCTCTGATGAGATCAGCTGTTTTCGAATGTGACAACACAAAAAAAAATCTGATGTGGCCAGGCACATGACTTTATCATACAATATATAAAATTAATAGTTTAGCTGCATGATAATCTATTTTATTGAGATAAATCGTAGGTATTGTCAAAGCATCAGCATTTGACACTACCTACACTACGTCATTACAATAATAGTTATTTATGTTACAAGTGGCGAAAGTACGGAATAGCGCGAAGAGCGGTGATGCGGCGCATCACCGTAGGCGGAGTGTCGCCGTCGCATGTTGCGAGTCGCGCTATCTAGTTTTTGGCAGGAGTGAATCAACGTTTATTGTGTTGCTTTTTGAGAAATATGTATAAAAAAAAAATAAAAAATGGTTATATTTCTGTATAGGAAAGGTTGGGTTGGTACCACTTTCACAAAACTAGAGCGGCAACGTTCCATCGCGGTTCTCCAACCCACTCCAACCTCTGATGAAATCAGCTGTTTTCGAGTGTGACAGCACAAAAAAATATTTGTCAAAATCCTGGCTACTATGTAGTTTCACATCAATGCAGATGCGACCGATCTCGATCAAATAGAATTTGCTCTTGCAGCTAAACTATTAATTTTAGCAAAAAATTTCATAGGCATAAATTATTCAAAATTTCCTCTACTTTAATTTGTTATTTAACTATTTTGACGAATATAGAGAAATGGCGGCTCATTTGCAAAATCCTTGAAAAAGGCTTAGAATAAACTACCAGTTCCTTTGGACCCTTTTGAACCAAAAGCTTTTCAGCTCTAAGCTAGATCATGAAACTTCTAAATATGAACTTTCGTCCCGATACCTTTAGTGGTTTCTCCGGAATCGTCGCCACAAAAATCGTTTACACACACACAGACACACACACACACACACACACACACACACACACACACACACACACACACACACACACACACACACACACACACACACACACACACACACACACACACACACACACACACACACACACACACACACACACACACACACATTTTTTTGTACCTTGGTCAAAAATGTTCAGGGGACCCATAAAGACCTATTTCCGCTAAAATCTCAAAAAAAAATTTCGGCACGATTACAATACTTTACATACTGCGTATGATAAAGTAATATTTGTCAAAATCCTGGCTACTATGTAATTTCATATCAATGCAGATGCGACCGATCTTGATCAAATAGAATTTGCTCTTGAAGCTAAACTATTAATTATACCAAAAAATGTCATAGGCATAAATTATACAAAATTTCTTCTACTTTAATTTATTAATTAACTATTTTGTCAAATTTACAGAAATGGCGGCTCATTTGAAATATCTTTCAAAAAGGCTTTGAATAAACTACCAGTTCCTTTGGACCCCTTTCAACCAAAAGCTTTTCAGCTCTAAGTTTGGTAACAAAACTTCTAAATATGAACTTTCGTTCCGATACCTTTAGTAGTTTCTCCGGAATCGTCGCCACAAAAATCGTTTACACACAGACATACATACACACACACACACACACACACACACACACACACACACACACACACACACACACACACACACACACACACACACACACACACACACACACACACACACACACACACACACACACACACACACACACACACACACACACACACACACACACACACACACACACACACACACACACACACACACACACACACACACACACACACACACACACACACACACACACACACACACACACACACACACACACACACACACACACACACACACACACACACACACACACACACACACACACACACACACACACACACACACACACACACACACACACACACACACACACACACACACACACACACACACACACACACACACACACACACACACACACACACACACACACACACACACACACACACACACACACACACACACACACACACACACACACACACACACACACACACACACACACACACACACACACACACACACACACACACACACACACACACACACACACACACACACACACACACACACACACACACACACACACACACACACACACACACACACACACACACACACACACACACACACACACACACACACACACACACACACACACACACACACACACACACACACACACACACACACACACACACACACACACACACACACACACACACACACACACACACACACACACACACACACACACACACACACACACACACACATTTTTTTGTACCTTGGTCAAAAATGTTCAGGGGACCCAAAAAGACCTATTTCCGCTAAAATCTCAATTTTTTTTTTCGGCATGATTACAATACTTTATCTTACTGCGTATGATAAAGTAAAAAAATAAATAAATGATTTCTGTATAGTAAATGCTAGGCTGGTACCACTTTGACGAAACGTCGAGTTTAAAGGTACGTTCCGATTGGTAGGTAATGGTAGCTAATGGCGGTGGTAGAATACGAAATTATAGTATTTCTTACATATCGTGATAATGACACATATTAGTATGCATGTACATAAACATGAGTCACTAGCAATTTTCTATTGGAAATACTATAACGGCGTCTGCTACCACTGCCATTATCACTAATGAAAACGCACCTTAAAAAGGTAATTCAAATTCTGACAGATTTATATTTGTTCATGACACATCCCTACCAACATACTAAAATAAAACTACACTCATCGCTATACTTTATTTATAATTTTCGAAATTTATCGTTTTTAGAATTAGATATAAAGACGGGTTGATATTTCTTATCAACAAGCAATCAAATTGGTGATCTTATTTTATTTGAAATTATAATTTTATAATTTGCCGCACTACAGCGGCAACGTTCCATAGTGGTTCTCCAACCTCTGATGAGATCAGCTGTTTTCGAATGTGACAACACAAAAAAATATTTGTCAAAATCCTGGCTACTATGTAATTTCATATCAATGCAGATGCGACCGATCTTGATCAAATAGAATTTGCCCTTGAAGCTAAACTATTAATTATACCAAAAAATGTCATAGGCATAAGTTATACAAAATGTCTTCTACTTTAATTTATTAATTAACTATTTTGTCAAATTTACAGAAATGGCGGCTCATTTGAAATATCTTTCAAAAAGGCTTTGAATAAACTACCAGTTCCTTTGGACCCCTTTCAACCAAAAACTTTTCAGCTCTAAGTTTGGTAACAAAACTTCTAAATATGAACTTTCGTTCCGATACCTTTAGTAGTTTCTCCGGAATCGTCGCCACAAAAATCGTTTACACACAGACATACATACACACACACACACACACACACAGACATTTTTTTGTACCTTGGTCAAAAATGTTCAGGGGACCCAAAAAGACCTATTTCCGCTAAAATCTCAATTTTTTTTTCGGCATGATTACAATACTTTATCTTACTGCGTATGATAAAGTAAAAAGTTAGTGTGTGTAATGTGTGTCTATTCATAACAAACTTTATTTGCTTTTAATCGCGAGCTGTTATTTTAATAATGTCGACATTTCCATATCGCAAAAATGGGGCACAGCAATCGGAAAACCGCGATAAATAATAACTGGTAAATAAGAAAACAATGCAAAACGGATAAGATTACCACAATTCAAACAATACCGCGTGGAAGCCAAGGCAACTTGCCATATAATTTGCTTCTGCAGAACACATGGGAAATATTTTTCTTTCGCAAGCATCTACTAAGACCATTAACCTAAATTTCAAACTATTTTACAACTTTCCAGAACTTACGGAGTGGACTTTTAACATTATACTTTTTAGGATTTTACTTAGAAAACGTAAAAATTCCGTAAGATTTTTATTTTAGAAACAGGTCAACGTCAACGTCAAGCTTCTTAGTTCGAGTAGAATGATTGTAGGTTTAAATTATCAAAATCTGATGTGGCCAGGCACATGACTTTACCATACAATATATAAACGCAATAGTTTAGCTGCGTGAGATTCTATTTGATCGAGATCAATCGTGTCTGCACTGCGTTGCGACTATATCTCTATCTCATCCGACGTAGTGCCACTGGACACTGGCCACTGGACACACTGCGTGAAGTTTTTGGATTCGATTGGCTGGATTGGATCCATAAACTGCCACATGTATAAGGTTATCTATGGGCTGGCTGTCACTGGTTTGGCCTTAGTGATGCCGAATATTACCGGCTAACGGCTGCGGTAATACCGACCGCGCACTTTAAGTTACAATAGTGCCATCTGTCAACGGTCCCCTAATAACTAATGGCAACGCATGCGCAGTTTGATCACGGGCACCACATCGATAGACAAAATATATATCTCCGTCTCACATTGTTGGAACCGAGACTACACATTGGCGCTATAGGACAACCTCCGTATAATACCTAATACATATACGGATAATATTGACAGTAGGTATTGTAAAAAAAACAGCCTTACACTACCTATTATCAGAATGAAAATAATTGTGAAATCCTCGCTAACTAATGTTAACACTGATGTTATATTGAAAGTCTCAGACAAAACTTATTTGGTTTTAAATCCAAATATAACTACTTTCCCTAATATGCTGTTTCTAAACTGAAACGTCAAAACCACACCCCTTGATATTATGAACTCAACAATTTTCTATCATATCAGGTTTTCCAAACAGGTGAAGTCAAAAACAAAGTGTTTTTGTTATGTGTTCATTTGCTCTAGACCTAGAGCCTAGAAATTTCAATTGCATCTAATAGTAAACTTTTACGTTTACTTGAAATGTTTAGAAATTTGTCCTCAAAGTACTAAATGCATTTTTAGCGGACAGCAAAAAAAAACTATCTTAAACGCCAAGTCACAAAAGTTTCATTCACAAAATCCAGAGTTAACTAAATTTTAACTGTATTGCTAGATCAAGGTAATTATAAGGCCATAACGTGTTTATGCTACCATTAAAGAATAATTAATTAATTAATTTATTTCTAGATATTTTAATTATCTAGAAAAAAAACATGCAGTAAACGTCTGAAAAAATGCTTTCATTTTCTTCCCCTAATACGGCTTTAAACTTACCCCGAGAACTGCAATAATAAGGGAAGTAATAGTAAACAGAATTTGATAATATCTATTGTGTTGTAAATCAAACACGTGAACGTTTTTAACTTAACGGTATATGTAAATAAATTACAAGATATTCCTTCAATTGCCAAATAACAACATCGTCGTAATGCTGTGTGCGACGGACTCGTTTTCCCGAAAACGGCCGTCTTTGACCAATGTATTGTACGAACTGGTTCTCCAGGTTCGGCTCTGCTACAGGCCCAGCAAAGCAGAATGTATCAATTTGATCACCTTCTTACGTAAGTTACACATAACTAACGCTATAAATGCTTGTAGTCGAAGTAGGCCATGCCCATGTAAATAAATTTTTGCCGCTTTACACAAACAACTGTTGAAATAGGTTATGCTACCAATTTACCTTTCGCATGTAGAACAGTGGTATTCCATTCAAATATAGCGGCAACCAGAAATCTTCCCATTTGATATCATGGCCTACATCGACTACAATCATTTATAGCTATCAGCTGCACGGAAAACAGCCAACGGTTACTAGCAGGCAGCTCTTGCGTCGTGCTCTCGGCTAATATTGAAGTGTAAAAATGTAGGAAAACTGGACTATTTTCGCGATATGTTCTTCAGACAGTTAACGTCTTATCTAAAACCATTGTTTTTCTACACAAATGTACCTGAACGAGGGCAACTAAGCATTGTAAAAAAAATCCACAATATCTACAGAGTTCGTAGGTTTGGAATTAATTTTCCAATGCTGTACTCAACATTGGTAAAAAAACTACAGATAAAACAATATATGTATTAAAAAAATGGCCGATCCAATCTGTATTAACTATGAAATATCAAGACAAAATCTGGATAATCTCTACCAACTTCACCAAGATTCTAAATCGTTACATTAAATTTTCACCCTAGGAAAATCCATTTATCCGGTGGGATTAAGGGCCACCGTTATTCATTTTAGCCACGCCGCGGTAAATTAGCAAAAGGTGCTCACATCGCTGCTCGTATTACGGCACTTCCTGTGCGGCATCGGAGATTTCCGGAATTATGCAGGAAAAAGGTACTCCGCTCAAACTTTCCCACAATTAGCAATTGTATCCCGGTAATTAGAGCCTCGCATGAATTTCGATCTTAAAACTTGTTTTGTCTCACGGATACTTTCATCCAGTCGTATGCAAATTAGTTACTTATTATGTTCTTAGAAAGCTGCAATTTAAATTTTGATACAGTTGTATCAGTTGTTTTGTTGTAGTGTTCTTATTGTTACAGATTCTTTGTCAAGCATTATTGTCTAGTTAAAATTTCTACTAGCTTTATCAATAAAGTCATAATAAGGACTCATCTATTGTGCCATCGCGAGTCTCTTTATTCCCCGGCGCCTCCACCCAAATACAATGGGCTGTCGGTAGCATCGGTACATAAAAGGGTTAATTAGTGTTGCAAAGTCTTCAAAGTCAAAATACCGGTCTGAGAACTAGTCAACACCAGTTTATTTTTCGTGTTCATCTGTTAAAAATGTAATGTTGGAAAATACGGACTTGAAACATGATATAATACAAATGACAGACCTGCACAATTAAAAAACCTAACACCTACCAGGGATCTGGAGTCGGAGTTAAAGCAAACTTCAGAGCCGTTGTCTCAATAGATTGCAAACAAATAAAAATAAACATATTATTGGGTATTTTACAAAGTACCTACCTCCATATTTAAATATAATTAAACACAAAACCCGTCGGCCGGTGGTGAGAAATTATTAGCAAATGATTATTGTGGGTAGCTTGCGCGTCGCATATATAGGTAGTTTATTTCCAATTTCCAACAAACCAACTTTAGCGTGCTAATCATGATAGCTACTTAGATCAATTAGAACCAAGTTGAATGTAGTAACCCCTGAGATCCCTACAATGTGAAACGAAGACGATTAGAAAAACTGATCAGTCAGAAATGTAAAAAATGAAATTTGAATAAAAGATTCTAAGTGGTTAATAAAGTTGTGAAATAGGACCGTTTATCTTAGTTGAATGTAGGAATATCTATGCATGCAAAAGTCATACGTATTGCAGCCAGAATTGTGACATCATTGCCACTAACAGAAGTACGCGTTGAGAGATTATTTTCAGGATTGAAAGTAATTAAAAATGAGCAAGTGCATCATTAAAGGAGAATTTGGTTGGAGCTATTTTGTACCTCACAACAATTTTATTAACCGTATTTTGCACTAAATTTTGTTTTCATTGGAACTAGTTTTACTTTGTTAGATAAAAAATCGGTTAAATGGACAAAGTAATTCAGATTTGGGTGCTCTCTAATGTGAAAACAGTTGAATTTCTAATAGTTTCAGAGATAAAATATCGTCTTTTGTAATATCACCCACAGTTACCAGACAACATGTCTATTCTAGTAAATTTGAGCTATTTTTATGAATAAGAATTTACTTTGGCACACCACAATATTTTAAAATTTTAAGCCAATTACGTTCGTAGACGCAAAGAGTTTGTACAGATATAAAAATATTATTATCTTACTATTTTTATTTCAGTTTAACCATGTGTCTTCTTTTCGCTTCTCTTTTTCCCCAGGACCTAATTTTCAAAAAATAAGTGCCTTTGGGGTACTTTCAGGTTGTGGAGTAACTACACGTACCTACTATACGTAACATGGAGGTTTTCAGTACCTACTAGTAACCATTTCCAACATTTCCTTTTTTTGTTATACCAATATCTGATTAAATTTGTGTGGAAGATACATCATTTTAAGGAAGCCTTTGCAATTTGAAAAGGTTTCGTTGTAGTAAGAAGTATCAATTAATTGACAGTATTTGAGAGTATTGAGACTATTCGTTTTTTGCCAATAATTATTAAATTTTAAAATAATCACCGGAAATTAACAGACAAATTATATAGTAGTTACATACTATAAGTTTTCAATGTGTCTCAAGCCGACCTTGTTGAAAGAAGTGCAAAGAGTAAAATTTTTCTCTTCTCGGCCACAAACTTTTTATCAAGCTTTAATAACCACGTTTTCTTTAGGTAGAAAACTCACCAATGCGATAAGCAACTAGCGATACGCGACAGCGTATATCTTTCTATAAAAACATAAAGCCGCGACTGTTCCTCAAAACATAGCGGTAATTCTCTCCTTGCAGTGTTTTCCACCAATGCATTTTTGTCCTTTAAATGTAGTATTTTGTTGGGCAAAAATTTAAAGAAAACTTCTTTTAAAATTGTAATTTTTATCATATTGGATTTTTTACATTTTTATAATTATTGGTGCTAAAAACATTACAAGAAAGTTTACGCAGGTCAAAGAACAGAAAAAGTTATTATATTATATACAAAAAATAAAAAAAAAATACGCTAATTAAAATTTTACGTTTGCGCCAGCCCAGTTAGACCCGCCATTTTTTAATTTGGCAATTTGGCAAAAATAGTCACAGACAATAGTGTTTTGGTGGTCAAAGTTTGAGACCTGTAGAGTAATTAAGGAACTTGGCTAGGTTCCCAAGTACTGTGTTAGAAACCGTCATCTATTCTGAATGTTTTGCTTTTTCATTCATCGAACTTGGTCTATAAATGATTGACCGATAATAAAACAATGTTAAATATATTAAATAACATACTAGTTATTACATTTTGGAGATATAATAGTAAGATTAGGTGTGAAACTGATATCTGAAATGGGTGACCTAAATGTGGACTAATTTAGAAACCACACTTCTACCGCAGGCGAAAATTCAAATTTATGTACACAGGACCGGCTGCTCTATATACTAGAGTACTATATCCACAATCTAAAAATATACTAATTGAATTTGATGATGGACTTATTGACGTGTATCTCAATCACTTTAGTCTCCCAAAATTATCAACACGGAAGTCAAGGAAATATTTTCTCGTATCCACTTTTTATGATGTTATCTGAAAAATACGCGTTTATCAATTTGTGTAAACTAATATCCTTATGCAATAGTGCTGACATGAGTTATAAGAGCACCTAACAAAATTCATTATACCAAAATTTCATTATTTTATCATACGCTATAAATCATAAATAAATTGCAATCGATCACAGCGCCAATACATCGATCAAGTGACTCAAGTTGCTTATTTATACGGGCTTTATTTACTATTCAGAGGTACCGTTTCGTACGCTTATTCATCTCCTACAATTGCATTGTTCAATTCGACCTGGTGCTAACAAAAGCTAATCTGTGATTCGAATGCCATTCGCGACAAGCAAAGCCTACCTCACTGCGTGACTTGCCATAATGGTATTTACTTTCTTTATTATTATTGGCATGGATATATATCCAGATGACGCTAAGTTTGAGTCATTACATTGCCTAGTAGACTAGTAGTAATTCTTACTTAAAATATCTGCACGCAATTTTTACAGTGATCGCCAAATGAGTGTGAACTTTAAGTTAAATGCTATGTCGAGGTTCTTGAACTTACGACATAAAACGGTTTGTTGGACAAATTTCTCTCTTATATTTTTAGTGGCATATTAAACAATTCTATTTTCAATCAGGTTAATGATTTGAAGAAAAAACTTTTAATTGTCATGTAATGAAAATTCTAAGATGAGATAAGAGCAGAGATTTGGGTCAAATGACTGAGTAATAAGATGTCAATTTGTGTAGATGGTTAATATTATTTATCATACATTGCAAAAGTAATTAAGGTATTAATCAGTACGTGTAGAAAAACTACATTATTGAGTAAGAATAAATGTGTTTGTACATTATTGCTTTACACGTTTGTAGAAATGAAAACAGCCGAAGACACCAACAGTGGTGTGGCCGGGCCATTACAGCAGTTTTGTTTGCGATAATATTTTGGGATTACTCAGCACGAGGTAGGTACTTAGATTTTTGGTATCAGATTTTGAATTCTTACGTGTTGTTCAGTAAAATATTTTTGCGATTTATATTTAAATATGCTTGGTTTGTGAAATTATTAAAATATTAACAACATTCAATTAAAAATATTGTAGTTAAAAGTAACTGTCGATAAAACAAGTAAATTAAATTAAATTCTGGATATAAACATAAACATTATAAAATAAAACTATAAAAAATAAAGACGAATAAGAACTCCAAATTAATCAAAAATATCAACTTGAGCCATACTGGTTTTTGAAAGCATCCCCCCATTAAACAGATACCATCCAAAGTAATAGTAATAAATAAAAAATACAAATTTGAAGATGAAGAATATACAAATACGTTTCTTATTATAAAAATTAATATTAGTATTTAAACATTTTTTAAATTATTATCTACGTATTGTCTATGTATTTGTTGTAAACGTATTTGGAAATATTTAGATTTTGTGGTCTACACATGCAAAATGTATGGCCTCCTGGTAAGCATTTTTATTGTTCATTTACAAACAGTCTGATAAATATGGTAATATGAATATGATATTTGAATAATATTAAGCCTTTAAGTGCCAAGCTATTGCGCTTTTACCTAATTCTCTAAAAATCATGTTGTCACTCAAAGACTTAAAAAAACCTAATTTGACGCATAGAGACCATTAAAGCGAAAAATTTAAGCAATCACAAGCATAAACCAATTTATTGTTGTTCATTTCGGTCCCAGCCAGCCTTAATACAGATACTGGCCCACTGAATAAGATAAGCCAACAACAAGATATCTACGTAAAGACTTTTGAAATACAAAATGATACCAGATATTTCATTGTTTATAAATCTTTACATTCAAGTTAGCGACATGTTTCATCGGTTTTTAATACTGTACATATACCATATAAATTCTGAAATTATCCAATCCATTTATCATGAAAAGTAAATACAAACTAAATTGATTTTTACGGTTAACTTTTGAATTGGTCATAAATTTGCAACATATCAATAATTTCCTAAACCATTTATTTATCATTATGAAAACAGCATATAAGCAAAGAAGTTACACATTTTGCTCATTATTATATCATTATCATATCATTGAAATACATTTTACCGTTCCTTTTCTTAGCACATTCATATTTTTTGTCACACATTTCCGCCAATCGTTTTTCTGTTATTAAAACACACATTTTGACCTTATAATGCATATTCAGCCGTTCAGGTACACACATTTCTCGCCTATTTTCAAAACGCAAAATGACACCCTGTTATATTATACCAGATATGCGAAAAGGGGTGGGCGTATCAAAGATGCACCAACGTTTGGCCAATATACAGTAGTACAGAAACTATTTCAAACGTTTCCATAAATAGAACGAGCTAGCCAACAATAACCAAATAATGGGCAACAATATGCAAAAATAGTTCGTTGTCAAGGATAATCATCCTATAATCATCCAGAAACTGTCCAATATAAATAAAGGAATTAATTAGTTTAATGACAACTCACAGCAGTTTTATAGCTTTTGCAAATGCACCTGCGAACTTAGGCCCCCATACCTAAATAGAAATAATAAATCAGAATATATAAACTTTACTGACACTTCCGCCGTTAGCAGACCACTAATTAGCGTGCTTAAAGGCGACCGGTTGCTCTATGGAAGTAGTCCTTTCTTACTTAATTACGGTAATGGAAATTTCAGGAATTCAGCGTAAAATTTTATTTGCGCATTTGCAGTGCTTATAGATCGACGAGTGGCAGAGGCCGTCTGGCTAGCGTCTACATTAGCGAGCTTTTCAGGGAGCTTTAATATCTTTCGCCCTCGCCAATTTCTCATTGAAAAACGATTCGTCTTAATTAAAGTGATTTTTAGTGCTTTTCTTTCCTTTGAGCAATCGTTAATCCGATCGATATCTATAGTTAATTAGTTTAAGAGATCGCTCATCACCACAGCACACCTATTTTGCAAATCGTGTGTAATTTTGCAAATATTTATTAAGACACCACTCAAAAACAACTTAAATCTCTCTGAGCTTTCGCAATTCTTTAGGCTGCATTTTCAACGCCTAATCATCAACGTCTAATGAAATTGAAATATATACATAGGATACTCACAGCTAAACTCCACCCCCTAGAATATGACAATATAATGGAGAAGATAGAGGCCGTAAGTTCTTAATAGAAAGATATTATCGGAACACACTAGTGCTTTTCGCTTTCCTTAATCTAATCATAAGTATAAAACATGCACCGTCTAGTCAATCAACTGAACGATGATTTTTTGTATTAAATTAAAGCCCTTATTCGCAGATATATTATTTGTATTCTTGAAATGTAAATTTCATGTTGGATAATGGTTATGTGCTATTAAATAGGTATAATTTATCCAGTGTAAAATCAAGAATACTAAATCTCAGGGTTTGAAAAACCCGTTTCTTTTTTGGGCCCGTGGGTTTTTTCGGGCTTTTTAGGGTAAAAGGGACAATAGTAAATATTAACTAAACCCAGACCGTAACCAATTTTTTGTATGATGTAAAACCCGTAACCAAAACAGGCATAAAATACTGAAACTGAAATCTCAACCTTTGCTAAAACATTCAAAACCTTGGTGAAACCGCAGCGGTTTTATTCTGAAAATTGGAGAGCAGGTAGGTACTTATTTTATGTTATACGTAAATGGGGAAAATTAATGTTTTCGAGATCAAAGTCAAAACCGGAACTGAAATCGTTTCAGTAAGTGTATAACCAAGATAACCAAAACGTGTGTTGTACAAAAAACCAAAACAACAACCGTTTTCAGGTCGAAAAAGCAGTTAAATTGGTGCAAGTATACAATAATAATATACATACATATTTACTTGACATGGACACCACTAACCGTGTCGACTGGTATCTCAATGTGTTTGTGGTGGTTCGTATTTTGTTCTTTTCTTAAGACACTTATTCACAAGACTGGGTGAATAAGAATGCAACTTAAGTTTTGTTCTGAATTTTTACTAGAAAGTGTCTAAAGCGGGGCGAATGGCTCTAGTGGTAGAGCGTTGGCCTACTGACTAGGAGGTCCGGGGGTTCACACCCAGGACCAGCCGGAAATTTGTCCGCAGTCTTTCGGAAGAGACGAAAAACCGTGGGCCCCGGCAACCAATTGAACATCTCTGGTTGTCGATATTACTGTACAGTAGTGAGGGGAAAGCTCAAAGGGCCAACTGTGGCCTAGGAGCTGCGCGGAAAAAAACGCACCCTACCATACATACATACATACATACACACAAGTGTTTATATTTTGTGTTGCGATTTAAAACTAAAATAAAAACTGTATTACCCTTTGAAATTTACTTTTGCCCATAACTAGTTTTCAATAAACACCTTTGTTTATTTCAAGCCAGCCCAATTCAAAAAACTCCATATATTTCAAAATGGTGCGCTCTGAAAAAACCCAGTGGGTTTTTCAAGTGGACCAAACCCGAAAAAAACACCGGGTTTTTCGGGTCGGGCCCATTCAGGCAAACCCTGCTAAATCTAGACAGGATTGACAATAAACGCAATCATCAAATGTCAAAGTGTTTTTGCGATGTCAGATTTTGTTGTTTCAAACAAACTTAATCAAAGAGTTTTTGACTTACTGCACTCTTTCTGCACTGGCTCGACTTATAATTTTCAGGTGGCGCTCGCTGAGTCAAGTTTTACTCACGCCCACAGTTGCCCTCAGTGTACACTCAGGGCAATTTAAGAATGTAAGTAAGTCAGTTTATTTAAAAAGTTACGTAAAACCACTAGAAAATAAAGGAAAACAGTACACCATAAATATTTAAAAAAAGATTCAGTTGCCACGCGGTTCCGTCCCTCTAGCTTCATTCGAGAATGGCATGGGCCGTCTCAAACTAGTGGTGTTGAGGGAATTCTTGTTTTTTATTTGACAATGGCTATTTTTAGTAATCAGTCCTTGTGCGGATAGCAGTTCACTCGTTATCTTCTTTTTAAAGGTTTTGTATAACAGCTTTTTCACATTTTTATCTAGGTTGTTATATGCATCTGTAGATTTTCTGTCGTCGTAGTTCTTCTAAATCTGTGTTCTTATATATGCATTTTGTCCGGTCCCATGATTATGGACTTTTCTATTTTCTGTTAGTTTTATGTTTATTTCAATTTTATTGTCTTTGATATTGTGCAATAGGAGAATATTGTGAAGTTTTTTTCTTTGTTTTATTGTAAGTTCTTTGGTATGTTTGAAGACCTGTAGTGTTGGTGTTAGTTTGTCCAGTGAGAATATTATCTTCAATATCTTATTTGATTTTTCTGTAATTTATCAGTGTTTAGTTCCGTGGTGTAGTATTGCCCCATATTTGAATTAAATAGTTTATGTTTGAACCAAATGTAAGTTGTATAGATTTATTTTCGTTTTTGTATCGATGTATGATCTTGTTTTGTATATCGAGGCGATTATTCTGGCATTTTTCCTGCTAATCATATTAACCTGTTCGTCCCACCTCATGTCAGTCTGTAGTTGCAATCCCAAGTATGTTATTGTCTTGATTTTTGTTATTTCTTGACTGTTTATACATATTTTAATTTTGGTTTTGTTTGTTGTTGTTGAATATCATGTAGTGTGTTTTTTGTTCATTTATTGTAAGTAAGGTCATTTGACACCATTTTGTAAACTTTAGTATATTCATCATTCATCTCTATTGGCTTTTAATGTATGTCTTTGACGTCATTAGTGGAAATGACGTACCATAGGAGTGGGAGATTTCCACCTTGTGGGATTCCATATTCTGCCATTAATGGACTGTTATGTATTTTATCTATCTTTGTCATCTGTGGTCTGTCGTTAAGATATATCTGAATTATTTGGAGAGCTTTATTGCGTATGCCTATGGTGTCCAGTTTGTCCACCAGTCTAGTTTTTGAAACGGTATCAAATGCTTTCTTCAAGCATTTGCACTTGCACTTGCACTGATTTCGGGAGTCGGTACCTACATACGTCACTACTTTAGAAAACTTACGATACACTTACGAAAGAGAAATTACTGATCTCTACTGGATTATTATGCTTTGTTAGCTCTTCGTGAGAGAGTATATATCCGTATAGCATGCGCGTCACATCGATATCCACTCGATTTAACACAAGGATACATTTGATCTTAAGCTGGGAAACTTGACGGGTTGCACAAGGGATCAATATTGGTCACAAGTAGGTTAATCCTTTAGTATCGGACATTTACATATTAGGGTTATCGGGACGAACTGTTATGTGGAAATCATAAATTCAGTTCGGACATTTGATACCGTCTCGCTGGATTTGCCATTCGCGTCGTAAATATATTTTATTGTTTGTAAGATTAAGCGTTTAGAGCAGTTGAGGTTTATGGATATTACATTTGATACGTTTATATCCCGCTACGAAATGAGAAACGGCGTACCATTAACCTTCAGTATGGTAGATTAGATTCTTATTGGAAGAACTTCGTCAATGTGAATGGATGTTATTAGGACTATCATGCGAGAAAGCTCTGGATCTTATGTCATTGTGAATGTATGCCATTCTGTCATTCGATGGAATTATTCCCGTACCTTGTTAAAAAACTAACAGTTTCTTCAATTACGTGGATGTTATTTATGCCCCAAAAATCTACGATGCCAAGATAAGAAAAAACATATTTATTTGTATTTATATTTTTATTTTCTGACTAAAACACGTAATGAGTAATGTCCAGTAAGATAACGTCCACTAATGACGAGGTAATATATAATAAATTATCACCATATTAGTTAACCAAGCAGAAGTTTTCCGAATAATTTCCGCCACGTGAATCTAATCAATGAGCGATGTGTTAATAATTAATATCGTTTGATCTTATGATATAATTACCTTGAAATGTGTTTACCGCGGGCGCATGCAGGTCTACTACCCAATAATATTATTGAACATTTAAATACTGACGTTGGCAAGGCTAATATTTTACCAGTAATCAACGCTACACTATTAATAATACTCTTCCTATTTCGATTTTAACTGAAAGTGTATTTTGTATGTTTTATGGTAAGAAATCAATGCAAGCCGACAATATCATGGTATGTTTTGGCGAAATTGGACATTAGTATTTAAAATATAAATTTGTTGACTTCTGAGTGTTGAAGATCGAATTTTCTTTGATATGATTTATGTGCTCACACACAAAAACCAAAACAAGAACAAGAAAAACAAGCTAATAATCATCTTTAGATTCAGATTTTTATTCCTGCCAAAAAATCTATTAAATCACTTCCAAATAACCCAGTTTACATTCATGTTATCAATATTACTCATATTATCATTTATATCCCAATTTTGAATTGGCTCTCCATAAAAATAACCCATTTTAAATCAATTAACAATAGTATGTAAGTAGATATTGTTGGTTGTTTTTTGTACTGAATACAAATCCGTTCTCAAACGGACATATCATCAAGACAGTATATAGCGTTTCTTTCTTTTTATGTATGAGCACATACTATTACAATAAAACGCCTTCGCACAATTTTCACAAGTGAACAAATTTTCACTATAGTCACCCTAAAAGTACAGTGCTTCTGGCTTACTTCGAATCACAACTGAATTTACTAGGTCTACGGGTTCGGTTGCTGTACGTTTGCAAAAATGGCCAAACATAAGTACTTATAAAATTGTGTAATACCTTATTAACCGTAATACTTTTTATATGAATAAATCTAGTTAAATAGGTTCTTAATGGTCATGCTACCCAACACACTGTATACAGAGGAATACTAAGATACTAAATAGCATACCACTCTTTAAATTGCAAATGTCAGAAAAACTAGTAAAAATAAATAATTGATATAATTGATTCGATCACCTTGTATAGCGCATCTAATTTTTTATGACATCATCAGCATGGGGGGTATAAAATACAAAATACATTAAGTATTCACTAAAAATAGCTAATATATAGTTTGTTAATAAATAAATAGTAATATATTAGGTCTCTACTTAATTGTTAGTGAAGGGCTCTTGACTTAACAGTTTCCCGTAATGCGGCATAAAATATAAACCCGATATTGCGGCTACACGGTTTGGCCAAAAAAAGTGATTAATATGTGCAATTTGTAGTGAATTTACTGTGGTTTTATCAGAATATAAGCCCTTTTTACTTTATCATACGCAGTATGTAAAGTATTGTAATCATGCCGAAAAAAAAAATTGAGATTTTAGCGGAAATAGGTCTTTATGGGTCCCCTGAACATTTTTGACCAAGGTACAAAAAAATGTCTGTGTGTGTGTGTGTGTGTGCGTGTGTAAACGATTTTTGTGGCGACGATTCCGGAGAAACTACTAAAGGTATCGGGACGAAAGTTCATATTTAGAAGTTTTATGACCAAACTTAGAGCTGAAAAGCTTTTGGTTCAAAAGGGTCGAAAGGAACTGATAGTTTATTCTAAGCCTTTTTCAATGATTTTGCAAATCAGCCGCCATTTCTGTAATTTCGACAAAATAGTTAAATAATAAATTAAAGTAGATGAAATTTTGAATAATTTATGCCTATGACTTTTTTTGGTAAAACTAATAGTTTAGCTTCAAGAGCAAATTCTATTTGATCGAGATCGATCGCATCTGCATTGATATGAAATTACATAGTAGTCAGGATTTGACAAATATTTTTTTGTGCTGTCACACTCGAAAACAGCTGATTTCATCAGAGGTTGGAGAACTACCAGAACCGCTATGGAACGTTGCCGCTCTAGTGCGGCAAAGTACAAAATACAAATTTAATAGTATATTACATTACAAGAGCTGTAACTAGCATATTACGTGCGAGTGGAAAGTTAACATACGAGCCGCGAAGCGGCGAGTTTTGTTATTTTTCACGAGCACGTTATATGCGTGTACAGCTCGAGTATTGTACATAGTTTTACCTACGACCGACAATTTCAATAAATTGTATCAAAAATGTCAAATAAATAAAGGTAAGGATATTTTACGGCACGACGGGTGACAATATTTGACGGTATTCGCGCGACATCTATTGCAACTACGGAGAACTTTGTCTGAAATGTCGACCGAAAATTCCAATACAAATTCAACATAGATGTTCACGAGCATGCAATATATGTTACAGCTCGAGTATTGCACTTACCTACGACCGAAAATTTCAATAAATATAAATAGTATCAAAAATGACAAATAATTAATCAAAATATTTGCGCGACATCTGTCATTATGACATTAGGTCGTGCGTAAAAAACACAAACGCACAGCCAAACGCACACGTATGTTATAAGCGATATACGAGCGAAGCAGTCCGTGACGTAAGGGACGTTTACACGTCAGTCGTAGGTAAAATAAAATAAGATCACCAATTTGATTGTTTGTTGATAAGAAATATCAACCCGTTGTTATATCTAATTCTAAAAACGATAAATTGAGAAAATTGTAAATACAGTATAGCGATGAGTGTAGTTTCATTTTAGTATGTTGGTACGGATGTGACATCTACACTGTAGATTCTACAGTGTCATGAACAATATAAATCTGTCAGAATTTCAATTAGCTTTTAAAAGTTGACGTTTCGTAGAAGTGGATTAACCTAACATTTCCTAATTTATGTGTATGACATTTTTTGGTAAAATTAATAGATTAGCTGTATGAGCAAATTCTTTTTGATCGAGATCGTGTCTGCATTTAAACTTAGTTAGCTTGGATTTGTTGATATTTTTGACAGAATTCAGTACGTCAACGTTTGCGAAATGCCAATTGAACACGCAAATGCAAGGAGATTGCCATGAGGAGGAAAAACATGAGCGCAACTATCGCTAGGTGAAACAATATTGATACATCTTGGTTCATGGTGTTTACAACATCATTGTGTATTTCGAGTGCGGATAGCAATATTATTGTTTTCGTGAATATATACAAGAAAGATTATAGACGGTATGTTAACCATAAAACTTATTTGCAATATTGATAGTAATTCTTTACGATTTTATGTAGTTATCACTAAAGACGGGGTAAAACCCGAAACTATAGTAGCTAGAAGCCAATATAATCATCAGAACCAACAACCTTCATTAATTTACAAGACCGGCGTTTGAATTAGCAGTACAGGGCGGATTCTGTCAAAACTTCCAGATTGTCCAATTGTGCCGACTTTGTGGAAACGTCAGTTCGGATATAAGACGCGAAACGCGCACGCGACTGAGTAGACCCGCTAAACATTTGGAATCTTTCCGTGGAGATTTGTATTTATACAGGTAACGCAATAAATTTATTGAGAGCTGATATTTTCACCTTCATACAAAGTCCTCAATAATTATGTGACAGATCTGTCAGATGTTTTGCGCTATTTTATCCCGTAAATGAGAAGATGTACCGTCGGCGGTGAGCTGCGCGTCAACAGAAGGAGCACGAGACGCGACCCACCCACCCCCTCCGGCACAACAAATCTGACACTTACATAACTATTGGGGACTCCGTGTGAAGTTAGCCCCCATGATCACCAAATTTTTGAATAAAATACCAGCCCTGAATCTAATATATTACGATAAATAAAACATTTTTCGTTTTATTGATAACGTTTCGAATAATGTTGAATAAATTATGTTTCGAATAGGATCGTGTATTGAGTGGTCGAAACAAGGGCGCAGAGCGATTGAGCGCATTGTCTTTTGGGGCGACCTGATCCAGTGACCTGATTTGAACTTATATAGGCAAAATATTAGCAAATTAACATAGATAGAGAAAGAATTGAATAAGTAAATTTCAATACAATACAGATTTTATTATTTATTTTCTATTGTGATATTAAATTACCACATAATTTATTGACGGTAAAATGAGGAGCAAAAAAAAATCAATAAAACAAATTAACAAAAATAAAAAGAAATTTATGTCGCAGTTAAGAAATGATAAGAATATTAAAGATAATATTGAAATGAATGAATTGACAAAAGAGAAAGAAAAAAAAAAGCCAAAGGATATTAGAATATGTAAGGGCACTTCGGAATAATAAATTATACAAGGACAGTCAAAACAAAAGGAATGCAGAGCATATGAGGGAATTAAGAAAGAATGATTTATACAGGGAATTTGAAAATAAAAGAACTTTAGAACGTATGAGGAAAGTAAGAGGGGATGAATTGTACAGGGAACTTCAAAATGAAAGTAATTTAGAACGTATGAGGGACGTAAGAAAGGATGAATTGTACAGGGAACTTCAAAATGAAAGAAATTTAGAACGTATGAGGGAAGTAAGAGGGGATGAATTGTACACGGAACTTGAAAATAAAAGAAATTTAGAACATATGAAGGAAGTAAGAGAAAATAGAGAATATAGGGACAAGGAAAATTTAGTTAATATAAAACATATGAGAGAATTAAGAAAAACAGATTATAAAAGGAAAGAAATGGAAGCGGATTGTAAATCAAAAAAACAAAAAAGGGATATAGATTTTTTTAGGTACAGAGAAAATTATTATAATAATTTGGTACTCTCAGGAACAGAAAGTTCAAAACTAGAGCTACAATTTATCAGAGATCGTTCATCCACCCCATCTATCGCCTGCTTTTGTTGTGAAGGGTTATTTTTTAGTCATTCGGTATTGAAGTATAATATTAATAAAATAAATGAGGATTACACAATAGCTTTTTATAAAACCATTTTTAATATAAACTCAGAACATGTTTGCAAAACTTGCTATAAGTCAATATTAAAAGGTATAACACCAAAATTAGCAACAAGTAATGGTATGAAATTTGTCAATATTCCGGAGTGCGTTAAAAAGTTATCACCACTTGAAGAAAGAATGGTATCTCCTTACATTAATTTTATGCAAATTCGTCCATTGAAGATATTTAATATAAATGCCCAGTTAGGTTTAAAAGGAAGTGTCGTTAACATTCCTATAGAAGTTAATGATATTCTGCAAGTGTTACCAAGAAATTTTGACGATATGGCAACTATTCAAATTAAATTAAAGAGACATATGCTGCATAAAACTGATTACATGTTCGAAACCATTAAACCGGCTGTTGTGTGCGACGCACTCGATTTTCTAATAAATACCCCGTTATACAAAAAATATAATATCGTGATTGATCAGAAATATTTTGAAAAATATGAACGAAAATATAATGATCACGTTGAGTTTTTGGTTGAAGAAACAGATCAAATTAAAGATGACAACAAAAATATTAATAAGTTTACCGATGAAAGCAGTCAAATGAATAACGAAAATGATTTTAAAATGGATGATATTGAAATCGATGAAGAAGTTTTAGTAATGGATCAAAAGGGTTTGGTTAACGAAAATATTAAAATTATAGCGCCTGGGCAAGGTAAAAATCCAGTTCCGTGGCATACGATACCCGATTTGGAAGAGTTATGCTTTCCAACTATATTTTGTGGTCATAGTTTTGAAATAAAAGATGGTGTAAAACTAACATATAACGACCGTGTGAAATCTGAAAGCAGAAGAGCAGACAGAAGGTCATGTGTGCCAACACGCATATTATATATGGCAAAGAAAAAATTAGAAAAATCTTGCCTGGCCAATATAAATATGTGTCTTAGAAAAGGCAAACAGACCAATGAAATTAGTGCAGCTAGTATTTTAGATACTGAATTTACCAACAATTTAATTAAGTTTGATGCAGGCTATAGGATTTTAAAACAAATTCGATCCACCCCAAGCTATTGGGAAACTAAAAAGAAGGAACTTATGGCAATGATACGGCAATTAGGAAAGCCAACAGTTTTTTTGACGTTATCCGCAGGTGAAAGGATATGGCCGGAATTAATACAAACATTAACGAAATTAAATTGTGGAAAAAATATTTCGTTAGAGGAAGCATATACATTGGAAGAATGTGAGAAAAGCAAATCGATTAAAAATGATCCAATAACTTGTGCAAGATATTTTGATTTTAAAATGAAAAAAATTATGCAATTATTAAAGGAAAATAATAGTATATTTGGTGAACATCCTGTCGAAGACAGCTATTGCAGGGTGGAGTTCCAAATGAGAGGATCGCCACATGAGCACATTTTTCTTTGGCTCAAAAATGCTCCAATTTATGAACATAAGAGTAGTGTTGCAACTGAAGCATGCATTGAATTTATCGACAAATTTATAACATGCCAATATGACATAAATAATCCATTTATTTCTATCCAGTATCATAAACACACACATACTTGTAATAAAGGTAAGCAAGATAAGCAAAAATGTAGATTTAATTATCCTATTCCTGTAATGGCAAGAACAATGATATTAGAACCATTATCAGAAGAAGAAAAAACGGAAAATTTAAAAGAGGATTTAAAAAAAATTTATTTGCAAATGGAACATCTTTATAAAAAACAACAATATGTTCCTTTTGAAGAAATATTGAGGAAACTTCAACTCAGCGAGGAAAGCTATATTTTAGCAATACGGAGTTCTTTGAAAAGGACCCAAATATTTTTAAAAAGAAATAGTTTAGAAGTAGGGATAAATAATTACAACAAAAATATTTTGGCACTTTTTGAAGCCAACATGGATATGCAGTTCATAACCGAAGAATATGGAGTGGCTTCATATATCATAAATTACATTTCAAAAATTGAGGCTGGTATGTCGAAGCTATTAAGGGATGCAGCTTCTGATGTTGAAAATGGTCACAACAGCATTAAAGATAAGTTCAGAAAGATTGCGAATGTATTTTTAAATAGCAATTTAATGTCAGCACAGGAAGCATCTTATCATGTATTGTCACTACCTTTATCCAAGTCGAGCAGACAATGCATATTTGTAAATACGAGTCCAATTAAGGAAAGGGTAATGATGTTAAAATCAAACTATGAGCTGAAAAAAATGGCGCAAGACTCGACTGATATATTTATGCAAAACGCATTTAGTAGATATTGTAAAAGGAACGCATCGATGGAAGATATTTGTCTTGCAGATTTTGTAGCAATTTACGCAAAAAGAAATAAATCAAGTATTGGAGGCGACGAAGAAAAAAACGACGATGAAGATGAAATGCGTGAAGTTGATGAATACAGAAATAGGACAAGGGCAGCCATTTTAAGATATAGAAGATATAAATTAGTACAAGATCCCGGTAATTATTACAGAGAGCAAGTACTGCTCTTTCTGCCATGGAGGAATGAAGAGAGTGAAGTAGAAGGTACGGATTGCGAAATAAAATACAATATACACATAGCAACCATCGAAGAAAATCGTAAAAAATATTATATAATTGGGGATGAAATATTAGAACACGCAATGGAAACTGTTCAAAACGATAGAGCAGAGATTGACGAAGAGGACATAAATGATTTTGTTGCAGAAGGTGTTTCAGCGGAACAAGAAATCGACATTTTCGAACAAGAGGGGAAAAAAAAGCCAAACATCTCTGCTACAAATCGGTTAACTTGCCCAAAAAGAATATCGGAACACGCAGTTCATATAATGATGCAACATTTAAACAAAGAGCAAAGGCAATTTGTATTATATGTACTACATTACATGAAAACAAAAACAGAACCACTGCGAATATTTCTCAGTGGAGCAGCTGGAGTAGGCAAAAGCACTGTTATTAACGCTGTTTATCAAACAGTAACGCATCACTTTGATAACATGCCTGGTTCAAACAAGGATAAAATAGTAGTGTTACTGTGTGCTCCTTCAGGCAAAGCTGCTTTTCTAATCAATGGAGTGACCTTACACACAGCGTTTGCCTTGCCCGTGTCACAATTTGGTGGCCAAATGCCACAGTTAAATAGTGACATTGCAAACACAATTAGAGAAAAATTGCAGCTAATGAAACTGCTCATTATAGATGAAATATCAATGGTCGGAAGCACACTTTTCAGTCGTGTAGATACTCGACTAAGACAAATTATGGGAAACAATCAGTCATTTGGTGGAGTTTCCGTAATGTGTGTTGGTGATCTGAATCAATTGCCTCCAGTAATGGATAGCCCTATTTTCAAAATTTCATGTAATAATAAAATGGACATATTGTTTGATTCAAATCCGTTATGGGAACAGTTTAAGTTATACGAATTAACTCGGATAATGCGTCAAAAAAATGATTTGGAATTTATAACGGCATTGAATAATTTGGCGAAAGGTGTTATGACAGAAGATGACACCAAACTTATAAAATCTAGAGAAGTTCGAGAACATCAAGTTCCAGAAGAAGCCATTAGGTTATTTTCTGATAATGAAAATGTAAATTTGTTCAATGATAGAAAGATAAATATGTGGCCAGAAGAAGAGTTTTGTTCTGAAGCTGTAGACACGATTTTAGGTAAAATTGGAAAAGATTCAAAAACATCAATATTAAATTCTTTGTTGAAGAAGAAACTTGCTGAAGTAAATGGTTTGCCTCATGTAATCAAATTAAAGAACGGTATAAAATACATGATCTCATGTAATGTTGATGTTGAAGATGGTTTGGTTAATGGCTCATGTGGTACATTAAAACATATTTCCTTCAAAGCAAATACCAAGGAACCAACTAAATTATGGTTTGATTTTAATTCTGTTACCGTTGGAAAAAAGGCAAGACTGCCATACAAGGACATAATGAAGAAAGAAAATATTAACCTAAACTGGACACCAATTTTAAAATTTAGCACTGTGTTAAATATATCTAATAAATTAGGGCATCAAGTGGTCAGGCTTCAATTTCCAATTGTACCTGCGGAAGCTTTGACCATTCATAAAAGCCAAGGGCAAACATATACTAGTATTTGCTTAGATGTATCTAAATCAAGAAGAATAAGTAGATCAATGTTATATGTTGCCTTGAGCAGGGTAACAACATTGCAAGGCTTATACATTTTAGGCAAATTTAAATGTCCTCAGGTGAAGCTAGTTGAGCCGGCTTTAAATGAACTGGAAAAAATGAGAAAGCACAAACAATTAATAATTAATAATTATAAAATAAATGAAAAATGTTTAAAAATTGTATATTTAAACATTCTATCATTAGTTACGAAACTAAAAAATATAATTGTCGATGACTGGTATCTTGAAGCAGATATATTAATTTTCTCAGAAACACTAACAATGTCCAGCGACATAATTGAAATTCCCGATTTTGTTGAGATATTTAGATCTAATGCCGTAAATAATACACGAGGTATTGTATGTTTCTTAAAACGTAAATATGTCATTTCGAACAAACAAGAGGTATTGTTCAATTCTGATAAGTATCACATGGAATTGTTTAGTTTTAAATTATTTGATTATTTTATTATTAGTGGCTATAAGTCACCTGGTGTTCCAAATTCAATATTTGAAACAAAATTTAATATCTTCATGAATAGAACTGCTGATAGTGTAAGTAATGAGAAAATTATTTTTTTGGGTGATTATAATTTCAACATACATTGTAATAAAAATAATTATTTATCAAAAATATTAAGTAATTATGGAATGTATTCAATTTTGCCTGAAAATGAAATAACAACAAATTTAAATTCACAAATTGATGTTATATTTTCTAACTTAAGTAACCTGAATGTAGGAGTTTACGAAACGTACTTCTCGTACCATAAGGCCATATACGCACAGGTATGTTTTCAAGAATATGATAATTCTGTGATATGTAGCATAAAAGATACTCATAATGAAAACAACTTAAATAAATTTGGTATTAAAAATAACGAAACTTATAACACAAAGCAAATCAAATTTCAAACTCAAAATTTAAAAATTAAAAAGCCAGGGGAAGAGAATTGCTTACTTCACAAGGAAAAGGAAAAATTCGAGGCATTACCCAAAATCGATATGTTTAATGACAATCTAGAACAGTTAGCAAGACATGAGATGGAGATAGTTACAAATGAAAAGGGATATTTAGAAGATGTTCACATAAACTTTTTTGGAAAAATTTTATCAATTCAAACACCATTTAAACCTCAAGATGTTTTATATGTTCAACTTCCTCACAATATTAGACAAATTCAAAAAAATACACAAAATTTACAAATTCTTTATAATGGCTCTCAAGGATCAACGATTGGACATTGGATTTGCACATATTTTGATGGAAGAGTAAATAATATATACGACAGTATGAACAGCAGAACATTGGAACAAGATCATAAGATATATATTAACAAGTTATATGGCAACAACATTGAAAATAAATTTCATAATGTTCAGCAACAAGGTAATCCTTATGATTGTGGAATATTCGCGATAGCTTTTGCAACATCCATATGTTTTAATAAATGTCCATCCGCTGAAAGTTATGTCGTAAATTTAATGAGGCCACACCTAGCTAAAATATTTATTTCAAAAAGAATTTCTCCATTTCCCACAACGTATACTCATAACGAAACCAACGTAAATAAATTAGGTATTAAAAACCATGAAACGTACAACACAATTCAAGATATATCTCAAAATTTAAAAACTAAAAGGCCAAATGAAGATAATTGCAACAAGAAGGAAAAATTTGAAGCATTGCCGAACATAGAAAACATTAATGACAATCTAGAACAATTAACAGGACATGAGATGGAAATAGTTACAAATGCAAAGGGATATTTAGAAGATGTTCACATAAACTATTTTGGAAAAATTTTATCAATTCAAACACCATTTACGCCTCAAGATGTTTTATATGTTCAGCTTCCTGAAAGTATTAGAAAAATTGAAAAAAATACACCAAATTTACAAATTCTTTATAATGGGTCTCAAGGATCAGCGATTGGACATTGGATTTGCACATATTTTGATGGAAAAGTAAATAATATATACGACAGTATGAACAGCAGAACATTGGAACAAGATCATAAGATATATATTAACAAGTTATATGGTGCTAACATTGAAAATAAATTTCATAATGTTCAGCAACAAGGTAATCCTTATGATTGTGGAATATTCGCGATAGCTTTTGCAACATCAATATGTTTTGATAAATGTCCATCTATCGAAAGGTATGACGTAAATTTAATGAGGTCCCATCTAGCTAAAATATTTAATTCTAAAAGAATTTCTCCATTTCCCACGCGATGAAGAACAATATCCGCGGAAGCTTTTGCATCATCCCTATGTTTTATTAAATGTCCATATGCCGAAAATTATGCTGTAAATTTAATGATCTACTTCAAATATTTATTTCAATTTTTATTTTATTGTGGAATATTCGTGATACCTAAATGTCGCTCTGGCGAAAAATATTTCGTAAATTTAATTTAAACTTCAAAATTTTATAATTGTTTGAAAGTTACTAATTCAATTCTACGTTTACTTAGATTGTTTTATAAAACTGAAAATGTGTTTGTTACATGTATAATAGTATATTATTTGACGAGCACATAATTAAGGATATAAATCGCGAGCATGAAGTTTACACGCGAGCCGTAGGCGAGCGTGTAATCATGCGAGCGATTTATATCCGTTATGTGCGAGTCAAATACGACGTTTTATCTACGACTCCATTTTATATAAAATTTAAAATTTATATAAATTCCATTTTATATAAAATATTTTAAATAGATTTGTGAATGATGGCAAGGCGAACTGTCACATAACTGTCATCCACGTTGGTTTTGACAGACTTTGACACTAGCGTTGTTTAATGATGACTGTTCGTTCAAATAATGTGGTCATTATTTGAACGAACTGTCATTATTGTACAACGCTAGTGTCATTATAATCATTGGCGCGTATAATGATGGGGATTATATAGTCATAGATACGTATGCAATGAACTTATTAGATGTGACTCGTAGATAAACTCCGTTAATAGCTTCACAATTTTATAATTAATTAGAAATGAAAGGTCAAAAGATTTGTTATAACGTCTCTTTTTTGTGGTCTTATGGCTACCGGTTTCAAACAACTACGTGTCCGTCATCAGGCCAAGCTACATATAAAACAATGAAAAAATTATCATGTAATCAACCCTCCAAAGTGCAATGACAATTCACAAAACGAAAACATGTGCAGAGATGTGAGGTTAATTCGGTATTTAAATTACAATTTTTAAAGTCGTCGTCTGCACATGGGGCAACTCAAAAGAAACTGTAGTAGCGGCTACTATTTTTTGTCACGTGCCTGGTCTATGATAGAGTTCGTGCCTTTATAATATGTTTGTTTTGTTAATTAATATGATCGTGACCATGTTCAACTCCTACAGTGACACAGATCCGATGTTTTCTGTATAGTTTGACGGTAAATTTTGACATTATAATTTCCCTGAAAACTTGAAATTCAAATACCGCATTAACCTCACAATTCGGCGCATGTTTTCTTTTTGTGAATTGTCATTGGAATATGGAAGGTTGAATAATTGATAATGTTTAAATGTTTAATATGCAGCTTGGCCTGATAACGAACACGTAGTTGTTTGAAATCGGTAGCCATATGACCACAAATTATATATAACAATTTTTTAACCTCAGTTTTAAAAGTGTTGTGTTGTGTTTCGTTATAGGGCCATTTATATTTGTTGTAGAATGTTTATCCTATTTTGATAACATATTGGGTCACTTTAATTTGTAAGTTACACTATTAATTTCATCTCATAACCGTTATTGCGTCATGTCTAAAGACACGAATTTGGTGTGTTGTACTTTTTATTAACCTTTCATTTCCTTCTGCACCTTACGATGTGAGAATAGCGTAAGCCTCATTTTATAATTTGCATTTATCTTTTAATCGGGTAGTTGTACTGCGTCAGTTTTTATATCATTGTTCGCACCTGCAGTTGACCATGCCAATAACCGTTATCAGGATAGTTCCTTTATTTAAGTGTATTTCTTTATATGTCGCCTATTTGTTTGTGTCGTTTTGTTTACTTTCACAATTATTATTTTGTATTAACTTTGTTATTAGTTTGAGAAAAGATTTTATGACATTTATAATGGGTTCTAGGTGATTATAAAGTTTTAGTGGGGTTTTTGACACCTAGAGCGCCCCCACTATCTTTTTTTATATAGTTATATTTTTTGTTATTGCTTGGTTGTGGCTTGGCGAACATTTATTTTGCTTTACCTATGGTTTGACCGGGCTTACCTGGTTCTGCTTGTTTGCAATGCTTGTTTGTTGTTGGTAATGCTTTATTAATTTATTATTATTTGTTGATTACATTTGACCTTTGAATATTGTTGTTTCGTTCATATACAATAACGAGGACATCAAATAAGAAGTTGTAGGGCGAAAGAAGCGCAACACGTAAGCACCTAAAAGCTATAACCAGCGGGCTGACACCGTCAGTACCTCTGCCACGTTTTTCATTTATAAGTTTCGTTATTACTGTCTTATCAACTCATTTATACACTCCTGTTTGAAGGTCGAACATATTTATTTTGTGTTGTCGTGCAATTTTCTTTTTCAAGCTTCATTTCAACCCATAAATTTAAAATATGATAACAAACATGAATGACAAACAAAGACAACTAAACTACAATAACAAATACCAGCTTTTACAACTATGAAAATTCCAAATTAACAAACTACTATTATCTAGAACTGAAATTACAAATACATATATTGAGAAGATATTGAAGGAAGTAATCAACTAGTAGAACTAAAAATAAATTTTCAATTTTTGACAACCAGAACCATGTAATACCTACTTTCAGCGATTAATAATTAAATACTGCAACTAAAGAAGCAGAAATAATAATAAATGAAATATAACTATAAATTATTGTTTTCTTTGACTTTTTTAGTATTTTATTGTGTGAATTTTGCCCAAAAGGTAAGTGAGTATATCTGTTTTGACTTTCATTGGCTGGATCCTGAACGTTCTGTTTGCTATATTTGAACATAAAAACAAAGCTGTGCTATTCCTACTATATCTTTATTACTTTATCATACGCAGTATGTAAAGTATTGTAATCATGCCGAAAAAAAAAATTGAGATTTTAGCGGAAATAGGTCTTTATGGGTCCCCTGAACATTTTTGACCAAGGTACAAAAAAATGTCTGTGTGTGTGTGTGCGTGTGTAAACGATTTTTGTGACGACGATTCCGGAGAAACTACTAAAGGTATCGGGACGAAAGTTTATATTTAGAAGTTTTATGACCAAACTTAGAGCTGAAAAGCTTTTGGTTCAAAAGGGTCGAAAGGAACTGGTAGTTTATTCTAAGCCTTTTTCAATGATTTTGCAAATGAGCCGCCATTTCTGTAATTTCGACAAAATAGTTAAATAATAAATTAAAGTAGATGACATTTTGAATAATTTATGCTTATGACTTTTTTTGGTAAAATTAATAGTTTAGCTTCAAGAGCAAATTCTATTTGATCGAGATCGATCGCATCTGCATTGATACGAAATTACATTCCGGAGAAACTACTAAAGGTATCGGGCCGAAAGTTCATATTTAGAAGTTTCATGACTGAACTTAGAGCTGAAAAGCTTTTGGTTCAAAAGGGTCCAAAGGAAGTGGGTATTTACTCTTAGCATTTTGCAACGATTTTGCAAATTAGCTGCCATTTCTATAATTTCGTCAAAATAGTTAAATAATAAATTAAAGTAGAGGAAATTTTGAATAATTTATGCCTATGATATTTTTGGGTAAAATTAATAGTTTAGCTTCAAGAACAAATTCTATTTGATCGACATCGGTCGCATCTGCATTGATATGAAACTACATAGTAGCCTGGATTTGACAAATATTTTTTTGTGCTGTCACCACAGAAATGTCTATGGCTGTCACACTCGAAAACAGCTGATTTCATCATAGGTTGGAGCAGAGAACCGCTATAGAACGTTGCCGCTCTAGTGCGGCAAAGTACAAAATACAAAATACAAATAAAATAAGATCACCAATTTGATTGTTTGTTGATAAGAAATATCAACCCGTTGTTATATCTAACTGTAAAAACGATAAATAGAGAAAATTGTAAATAAAGTATAGCGATGAGTGTAGTTATATTTTAGTATGGTGGTACGGTAGTATGTGACATCTACATTCTACAGTGTCATGAACGAATATAAATCTGTCAGAATTTGAATTAGCTTTTCAAACTTGACGTTTCGTAGAAGTGGTAGGTATCAACCCATTATCAACCTAACATTTCCTATACAGAAACATAACCATATTTTTTTAAATACTTATTTCTCAAAACGCAACACAAAAAACGTTGATGTCACTCCTGCCGAAAACTACATAGCGCGACTCGCTCACATGCGACGGCGACGCGCCGCCATCGGTGACGCGCCGCATCTGCGCTCGTCGCGCTATCCCGTACTTTCGGCACTTGTGAGATAATTAACTATTATTCTGATGACAGTAGGTACTGTCAAATGCTGATGCTTTGACAATACCTACTATTGATACTATTGACTATCAAAATATCTGTCAAATCCTGGCTAACTAGTTTAATTTTAATGCAGGCACGATTTATCTCAATCAAATAGATTCTCATGCAGCTAAACTATTTTATATTTTGTATGATAAAGTCATGTGCCTGGCCACATCAGATTTTTTTACTTTATCATACGCAGTATGCTAAAGTATTGTAATCATGCCGAAAAAAAAAATTGAGATTTTAGCGGAAATAGGTCTTTATGGGTCCCCTGAACATTTTTGACCAAGGTACAAAAAAATGTCTGTGTGTGTGTGTGTGTGTGTGTATGTGTGTAAACGATTTTTGTGGCGACGATTCCGGAGAAACTACTAAAGGTATCGGGACGAAAGTTCATATTTAGAAGTTTCATGACCTAACTTAGAGCTGAAAAGCTTTTGGTTGAAAATGGTCCAAAGGAACTGGTAGTTTATTCTAAGCCTTTTTGAAGGATTTTGCAAATGAGCCGCCATTTCTGTAATTTCGACAAAATAGTGAATTAATAAATTAAAGTAGAGGAAATTTTGAATAATTTATGCCTATGACATTTCTTTGTAAAATTAATAGTTTAGCTTCAAGAGCAAATTCTATCTGATCGAGATCGTGTCTGCACAAAAACTAGTAGCCAGGGCTGCCATTTCTGTAATTTCGTCAAAATAGTTAAATAATAAATTAAAGTAGAAGAAATTTTGAATAACTTGTGCCTATGATATTTTTCGGCAAAATTAATAGTTTAGCTTCAAGAGCAAATTCTATTTGATCGAGATCGGTCGCATCTGCATTGATATGAAACTACATAGTAGCCTGGATATGACAAATAGTTTTTTATGCTGGCACCACAGAAATGTCTATGGCTGTCACACTCGAAAACAGCCGATGCAGAACCGCTATGGAACCATTATGGAACGTTGCCGCTCTAATGCGGCAATGAACAAAATACAAAATTCAAATAAAATAAGATCACAAATTTGATTGTTTGTTGATAAGAAATATCAACCCGTTGTTATATCTAATTGTACAAACGATACATTGAGAAAATTGTAAATAAAGTAGGTATAGCGATGAGTGTAGTTATATTTTAGTCAGAATTTGAATTACCTTTTTAAACTTGACGTTTCGTAGAAGTGGTATCAACCTAACATTTCCTATACAGAAATATAACCATTTTAGATTTTTTTTAAATACGTATTTCTCAACAAGCCACACAAAAAAACGTTGATGTCACTCCTGCCGAAAACTACATAGCGCGACTCGCTCACGTGCGACGACGACGCTCCGCATTCGGTGACGCGTCGCATCACCGTTCGTCGCGCTATTCCGTACTTTCGGCACTTGTGAAATAAATAACTATTATTCTGATGACAGTAGGTAGTGTCAAATGCTGATGCTTTGACAATACCTACTATTGATACTATTGACTATCAAAATATCTGTCAAATCCTGGCTAACTAGTTTAATTTTAATCCAGACACGATTTATCTCAATCAAGTAGATTCTCATGCAGCTAAACTATTAATTTTATATTTTGTATGATAAAGTCATGTGCCTGGCCACATCAGATTTTTTAATTACTGCACATTACATAAACAAGGAAAATTTGGCCTTGTTTCGCGCGCTCTAGCGGTCAAACCACTCAACCAAAAAATACACTTCAGGGTGCCCTTTATAGGCAAATTAGTGTACGTTATTTTTGTATATAGTGGTCTACGTCAAGAAGTGCATAGTTTTATGACTTTTTCGCAAAAACTGAAGAAAAGTAAAAGATTTTGAGACTTTTTGCGATTTTCGTTGTGAAGCCATATCCGTGGGGAGGAGCAAAGTTGAAATTCGGATTCAACACCCCAAAGAACATATAGAATGAAAGAAAAAAAATTCTTCTATATTTTTTTCCTGTCCAAAACACAATTTTACTAGACTACGTGGCATCACCATTTTTTTTATTCCCTAGATCACATTGTAGAATAATGGTATGACTGCGATCACCAACATCATATAACAAATTTAATTCTAAAAGTACGAAGTAATAATAAAAATATCTTCCTGAGGCGTGATATTAAAAAAAACTTATTTGACATTGGAGGATATAAATTATTGTTCATAGGTTAAATAAGTACTTCCAACATAACAATATATACAAAAGTTAAGACAATATGATCTTTGGCATTGCATTTTGTTGGCCTGTTAATTCTTGTTGGTAAACAACCGTCATGATGAAAATGTTTAACGACATACTTTGTCAAAGTTATATTATAGGCTAATAATATGGTGACATACAGGCGGGATGTAAATTTTAAATAAATCAAAAATTACAGCCACAACCTGGATTTGAACCAGGGATCTTCTTTCTTTTTTTTATAGGCCTCAGTAGCTCAGATGGGAGAGCATTGTGCAAGAAACGCAAAGGTCCCTGGTTCAAATCCAGGTTGTGGCTGTAATTTTTGATTTATTTACAATTTACATCCCGCCTGTATGTCACCATATTATTAACCATGCTCATTTGTTTATCGAGATCTGTGCTTCGATTTTATGATATTCATGGTTGAAAACTATAATTCCCACAAGTCTGTTGAACCAATAAAACAATGACTTTCTTTACAATCTTTAACAGTGTCATTCTGAAGATAAAAAATTTCTAGCTTTAGTTTTTATGATTCTGATTTTTTCTGATTCTTTTGCTATTTTTGTTGTTTCTTTTATGGAAGCGCCCAGAAACATTTATAAATAAACGTTCAATATAAAAGTACAAATATGAACATTTTCTATGAGAGAGGTTTCTAGGATATTGAACTCAGTTGGCATACATTTTGCAAAAATTGATAAATTGCGTTTTTGACATTTTGGCCTCACTAGTTCGAGTTCGAATTCGTATTCAGGTCATATAATACTATCCCAAACAATCAAACGTTTCAGACATTTTCTCATGTTTCCATACTTTACGCGCTCACTGTATGTAACTTCTTTTTGACTGCTAATAACTGCTGAAATCCCTGTTTCAAATTGTTCTTGAAGTATTTGAAGTTCGTTAATGACAAATGAAATCAAATTCACTGCCTATCATTTTCTTCAAATCTTGATCATATCGCTATAGCTATGTTTGTCTTTTCGTTAACACTCCAAGTTTATATTACTTAAACGGTGTTAAATCAAATTTAAATTTAGAAACCCTTTCCTTTGAGCAGGAGCATCGCGGAAATACATATATGTGCACCCGCCCATAACATAAAAAAGCGTTGAATTTTTCGCGTGAATATAATTGAGAATATTCCGAATATGTGCATACGTAAAAATAAACGCATTTCTCAGAGAGAGATTGTTGTTGCCAACTTTTACGATTTACGGGGTTATAAACGCTCGCTGCGAACGCGGTCGTTAAATTATAATGAAACACAAGAAGACATACATTGCGTAGATTCCACCAGTGTTGATAGGCCATTCTTCCTGCCTCTTTATTCCGACAAAAATCCAAAAACGTGTATACAAATTGAATTGCTTAAGGAAAAGTAACAGAGTACTAACGATGGGAGCAATTGTTTTCGGCGAAAACACTCGACTTTCTATTACTACAATTAAATTGCTTTTCGATTGACGGTATTGTTTGCATATAGATAACAATTTATAATTTGAATTTATTCTATTATAATAGGATATACCTATTACGACAACGGCCGCTCCATTTTAATATAATATTTCAAGGATTACTTACTGTACAAATCATGGGCGCTTTAATGAGGCTGAATACGTACCTGGAAAATAAAATAGAGTTAATTAAATAAAATAATTACTTGGTCTTTAATTTTTTATAAGTGGACTTACACAAAATGTTATCGTCGTGGGAAATTTATTGTCAACCTTTTTACCCTGACGGAACCCTTGAGATATGGTTGGAACCCGAGGTAACAAGAACATGCAAACTGAATATTAGGTCTATTATTTATATAAGTTCATAACAACAATATTTCGAATATTTGCTGTAAGTAATGTCTTTAATATTTTTTATGACGTGTATTTATTTCTGTATAGGTACTGGTATTCAATTTGAACGCTCTGAAGAAGCAAACGCATCGAGATAAAATAAACTATCAAATTGTAGTAAATTTTTAGTGGTGCCTAATTTTAAATACATTGTTTCTCTAACCTATGTTTGATATTTTTCAGACCTATAACATGAAAATGCCAGCTCGCACTGAAACTATGTATTCGTTGTTTTTTTTCAAAGTTAGGTCCGGTGTTCTCAAAACAAAAATATGGTTTTCTATCAAGTACCGATTCCTACGTGCATGTTTAAACGGAGCGTTAATATTTACTTTACTATGTTTTACGTTGGCAATTAATCATACCCAATCACTACTAAGTACACCTACATCTTATCGTTATGGTATTTTTAACCTTCTGGCCTAAATAATTTACCTTAAATTACCAGATTTTCTTTGTTTTGTTTTTATCAGGGTACATTATATTAGTACACACGAAGAATTATTGTAACAGTATCTATTTTGGTTCTTGAAATGTACCATGATTAATTCAATTAAAGAGAAAACAACACAGACTACCGAGTCAAGTCGTTCTGCACATGTCATAAATTTTGACCACACACCAAAAAAATACCGTTATTTATTTGGAGCGTGAAGAGGATCCTAATTTTAATTTATTAAAGTAGACAAATAATAAAACGCGAATCAGCCTACTTCGCGCTTAAGGCGATATAATAATCATTTTCCACTGTGCCTACTAGTTACGTGCTATTATTTTTAATGTGCTCCATCTTAATGGTGCAAACATATCCCAAAACGGTTATTCCTTTCTTTCTTATAACAGTAATAGTTACCAATGACCATGACATTCTCCACCCATAACTTTCTCAAAAATTTTCTAAAACATTACTTATTACTTTATCATACGCAATGTGATACAGTATTATAATCGTGCCGAAAAAAAATGAGATTTTAGCGGAAATAGGTCTTTTTGGGTCCCCGGATCATATTTGTCCAAGGTACAAAAAAATGTCTATGTGTGTGTGTGTGTGTGTGTACCAGATTTTTGTGGCGAGGATTCCGGAGAAACTACTAAAGGTATCAGGACGAAAGTTCATATTTAGAAGTTTTATGACCAAACTTAGAGCTGAAAACCTATTGGTTCAAAAGGGTCCAAAGGAACTGGCTGTTTCCTCTAAGCATTTTCAAGGATTTTGCAAATGAGCTGCCATTTCTGTAATTTCGTCAAAATAGTTAAATAATAAAACTTAGAGCTGAAAACCTATTGGTTCAAAAGGGTCCAAAGGAACTGGCTGTTTCCTCAATGCATTTTTCAAGGATTTTGCAAATGAGCTGCCATTTCTGTAATTTCGTCAAAATAGTTAAATAATAAATTAAAATAGAGGAAATTCTGTATAATTTATGTCTATGATATTGTTTGGTAAAATTAATAGTTTAGCCGTATGACCAAATTCCTTTTGATCGAGATCGTGTCTGAATTAAAACATAGTTAGCGAGGATTTCACAATTATTTTCAATCTGACAGTAGGTGACAGTAGTGTCAAAGGCTGGTTTTTTGACAATACCTACTGTCAATATCATCCATATATACGTATTAGGGATTATACGGAGCTTGTCCTATAGCGCCAATATGTAGTCTCGGTTCCAACAATGTGAGACAGAGATATATATTTTGTCTATCGATGTGGTGGCCGGGATCAAACTGCGCATGCGTGGCCATTAGTTATTAGGACCGTCGACAGATGGCGCTATTGTAGCTTAAAGTGAGCGGTCGGTATTACCGCGGCCGTTAGCCGGTAATATTCGGCATCACTAACGCCAAACCAGTGACAGGCCATAGATAACCTTATTTTTATTTTTTTTATTTGATTTTGTGTTTGTTTTTATTTTTATCTTATTAAACTCTTTCCTCTGGACGTCTCTCAGGGGTTGTGTCGGTTCTACTGTGTGGGGTATTGTGGTTCATGCGGGGCCTATTACTTGCATAATTAACAAAAAATACTACGTGGATAGAAACAGGCTTGCCTAGGTATCCATGTTCAAAAGAGTCTCACTAATTTTAAAGATCCTGGTAGGACGTGTCAGGTATGAGCGTTGACAAGCTTCTGTTATTGGCTCGCTCTCTTTTGTACGATTTTTTTATTATTTAAGTTAGTTAAGTTTGTTCTTGTTCTCCTAAAAATAAGTTTTAAGTTGCCTGCCGCTTCTGAGGAATGATATGGGCTTATTCTTTGTAAAAATGTGTTTATTTAAGAACAATAAATTTGATTTGATTTGATTTATACATGTGGCACCTCGCAAACGCCAAACCACTGACAGCCCATAGATAACCTGATACATGTGGCAGCTCACTAACGCCAAACCACTGATAGCCCATAGATAATTCTATACATGTGGCAGCTGGTGGCAGCACTATGGCAGTCTATAGATCCAATCCAGCCAATCGAATCCACGAACTTGACGCATGCGTAGTGTGTCCAGTGGCACTACGTCGGATGAGATAGAGATATATGTCGCAACGCTAGTGTTGGAACAGTCTTCTGTTACCAAATTCTTTATATCATTTTCTATTTATATGCTATTATCAAATATCTGTCAAATCCTGGCTAACTTGTTTTATTTTAATGTAGACACGATCGATCTCGATAAAATAGAATCTCATGCAGCTAAACTATTAATTTTATATATTGTATGATGTCATGTGCTTGGCCACATCAGATTTTTTTCAATTGTGGGATTGTACACGGTTTACTCATTATACCATTCGAAATCCCTATTCGAAATCCCTAGATTAATTAAACCTTAGAACTAATCCCGACCCGCAATCAACTAATTACAACGCAGAAGTGCATTCCAAAGCACCCTAGTTGCTGGGAGAGTTGGGTTCTGATCAATATTGGAGACGACGACATTGCAATTTCTAGGAGTAGGCCGTACTCCGTACTGTGACTGCCAAAACGTCGCGTCGTATCGGAAATTGTGCTCGGCTGCCAGCGGATATGTTTATTTTTTGAACGAATGCCTTTCCGGTAAACCAAAGCTGCCAGGATTCCCAAAGTTCAAATGGCAGATTCCTAGTCAACTCACGTTCCACTGCTGTATCAAATCACGTAGGCGTTGCACTGTGGGAGTTGTTGTTTTAGACATTTGGATTCTTTTGTCAGAGGGATAAATCTTTCCCTTACCTTGACAGCCAGATAACGGAGGTTTAGTAATTGATATTTTAACAAGATTTTGGGAAGTAAATATACGTATTTTGTGATTTCTGTCTGTGGTGCACTTTTTTAAATATGTACTGAAATACTTTTTACTTTATCTTATTTACCTGATATGACTTTATTAAATGGGCAAACACACTTTATGTGCATGTGATAAGCTTCCTTGTTGCTTGTTTGTTTGTCGTGTAAACTTATGAACTTATGAAACTTATTTTCTGTGATATTTGAAGAGCATAGATTCTAAATCTGGTCCACATGGCGGCAAAAAAATCAAAAATGTTGGATTTTCATGAAACATATTTCTTTCTTAGTATTTGAAGATTGCTGATTCCAATGATCATGTAAAATTTTTGAAAAGGTCCAGTTTTTATTTACTGTGACATCTGAAGATCCTGGATTACCAATCGAATGTCCATATAACAAAATTGAAAAATATACAGAATATAAAATACAAATGTTTTGCATGTTGATTAAATTCCATTGAAAATTACAGATTCAAAATTTTAATCAAAATAAACCCAACATAGTGGATTAAAAAATTTTTTTTAAATTAATATCTAAAATTTTCTACTCTCGAATTTTAAATCAGAAAACATTTTGTCAGCATTCAAATTGGTGGATCGAATATAGCGACATAATAGTTACAAAATCACGCCTTTGCGTAAATCTCATCTTATCACATCTGCAGGCAGATATTGAAAATGGCGGTCCAACATGGTGGTCAAACCTGTAAAAACATGCTACATTCGGATAAATCTTATTTTCTATTCTATCGAGATCGGTCGTATCTGCATTAAAATAAAATTAGTTAGCCCGGATTTGACAGATATTTTAATGCAATAAAAAGTGGTCGGATTCCTTATTTTTGTTTTATTTTAGCAATCGCTACATGTTTCGTGTCCTGCCGGGCACTTTTTCAGGCACTATAGGAATTGAGATATAAATGACACAATTGACAATCAAATCAAACTCCAAAAAACTCAATTGTAAAAACTTACATTTTGTCACGCGTAGCCATTGGAGAACATAAAACAACATACAAAGGTAACAAACAAACATATATGAGACTGCAGAACAGATATTAAGATATTTTTATACTTATGACAGTAGGTAGGTATTGTCAAATTTGTAAATTTGTCAAATCAAAAATCAAAAACTAAGATGCAGATACGACCGATCTCAATCAAATACAATTTGCTCATGTAGCTAAACTATTAATTTTACCAAAAAATGTCGTACACATAAATTATTCAGAATTTCCTCTACTTTAATTTATTATTTAACTATTTTGACGTAATTACAGAAACGGCAGCTCATTTGCAGAATTTTAAAAAAATGTTAGGAGTAAACCTCCAGTTTCTTTGGGCGCTTTTGAACCAAAAGCTGTTCCGCTCTAAGTTTGGTCATGAAACTTCTAAATATGAAGTTTCGTCCCGATACCTTTAGTAGTTTCTCCGGAATCGTCGCCTAAAAAATCGGGTACACACACACAGAGACATACACACACAGAACCTTGGTAAAAAATGATCAGTAGACCGAAAAAGACCTATTTCCGCTAAAATCTCATTTTTTCGGCACTATTACAATACTTTATCATACTGCGTATGATAAAGTAATAAGGCCACAAAACTAAATAAACAAATAAAATTACAGTAAAATAATTTAATGTCATAGCTTGTGGAGATCATTAATAATTTTATACTGCATACAATACAACAGCAAAAGCTTTACAGGCCCACGAAGTTGATAACACTGATAGAATCGAGTAGAAAGTGTCACTCAATCAACTTTTGAATTGGCTAGATGTTGTATGGGATAAATAATTTGATATTCATTACAGATGGCAATGGATATAATCGCCCTCCAATAACTCATTTACGAAATCCTCTGTGCACTTTTTTCATGATTGGATGCTCTCCAATTAGGAGAGGCGATAAGTCATATTTCATCGTTAGCTAAGAAGTAAGCACACCTAGTGGTAGGTATAGGTATTTATCCAACAAGTTATTAAATGTAAAAATAACTAAATTTATTTAGGTAAATCGCTCCCAGCATCACACGACACGTTTTATTTATAGGTTCATTAAAAGTATGCCTAAAAATCCTTGCACTACAAAAATATGACACAAAAGCGAACGACGCAAATCATCTGTAATAATTCAGTTGCAGCTTCTGACTTCTGACCCCCCAAGGCTCAGTTTTTAATCCATTTTTAACCCGGATTCACGTCGCACAAGAGACGTGAGCGCCGCTTACGTAAGATATAAATACGTTTATGTACCCATGAACGTACCTCTTGACCTCATAAATTAGTTCTTCGGGGTACAGCGGTTTGTTATACGCGAGCACGACATAACCTCTTTTCTTACCGGTGTGCGAGTGATTTACGTAATACTTTCGTATCTATATCAATTGTTTAGTAACGCAGCAAGACGAAACTTTCGCGTTCGCGATACTAGACACGAACATGCGAAACTGCTGTCGATCGATTTCCGTGAAACCACTATACCGGAAATGGCGCGATGACGTCTCGTTGTTTGCAGTAACAAATTTACACCGTTGCTGTTTAATAATATGTCCAATTGGAGCTTAGGTAGAGTACCTAATTGCTCTTTTTAACGAGGTTCAATTCTTGCTCAATGGGGATTTGAATCCACACACCGCGTAAAAGGTGTGTAAAGACAGAAACGCCATTGTGTCGTGCGTGGGAACTTAAGACATAACAAAATTAGAAGTTTTGGCATTTCTTAATTGACAATTTGGCAAAATTATGTCATAATAGTATTAGACTTTTTCTAATTCAAGCCCTAAAAAAGGAAGGGTTTGTCTTATAGTGAGTTCTACACCCTAGAGCAGCGTTCCTCAACTAGGGTACCGCGAAAAATAGCAACAAATAGCAGTGGCGGTTGCCGGATCAGTGCCCAATGACAAGATTACTTAGAATGACATTTTACTTAAAAACAATCATCTTAACAATGGAAAATAATTTATTTACATTTTGTAATTGTAAAGTGTATTGTATAGGGCTTCCAATCCCGACAAATAATGAACATTTTCGGGATCCCAGGATTATATCTAAATCCTGGGATCCCAAAACAGTTAAATCTAAATTATTTTCTTATTTTTTTGTTAATTCGCGAAAGTCGGCACTGATGTACAATAATTCAATTGAGCTGCCATTTTTAAATTATGAACTTCAGTCTATAACAGCGCCCTTTCTGATTAAATTAAGTATCAAGCATAAAATGTTCGTTTACACTAACATGATGCTATAATAGGACGAACAGATTTTGAAAGAAGTAGATATAATTCAATACGGAGCCAAACAAGAACCTTTTCAACTTGCTTAAGTCTTTTTAGTAACAATACTACCCCCACAAAAAAAATACAGGCTGTTTAATACAGAAAACACAAAAAATCTGATGTGGCCAGGCACATGACTTTATCATACCATATATAAAATTATTAGTGTAGCTGCATGAGATTCTATTTGATCGAGATCGGCCATGTGTGCATTAAAATAAAACTACTAGCATTAGACTAGAGACATTTTGATTATATTTACAGTAGGTAATGTCAAAACATCAGCATTTGACACTACCTACTGTCATTAGAATCACAATATTTGACAAATCCTGGCTAACTAGTTTATATGCAGTACGAGCGATCTCGATGAAATAGAATTTGCTCATGTAGCTAAACTATTAATTTTACCAAAAAATGTCATAAATTATTCAGATTTCCTCTACTTTTATTTATTATTTAACTATTTCGACGAAATTCCAGATATAGCGGCTTATTGCCAGACTGTGGTCGAGTTGTAGCGCGCTTGGCTTACAGTCTGGGGGTCGTGGGTTCGGATCCCACGTCCTGCTTTCAGAGTAAAGGTTTTTCTGTGGTTTTCCTTTACTCCACGGCGAATGCTGAAAGCCAAACAACTTAAGACGTGCCACAGACGCGGGACATAATAATGATAATTCGGGCCTGCCGATGCCCCCGTAGTGGCGAAAGCTATTGGGGTATGTTAAGGCGTGGATTATTATTATTATTATAAGACTAAAATATATAAGACTAAAACTGCAGTTCCTTTGGACACTTGGTTCAACAGAAAGCTTCTAAATATGGAGTGTTGTCATACTACGGATGATAAAGTAAAAAAGTTCTGGTTCTGATGATAAATATATTATATTGGCTTCTAGCATACTATATTTTCGAGTTTTACGCCGTCTTCAGTGCTAACTACAAAAGTTCATAAAGAATTATGCTCAATATTCCAAATAAGTTTTAAGGTTAACATACCGTCTTACAATCTTTCTTGTATTTATTCTCGAAAACATAACATTGCTATCCGCACTCGAAATATTGTTTTTCAATATTGTTTCAATATTGTTTCACCTAGCTCCTCATGGCAATTCTCTATGCATTTGCGTGTTGAATTGACGTTTCGCAAACTCTGACGTTCCAAATACTGTGAAAAAGTTCAAAATATCCTGGGTACCTAGTATTAATGCAGACACGATTTCGATACAATAGAATTTGCTCCTGCAGCTAAACTATTAATTTTACCAAAAAATGTTATAGACATAAATTATACCAAATTTCGTCTCTTTTAATTTATTATTTATCTATTTTGACCAAATTACAAAAATGACGGTTCATTTGCAAAATCGTTGAAAAATGCTAAGAGTAAATAGCCAGTTCCTTTGGACCCTTTTGAACCAAAAGCTTTTCAGCTCTAAGTTTAATCATGAACTTCTAAATATGAACTTTCGTCCCGATACCTTTAGTAGTTTTTCCGGAACCGTCGTCACAAAAATCGGGTACACACATACACACACACACACACACACACACAGACATTTTTTTGGACCTTGGTCAAAAATGTTCAGGGGACCCAAAAAGACCTATTTCCGCTAAAATCCCAATTTTTTTTTTCGGCACTATTACAATACTTTACCATACTGCGTATGATAAAGTAATAAAAAAAAATCGGATGTGGCCAGGCACATGACTTTATCATACAATATATAAAATTATTAGTTTAGCTGCATGAGATTTTATTTGATCGAGAACGATCGTGTTTGGATTAAAATAAAACGAATTAGCCAGGATTTGACAGATATTGACAGTAGGTATAGTCAAAAAATCTGATGTGGCCACGCACATGACTTTATCATACAATATATAAAATTAATAGTTTAGCTGCATGAGAATCTATTCTATAGAGATAAATCGTAGGTATTGCCAAAGCATCAGCATTTGACACTACCTACACTACGTCATTAGAATAATAGTTATTTATGTCACAAATGCCGAAAGTACGGAATAACGCGATGAGCGGTGATACGGCGCGTCACCGAAGGCGGAGTGTCGCCGTCGCACATGAGCGAGTCGCGCTATCTAGTTTTTGGCAGGAGCGACATCAACGTTTATTGTGTTGCTTTTTAAGAAATACGTATTAAAAAAAAATATAAATGATTTCTGTATAGTAAATGCTAGGTTGGTACCACTTTGACGAAAAGTGCGTTCCGATTGGTAAGTAATGGTAGCTAATGGCGGTGGTAGAATACGAAATTATCGTATTTCTTACATATCGTGATAATGACACATATTAGTTTGCATGTACATAAACATGAGTCACTAGCAATTTTCTATTGGAAATACTATAACGGCGTCTGCTTCCACTGCCATTATCACTAATGAGAACGCACCTTAAAAAAGTAATTCAAATTCTGACAGATTTATATTTGTTCATGACACATCCCTACCAACATACTAAAATAAAACTACACTCATCGGTATACTTTATTTATAATTTTCTCAATGTATCATTTTTAGAATTAGATATAAAGACGGGTTGATATTTCTTATCAACAAACAATCAAATTGGTGATCTTATTTTATTTGAAATTTGTATTTTATAATTTTGCGCACTACAGCGGCACGTTCCATAGTGGTTCTCCAACCTCTGATGAGATCAGCTGTTTTCGAATGTGAACACAAAAAAATATTTGTCAAAATCCTGGCTACTATGTAATTTCATATCAATGCAGCTGCGACCGATCTCGATCAAATAGAATTTGCTCTTGAAGGTAAACTATTAATTTTACCAAAAAATGTTATAGGCATAAATTATTCAAAATTTCCTCTACTTTAATTTATTAATAGACTATTTTGTCGAAATTACAGAAATGGCGGCTCATTTCCAAAATCCTTGAAAAAGGCTTACAATAAACTAAAAAGCTAATCTATTAATTTTACCAAAAAATGTCATAGGCATAAATTATTCAAAATTTCCTCCGCTTTAATTAATTATTTAACTATTTTGACGAAATTACAGAAATGGCGGCTCATTTGCAAAATCCTTAAAAAAGGCTTAGAATAAACTACCAGTTCCTTTCGACCCTTTTGAACCAAAAGCTTTTCAGCTCTAAGTTTGGTGATAAAACTTCTAAATATAAACTTTCGTCCCGATACCTTTAGTAGTTTCTCCGGAATCGTCGTCACAAAAATCGTTTACACACGCACACACACACACACACACAGACATTTTTTTGTACCTTGGTCAAAAATGTTCAGGGGACCCAAAAAGACCTATTTCCGCTAAAATCTCAATTTTTTTTTTCGGCATGATTACAATACTTTATCTTACTGCGTATGATAAAGTAAAAATCAGCCTTTGACACTACCTACTGCTATTGGAATAAAAATATCTGGCAAATCCTGGCTAACTTTATATTAATGCAGACACGACCTCGATCAAATAGAAGTTGCTTCTACAGCTAAACTATTAGTTTTACCAAAAAAATGTCATACACATAAATTATACAAAATTTCGTCTATTTTAATTTATTATTTAACTATTTTGACGAAATTACAGAAATGGCGGCTCATTTGCAAAATTCTTAAAAAATGCATAACAACATTGCTATCCGTACTCGAAATACACATTGACTTTGTGTATGACACCAAGATGTTTCAATATTGTTTCACATAGCGTACGTGCGCGCGTGTTTCTCCATGCATTTGCGTGTTGAATTGCCGTTTCGCAACCGATGACGTTCTGAATACTGTCAAAAATTCAAAATATCCTGGCTACTTACTATTAATGCAGACACGATTTCGATCAAATAGAATTTGTTCCTGCAGCTAAACTATTAATTTTATCAAAAAATATTATAGACATAAATTATACCAAATTTCCTCTACTTTAATTTCTTGTTTATCTATTTTGACGAAATTACAGAAATGACGGTTCATTTGCAAAATCGTTGAAAAATGCTAAGAGTAAATAGCCAGTTCCTTTGGACCGTTTTGAACCAAAAGCTTTTCAGCTCTCAGTTTAATCATGAAACTTCTAAATCTGAACTTTTGTCCCGATACCTTTAGTAGTTTCTCCGGAATCGTCGTCACAAAAATCGGGTACACACATACACACATACACACACACACACACACACAGACATTTTTTTGGACCTTGGTCAAAAATGTTCAGGGGACCCAAAAAGACCTATTTCCGCTAAAATCCCAATTTTTACTTTATCATACGCAGTATGTAAAGTATTGTAATCATGCCGAAAAAAAAAATTGAGATTTTAGCGGAAATAGGTCTTTATGGGTCCCCTGAACATTTTTGACCAAGGTACAAAAAAATGTCTGTGTGTGTGTGTGTGTGTGTGTGTGTGTGTGTGTGCGTGTGTAAACGATTTTTGTGACGACGATTCCGGAGAAACTACTAAAGGTATCGGGACGAAAGTTTATATTTAGAAGTTTTATGACCAAACTTAGAGCTGAAAAGCTTTTGGTTCAAAAGGGTCGAAAGGAACCGGTAGTTTATTCTAAGCCTTTTTCAATGATTTTGCAAATGAGCCGCCATTTCTGTAATTTCGACAAAATAGTTAAATAATAAATTAAAGTAGAGGAAATTTTGAATAATTTATGCCTAGGACATTTTTTGGTAAAATTAATAGTTTAGCTTTTTAGTTTATTCTAAGCCTTTTTGAAGGATTTTGGAAATGGGCCGCCATTTCTGTAATTTCGACAAAATAGTTAATTAATAAATTAAAGTAGAGGAAATTTTGAATAATTTATTCCTATGAAATTTTTTGGTAAAATTAATAGTTTAGCTTCAAGAGCAAATTCTATTTGATCGAGATCTGTCGCATCTGCATTGATATGAAATTACATAGTAGCCAGGATCTTGACAAATATTTTTTTGTGTTGTCACATTCGAAAACAGCTGATCTCATCAGAGGTTGGAGAACCACTATGGAACGTTGCCGCTGTAGTGCGGCAAATTATAAAATACAAATTTCAAATAAAGTAAGATCACCAATTTGATTGTTTGTTGATAAGAAATATCAACCCGTCTTTATATCTAATTCTAAAAACGATACATTGAGAAAATTATAAATAAAGTATAGCGATGAGTGTAGTTTTATTTTAGTATGTTGGTAGGGATGTGTCATGAACAAATATAAATCTGTCAGAATTTGAATTACCTTTTTAAGGTGCGTTTTCATTAGTGATAATGGCAGTGGTAGCAGACGCCGTTATAGTATTTCCAATAGAAAATTGATAGTGACTCATGTTTATGTACATGCAAACTAATATGTGTCATTATCACGACATGTAAGATATACTATAATTTCGTATTCTACCACCGCCATTAGCTACCATTACCTACCAATCGGAACGCACCTTTAAATTTGACGTTTCGTCAAAGTGGTACCAACCTAGCATTTACTATACAGAAATTTTCTATTTATTTTTTTTAAATACGTATTTCTTAAAAAGCAACACAATAAACGTTGATGTCGCTCCTGCCAAAAACTAGATAGCGCTACTCGTTCACATGCGACGGCGACACTCCGCCTTCGGTGACGCGCCGCATCACCGCTCGTCGCGCTATTCCGTACTTTCGGCATTTGGGACATAAATAACTATTATTCTAATGACGTAGTGTAGGTAGTGTCGAATGCTGATGCTTTGACAATACCTACGATTTATCTCAATAGAATAGATTCTCATGCAGCTAAACTCTTAATTTTATATATTGTATGATAAAGTCATGTGCCTGGCCACATCAGATTTTTTTTTTCGGCACGATTACAATACTTTACCATACTGCGTATGATAAAGTAAAAATTGTAGCGGATTTCTGTATTAAAAATAAAATTGTAGCGGACCTGTATTCAGTGATACACTACAAAATATAAAATTAGTAAATGGGAGTAAATGAGTAAATGGGGGTAACATGCAGCAAAAACTTTTCTTTCAGTTTAATGTTTTTACTTTAGACTAAAAGACGAAATATTTAACTACGAAGCATCTCGAGTTGGTGATGAGCTGTGACAGCGGTATCATGGACATTTTTGACTTTTCTTCATTGCACATCTTTTTTGCAGATTTCATGAGTTTTGTCAAAAAGTGCACTTAGATAAAAAATCTTTTTTTTACTTTATCATACGCAGTATGCTAAAGTATTGTAATCACGCAAAAAAAAAAAATTGAGATTTTAGCGGAAATAGGTCTTTTTGGGTCCCCTGAACATTTTTGACCAAGGTACAAAAAAATGTCTGTGTGTGTGTGTGTGCGTGTGTGTGTAAACGATTTTTGTGGCGACGATTCCGGAAAAACTGCTAAAGGTATCGGGACGAGAGTTCATATTTAGAAGTTTCATGACCTAACTTAGAGCTGAAAAGCTTTTGGTTCAAAAGGGTCCAAAGGAACTGGTAGTTTATTCTAAGCCTTTTTTAAGGATTTTGCAAATGAGCCGCCATTTCTGTAATTTCGTCAAAATAGTTAAATGATAAAATAAAGTAGAGGAAATTTTGAATAATTTATGCCTATGACATTTTTTGGTAAAGTTAATAGTTTAGCTGCAAGAGCAAATTCTATTTGATCGATATCGGGCGCATCTACATTGATATGAAACTACATAGTAGCCAGAATTTTGACAAATATTTTTTTGTGTTGTCACACTCGAAAACAGCTGATGTCATCAGAGGTTGGAGAGCCACTATGGAACGTTGCCGCTCTAGTGCAGCCTGACTAACTGGTTTAATTTTAATGCAGACACGATTTATCTCAATCAAGTAGATTCTCATGCAGCTAAACTATTAATTTTATATATTGTATGATAAAGTCATGTGCCTGGCCACATCAGATTTTTTATAATGTGGGTTGGGCTATTTGAACTGTATTTGCAAAACCCGAAAGACGTACAAGTAATATTTTTTTTTTCATGACAAGATATTTGATATTCTTGAAAACTGCACTTGAAAACGCGTTTCCTTTTTTGTAAACAATAATCGTTTTAATCAAAGTATAAGATGGTGATATACAGGCGGGATGTAAATTTTAAATAAATTAAAAATTACAGCCACAACCTGGATTTGAACCAGGGACCTTTGTATCGCTAGTACAATGCTCTAACCAACTGAGCTATTGAGGCCTATGACAAATGTTAGGTTTCTAGTAATAATCGTTTTATTTAAAATACAAACGGTTAGTCTACTAAACTTATCCAATTTTATCTTTAATTGGAAAACAAAAATTCGTCAATATTAGTGGCATTAATATGAAAAATTGAAAATTAGACTCGATCAAACAATTTCTTTTGCCGTGACTATTCTTGAAACATTTTACAAAAACGTCAAATTTTTAAACGAATTTAAGATGCAAGAGCAAGTTATTGTCTAATACAGTTTAAATTTTGTTTGTTATTGATGTCAATAACAACAAATAACATAAACTTTGACACCTTTTAAACCGTCAATTTTGGTTTTCCACTAGTAAGGTAACATTTTAAAACGTTGATCAAGTTTCGGGGAAAAGATATTGTCCAATAAAGTAACTTTTGGGCGTTTCTAACTGACTGGATTTGGTAACTATTTGCTTCCCAGACGTTTTAATACGGCAACTTTAGTTTTTTCCATGAATCGCGGAATCCCGGGATTACAAAATCTTTAATCCCGCAATCCCGGGATCAGTATTTTGTCCGGGATTGGAAGCCCTAGTATTGTACCTACTCTTTATTGTTTGTATTCTTCATTTGTTTTTGCATTGGTCAATATGTATTTACTTTTTCCTTCCTTTTGTTAATTATATAAACGTTATAAACGATGTTTTTAATAATAAGTATTAAATTACGGAAAGATGCGGTAAAGGAAGAATTTCGTATTTTGGACTTTTTTTCTTTCATATTGATAACATCGCTGGTTATTTGATACCAATACTAGCAATATTGCGGTATATTTTAACAATATATTTTATAATTTCTGTCCGTTTCTGTATAGACTTTGCTGTATAAAAAAGCTCCCGTGTATGAAACAATTTACTTGTTGCTGGGTAGGGTGTACCGAAAAAACGATTTTTTTTACTGAAAGGTAACTATTTTTCTTTTTCAAATACAAAACATTTACCAATAAAGAACTGCGAAGAACACTACAGGAGTTTTAATATACCATTATTTCAGTTCAAAAAGCACACCATTGTCATATATTTAACAATAAGGTGTGGAATTACCGTATGCAAAAATATATTACTCTAATGCAACATTTAGATCGCCTGCAGTTCATTCAGATTCGATAACATTTTTATAAAAATGACAATTTTCTTATAATTTAAAAAATGTGCTTAAATATTGATACATTTTATTTGTCATTAAATTTTTGATTATGTGCGGACATGTGGGCTATGAAAAACAAAAGCCACTTAATATTTTATTAAAAAAATATGAAAAATTTGAATTTTTAAAGAAAAACGTAAATTTTAGGCCTCCTGCGGAAGACCTAAATATTATTCAATTGGGCCAATTTTTTGAGGTATATGAGGGTCCACAGGGACAACTTTTTATCAACTTGAAATTTTGTATTTCGAAAAGAAACCTTTTTCAAAACATCTTATTGCTGGAGTTTCTTTGGGCCCCATCCCTATTTAAAGGGTTGCTCAAGGTTTAACAGGTTGAGAAACGCAAAAGTCTAGACTCCTGAGACCGACTCCAAAAAATGGAATTACATAATTCTAAAACAGTTTATTTGGTTGGTAAACATATTTGACTTTAAATATCAAGTATTAAACCAAAAAGTATTTTTCTTTTCTTGAATGAACATTGAAACATTGAAAGATTGCAATGAATATATGTAATATTTGTCGGCAGATTTTTGCACCAGCTTTGAAGATAATGATACTTCACTCTTATGTCATTTTTATCTTTCTGACATCATACGGTTTATGCAACAAAGAAAATGATTATAATTTCGTATTTGAAGACCTCTCATATTTCTAAATACTTTTTTCAAATAACAATTTTGCATAGATTTGAACATATAGGTAGTTAACAACAGTAATACCCGGTACATGCCGGCAGATAATTTCATTTTATAATTTTTGCATTTTAGGTTTAAGACAAGACTTTTATAACGAATAACATTTTTTCAACAGTTACTAATAACAATGTTTCCCATTAGCATTAAATTTTTTGCTGGACACGGTATATGTTGCTTTGCTGTGACCCCAAAAAGAAATAGATTTTTTCCCATCATTGATTAGCGACAATTTTGACATGAGTGTTTCCTTTTACAATTTTCGGCGTACTTCAAAATTTATTTTATTCTGTTGGAAAGCAATTTTCTTTACAATAGTAAATACCTATTTATAGTTGTTTAGCGAATTCAATTACCTAATGCTGTGCTCTAAAGACAATGCAGTTCATGGATTCATATAAAACAAAGTGCAACCTACTAAATTTTCGGTAAAATTGCTACTTCTTAAATTAAATTTCTATCGTTGCAGCACAGTTGGTCCACAAATAGCATTTATAAATTACGAGGCGTGATCACTCTACTAAAACGCTCGCAGCACGTTACGAGCACATGTATGTAGGTAAAAGCGGAACTTAATTTACTTGTGTTTTCAGATGTTGCATTTTGGCTACATTCTCACTTAGAAGCTCACGATTTAATGAAACATTCGAAATCGTCTTAATTATCGAATTCCGGAATCTTTGGTGAGCTAAAGTGCATTATTTTGATTGGACGGATGTGTTACGTGATAGGAAATGTCACAACGGTGCTGGTGCAGAAAAAATGTAATGATAGACCGGATTGGTCATTAATTGTGGCAGGAAACAAGTAAATGGCAACCGGCAAATGTTATTAGAAAAGTGAGTCGCAGTCGAGTGCAAGAAATTACGCCTCGTCAGTCAACTGTAAATCTCTGGTCATAAGATGAGATTGGTGATTCATCGGAATCATACCATAAAAGGGGACAAAATAATGGACGCAACAATAAAAGTCTGATTTAAACTTAACATTTGTTAGAACCAGAGGTAGACTACTGGACCAACAGTTTTACGTGCCTGTCGAAGCACGGTGCCGGAAAGGAGAAATTCCGATCTCGGTTCTGAAAGAGGGTCAGAAAAACTGAAATTTGAAATAAGATATTATCGAACAATATTTTCTACCCCAGGAATATTGAGAGCAAATACAGTGCACGCCGCTTAATGTGATCACATCGGGAATCGGAGTTTTTGATAACAATTACCGATTGACAATAATAGCCGAAGAAAAACAAAAATTCGAAAAAAAAACCTAAATTCAGAAAGATATTATAACATACATATTATTCATAAAATAAAACAAATATTGATGCTTTACTTAAGGTATGTAGGTACACAAACAAAATCAGAAATAATCCTCAATAGCGGTAGCTCCAGATGTGCGCAGTGAGGTGTAAATTTAGGTATATAATGGAGATTTCCTTGGTAAGTCTTCGTATTCAGTTAGCTCTGAAGAAGCGAGCAATCTGGTTGGCAAAACGTCAGCATTTACGAATCTTGACACACGGCATAACCCGGAAGCAGTTTAGGTATTTTCTAAATCATCAATAGTTGTTTGTCTCGGTTGATTGCGAAGAAGTGCGTTTATGTAGAGGTCGTGCCCGTGATGCGGCTGAAAATTTGACGATCTATGCTGTACACTACGATTCAAAACTTCTAAAGCTTTCCGCATTTCTTTATTTGGTGGAACTGGCAATATTTCTATAGTATCTTCGTCCACTTTCTGTTGTTCTCATTCGGTTTGGGACATTGAAAACATTACAGATTAACAAATTTCATCTTCTGTAGGACGCTCCGCGGTAGTTACGGCGGATATGCTGACGTGCCAAACCGAATAACCGCTCGATTCACAAAAACAAAGACAGCTTATTTGATTTTACCGCCTCGGTTCTCCGCCGCGCGTTTATTATTTTGCTTATTCGTTGCTCAACGCAAGAACCGACGTAAGAAAGAGTGATACCATAATCCGATGTGATGATTTCAATAAGCAGTGTTTTTCCTATATGGTAACACATGGACGGCCCATTTTTGGCAAAAGTGAAAACAATAACCGGTTGATAACATTAACCGTGATTACAATAAGCGGCGTGCACCGTATAAAACTCTATTGTCCGAGTTCAAAGGTTTACCGTTTCTTATTGATTTGAATACATGTTTTACCGGAAACTAAAAAAAAACTGTGATCAATTTCAAATATTAAGCATTTCTTGATGTTTTGCACCAACTGCACATTGCAAATACATATTACAAGAAACGAACAAATATGACTCTATAAAACCGAATAATTATAAGATTCCAACTATTTTAAATGTTATGAAAATTAACTTACAGAACTATTGGAATTTAATTCTGATAAAAGGAGAAAAAATTATCTGATATATTGATACATTTCCCCAGATAATATTACTGTAGAGGCTACAGCACTTTTTCCAGCGAACGAATTTCATCGGTATAACAGTTTCAGTGATAGAATTATTATTAAATTAACATAATACCTAATGCGATCCTTAGTATTGAAAAAATGGTATACAATGTTCCAAATATTCCTTACTGGTGCTAGTAAATAATACAGCCTGCGTACGTGCGATATGTTGCATTCTTTCTGAGAACATTTCTCAAGTATCTTAGCTTTCTCGAGATTAACCACGCACAAAACAATTTTCACAGGAAACATTATACACAACTTTTTTAGACATTTAGTATTTGAAGTCCGGGTTTTCCAAAAAATCTGTTTTCGAAGATCACATGCTACCAAACAAATCAGGTTTTTAGGCATCTTTATTGCTGAGTGTCTTGTTCAATGAAGGAACCCATGTTTTGTAAATACATCTACAACAGATATGAAAGAGGTTTCTTACGGTTAAACTGAGCTTCATTCGCTGTGCAATAGAAAATGAGCGATTTGATAGATATTGCGTTGTAAATAAATTAGTTATGTTTACCATTTTATTTGGTCCCAAAAAATAAGTTCTAGTTCTAGACGGTCATAACTGTACACGATAAACCTGGGTTTCTTTCCATTCTGTGGCAGTTCTGTAGATTCCCACAGCCCTCTACCGATATGTTTTGTATACTGATATTACATTGCTGTTCATTATTTCGGTTATTAAAGGAGATAATGAATGTAATCAAAGAACAAAATGTTTAGAAAATATTGAACTAATGTTTGGCTCATCATTATTTATGTGGTTGAAACTAACACCAACTACAAAATGCTAAACATATTCACCAGAAAGCAAATCCTTATTTTTTGCAGCTTGTAAGGTAAACGTAAAAAATTCAGACGCTGTCCTAAATTCTAACACATCTCTGTTTAGTTGCATAAAATAAGAAATCTACAACATTGAACTTTATTTTAGGATATCCGGGTTGTTGATTTTACATTACACTTATCAACCCACAATCGTTTCTTATTCTACCAATGTTCTAACGGTCAGAATATAACCTAGAAGTTTAACTGATCTTGATAATTGAGTGTTATGCTAAAAGTAGATTTTTTCCTTATAAGGTAATTACAATTCGACTTCTTTTCATAACGCTACAGGATAACAGTAATGAAAAAAAATTCTTATCGTAACTATTTAGGCTGACTAAAAATGCTTTATATTTTCATAATAATACGGTGTACTACTCTTTTATGTACTATTATTTACAAATTTTGGGGTGGCGGAATTAGGTACATGTAAATATAGCACGTGTGTAAATCATACATGTGTGTCGGAATTGTGTACATGGTTAGTTACTATCTCTAATGCTTAGAGAAAATATTTGGTTGAAAAAAAGAACGAAGCACAACAGAAAATCATTCTAGAGAAATAACGAAGGAAGAGAAAAAATGAACAGAATGAAAAGCTGCGCCAAGAAAAATACACAAAAAATCCAGATGCAAGAAACGTTAAAATACAGATAAGGTAGAGAGGGCAGACTGAAGCAGACTAAGGACTTATTTTATACCATGCTTTTTTAATGGTAAAACATAGATGTTTTACATTTCTTAATAATAAATCGTATTTAACATTACATAAACACTTAATATTTCCTTGAATGTAGTAATCATTGCAGATTCCTTACTAACATCTACTTCAAGTCAAAATGGTAATGTTTTGAATAAAATAACTCATAATTTTTACATGTTAAGACTAGTATCTAAAAAAGTCTTTTAATTTTAAAATAAGCAGAAAAATCAGCTTCTTATTACAAAGTCAACTTTTCAGCACTAAAGCGTTCCAAAAAAAATACTTTTTTTTACCCAACCTATTGACGACCACTGTAAAGTAAAATTATTAATGGATCAAAGAGGTTTCTACTTCTGCGACAAGTTAAATAAATTTATTGATTTTCAATCCACCCTAACGTACAGAGTGGTCAATTAGAGTGCAATTAGATAAATAAAAACGGATTAGATTACCAGTTTTTGTTTCATTTAGTTTAATTTAAATTAATTTGTCCATTAACTCTGTCTCTATAGAAATATAAAAACTTGCCCATCTTACAATTGACATCGATACCAGAAGGATGTCATACCATTATCGGGTTTATTTACTGCATGAACAGTTAAAGCAGGTGTATTGACCGCCTACCGTTCCGGATGTAATTACATACATATTACACCCACTTACTCTTTGTGATTGTTCTATATGATTGCAGGAACTAATATGTACTTTGACCCATATCTTTCCTGGTCAAACATTCGAACACTTTTAGACGATTAGTGACTTTCAGTGCCCATTGAATAGTTTTACTATCATCAAGCTATATAAAAATGTTCCTATTTGTAAGTGCACCAGATAACAATCCATTATTTGATACTTGTCAATTTGCATGTTCGGAAAAATTTACCAGTTCTACTCAATTCTGTAGCAATTTAAAACCTTCATTATCATCTATTTCTGAAAACGAAAACAACCTAATCAACACAACCCCGCCCCCAACAAAACAAACAAAACTCAAGATGACATCATGCGCGTCTTGTTACCATCACACCATAAACTTAAGATTGAAGATATCTCCATCCGCTTTTCGTGGAAATATCCGAAACCAACAGCCTTGTCCTCGACCAAACCAACAGAATAAATAATAATATTCCGCACACGAATGTGCTACGAATCGAAATCCCGGTGACGATTGCCTTGTATTAAAAAAAAACATTTGAATATTTAAAACAACCGAATATCTGACAAGGACGTTTCGAAGATAGCAGATTTTAGCATCGTAAAATTATCGCCCGAAATTCGGCAGTAAAAAACAGGCGTGCGTACGGTTGGGTAAATCCCGCTTAGGGTAGGGTGGTATCAGGTAGTGAAAGGGTAAAATGGCCTCCCCTATTCGCAGGGATGGTTTTAGTTTATATTGCGTTTCAAAATCGCAAACACTGATGAAAAATGACGACAATTCAATAATGACTGGAACGATACGTGTTATCGTTTTGGTGATAATAGTTGTGCTATTATTATTTTTGTTTGATGTCAGGAGGCACTCTAATCTGTTAAGATTGGTTATTGTTTCAGAGAGTGTGTTTGATTTATTTGGTGTGTATCCGTTGCATTGTGTTAATTATAAGCCTACACGTGGAGGAAGCTAATTTACAAATCAAAAGAATGCATGTTTTAAAAGTATTTAGACCGTGGAATAGAAAAACGTTCGTTTATTTGTGGATATACGTAGAAACGTGCGCATTGGCAATTAATTATTTCCTTAAAAAAAGTTTCATCTATTTTTGGATTATCATTTCGGTAAAACTATCTAAAAATATGTGTCTTCCGGGAGGTGTTATGAAAAATAATTTCTTACGTTGTAAATTCGAGGTGGAGGCGAAGGGAGAGACGCCGTGTCAACTATCGGCACTTGTAGTACACCGGATTTGAATAGCACTTTTATTAATGAAACCAATACTAATCACCACAATTAAGCACAAGTGATACTATATTGAAGCGCGACGAGGAAACCGGCTTCTATACCGGCTGTTCACGGATCTTCTGAGCCAAGTGCGGGCGAGTGAAGATACGGTAAACCACGTTCGGGCGAGCTCGTCCGTTTCCGCGCGCGATATTCGATTCGGAAACAATGAACCTAGCGCGCGCGGATGCCGGTGAGTTTCGGTTTTTCGTCCTCCCGGAGACTCCTTGTGTTTTTTAGCGAATTTTCGGGTGGGTTGGAATTGGCGAAACTTGGGATGTCTTAGGGTAATGGGTTGGGAGTGGTCGGTAATAATTTATTGTTTTGCGGCTTGATAAGCGTGAGATAAGGGATCGCGTCGTGGGCATATTTTGGCCGTTTCGGAAGTAACATCCGGTACGAAGGACCATATTTCTGCGAGAATCGGATATAGATCGGAGTTTATGGTGCGAGAAACTGGGGATATGTGGCGATAGCACGGAAATATTACCTGATACGTGGTCGTTGTCGAACAAATGTAATTTACGGATATATTCACACAAAATCAAACCTACAAATTCCATAATAAAAAATAATTCAAGCTTCCGCGGAAGCGATATGAAAAAATCAAAACAAGATTAGACTCTGCCACATACATGATGTCCCAATAGTGCGTCCGGCAAAATGTATCTCTGCTAATGAAGTTATTTCAAATATCATTTTTCTCAGATATGCCAAACTCCTGGACGGGAAAGTTTGTTGACAAATGTTTTTGAAGTATTTACAGCAATTCTTTACGTGGTATGTCTTCACAAAAGAAACAAAAGACGTAAAACCTGACATGATATGCAACTTTCAAGCTCAAATAAGTCTATAGAAAACGCCTATTCGCTTTCCATAAACAAATAAAAATTATCAATATTGCATTAACTTTCAACTGTCTTTTTGTTTACAATTTTCTTATTTATGTCCTTAAATATTATAAATTACCTTTAAGGCAATTAAGAAATCTATAAATACCAGTAACAACTAGTATGAAATATCTGTTTTCTTTAAATATGGATTCCGCCCCCGGCGGCACATATTTTGGGGCTGCATTTCTTATTTCTGATTAATGTATTTAAAAATAAAAATACTACAATAATGTTTTTATCAGCTGCTCTATCGGTCAAGGACGTTGCAATAAAAGAAAACTCTGCATGTGGATAAATCACATTCTTTGGGACACTGGTTTTAGTTTTTTTGTCTTCCATTCATTGATGAGATCTTTTAGTTTTTGTCACTGGTCAGGGTGTTAAGCACAGTGTAGAAACTCGTTGGAACGCAAGAGTAGAAGTAGTAACAATAATTTATTGTAAAAAAGCATTTCGTAAACATTTAAGTGCGTTAGACAAACTAACATCTGAGCACAAAAATATTAAAACACGATCAGACGCTGGAATATTACTCCACTCAATGGAAGCTTTTTCTTTTCTGTGCTAACTCAATTTAATGCGAACCCGTCCTTTTGGAAGTTAACGACCCACAACAATACCTCCAAACTGAGGGGTTAAATAATAATGACAAAACAAATTTGTTACAAATGTATTTCAATTGACAAAGGGACACGCTATTGCAAAACCTAGTTACAGCAGCCAAACAAAAAAATGTGTGAAGAGTTGGCGATTTACACTGAGCGTCGAGTTACAAGGAAAAAGATTATGAGTGGTGAACAGTCGCGAAACGTGGGGATATATTTTAGAAGAGGAGATACAACGGGAAATACTTTTGTCACTGGATACGGTTCGCCAAGAAAAATACAGTTCGTTTTGACAAACTACATGTCCTTGCAGAAAAGTTTTCTTTCCTAATACCATGTAATCTTGTAAACAGCAGTTGTAAAAGCGGACAAAAGCCTCTTGAACTTTTAATATTCATTCAAAAATACAGGCTAGGAAACTCTGTTTCAAATATACTAATATTGCTAAGATTTTTTTAACAATAGCCGTACGTGTCGTCGGTTGTGAAGCAATGAGTGATTTAAAATGGCGAAATCTAGCGATAACTTCTATAGAGAAAACCTAACAGATAAAACTAATAAGTTTTGATTATGTTCTTCAAAAATTTTCCAATAAAAAAGCAAGAAAGATAAATTTATAAACATGCTTACAACTTATAAACATTATTATATGTATGTATATTGCATTTGTATCCATGGGTACAATCTGTTTAAGCAAAAGAAATAAAATATTTTTTTTAATTTGTGTTGATGTTCAGTAATGTTATTAACAACCATCACTTAATTTTAATTGATCTAGAAAGGGCGGGTGATGGGTGACCGCCCCAGGCAGCAAAAGCTCTAGGTACGCCACTGGTTAAGCGTTATAACCCTTATTTAGTAAGTTCTTGTTCTTCGAAGTAACTAATCAGTCAACGCCAAACACTTCCATTCTGACTATTATATTATTAGACAGTATTTTAAAGTTAACTTTTTAGGTTATGTTTCTATATCTATATCCTTTATTCTTCGGTTGTCATTTAAGTTTCTATCACAGTAGCCGTTGCGAGTTAATAGTGTTGCCCCAATCTCTATTGTGATCATAGTGGCGCCCCGTTAATTATTAATTATTAAGTATTGTAGGCTAAAGTACAGTAAAATTATATACAATAAAATTTTGTCATGATTTTATCATCCCAACTTTATGAAGTTGACAGTTTACTACGGCACCAACAGTACTACAACCGGTACCCCAAAAAATATCCTAGATTCTAAATATAGTAACCACAACTAAATATATATAAAATTAATCACGCAAAGTAGAAAAATAATATATTACAGTCGATTTATAAGACATTTTGGCGATTCGTTCATTTAGGGCACTCATCGCTGACGCTCCTCGTGCCCCAAATAACTCATGCGCCAATTTGACGTCTTATAAAAGTTGTATAACAATATAGGCTAGTATAGCGGCCATACTGTGGCCGCTCACTGTTTATTGCCGTGTATTAGTGTATTAGTCAAATCAAATAACGCTCTAAACATCAAATTGCTTATAATAGGTATAATAACAGAACGCTTCAATCAAATGTTACGTTACTTTATATTAATATTGGACAATTTAATGTGAAATGAAATGTTTAGGATAATTTAGACAAAAGAACAGTACAGATTTAGTAGCATCGTATACACGGCCAAATTAAAAAAAATCTGATGTGGCCAGGCACATGACTTTATCATACAATATATAAAATTAATAGTTTTGCTGCATGAGAATCTATTTGATTGATATCAGTCGTGTCTGCATTAAAATAAAACGAGTTAGCCAGGATTTGACTGATAAATAATTAAATAAATAAATAATTCCTTTATTAACAAAACAATATTAAATGCAACAACATAATATTTATACTTAGGGCGATCAGCACACTTGTTTCCAAATTGCGTTGCTCTTCCACTCAACCCCTTACGCAAACTAGAACTAAATAGTTGTATCAATAATATAACAATTATTTCGAGAACTTATCAAAAAAAAAATTACTCTAGAGTCTAATTACGCGTAATTGCAGCAAATCCAACTCAACAAAACATCGCACACGCCCATAAAAAATAAAAATTAAAACAGCCTGCGATGTGCGCTCAATGCCTAAAGTTCCCAATGTTGAGCAAACAGATAACACTTCACCTTTCCCCCAAAACTGGTTAACGATAAGTTTTTCATATCTTCCCTGAGACCCAGTGTATATGTGACTGACCTGATAAGAGAATGGCCGTTTATACAGCTCAGCGCGATGGGCAGGTGGAGCAAACAAACCACTGAATCTTAAATTAAGGTTATGGACATCCGTTCTACAGCGTATCTTCCGCATGAGGTATTGTGGGATTCTCTTGGATAGCAACTTATGAGATAATATTGCTGCATGAAACACCCTAGTGTTATCCATGTTTAACCACCCCAAGTCGCCCAGCCCATTCGATACATGATCATACTTCCTCAAACCAAAAACAAACAGAACACATGCAGTTTGGACACGCTGAACACTGAATATTGAACACACGCTGCCTATCCGACGCCGTCAGACAAGGACCGTACACGGTATCACAATATGAAATCTTTTTACTATTGACAGTAGATGTAGTGAGATATTGTCAAAACATCAGCATTTGACACTACCTGTACTGTCATTACACATGCATTAGACCGAAAATTTGAAAAATCCTGGCTACTATGTAATTTCATGTCAATGCAGATGCGACCGATCTCGATCAAATAGAATTTACTCTTGAAGCTAAACTATTCATTTTACCAAAAAATTTCATAGGCATAAATTATTAAAAATTTCCTCTTCTTTAATTTATTATTTAACTATTTTGACGAAATTACAGAAATAGCGGCTCATTTGCAAAATCCTTGAAAAAGGCTTAGAATAAACTACCAGTTCCTTTGGACGCTTTTGAACCAAAAGCTTTTCAGCTCTAAGTTTGGTCATAAAACTTCTAAATATGAACTTTGGTCCCGATACATTTAGTAGTTTCTCCGGAATCGTCGTCACAAAAATCGAGTACACACATACGCACACACACACACACACACACACATACACACACACACACACACACACACACAGACATTTTTTTGTACCTTGGTCAAAAATGTTCAGGGGACCCATAAAGACCTATTTCCGCTAAAATCTCAATTTTTTTTTTCGGCACGATTACAATACTTCATCATACTGCGTATGATAAAGTAAAAAAAATGTATTGTGTTTGCTCAAAAGGCACTGGATTTAGACTTTTATAACGAAAACTTTGCACAGACACGAGAGCTCCAATTGTGTTCTTGAGTTATCTTTAAAAGTGGTTTAGAAAACATTATGCTTACGTACTTATTATTGTTTAGCTGTTACATTTAGACGAATGTTAATTTTTTGCAAAGTGTGATTGGAAACCGCTTTTTGAGTATGATACATGACTTGAAACCGACTGTTTCATTTTTCACTCTTCAAATAAAATGACAAATGAAAGCAAACTAGCATAATGTTGGTTCAATAAAAAAGATGAGGATTTTAGTACCAAAACATTTTGCAAAATCAAAAACAGCAAAATTTCCCAACTTTTTTTAACTTTAAAACCAAAAGTCTTCTTTTGTTTCAAAACAGCCCTCTAAGAAGTGAATCATTTCCCAACTACTGTAAATTAATTTGCGTGGGGAAGGTTCTATCAACTTTATACCATCGCACATGGAATTTAGTTACGGGATATATGCAATGTTGGTTGCTATTTTTCAAACAGTTTCACTCACTTCAAACAGTACTAACATACTATTGTGCCTAAGTTTATCGGTTTATCAAGTAATTGCTTTCCTTTCTTTTTCGTGAAAATTGTGGGACATTTAGCTGTAGGTAACAATTGCTCAGAGTAAGCGAACATTCATCTTGACACAAAAGAGCTGGCAGGTGATTACAATTGACCTTAAGATTTTAATCCTGGTCTTAAAATGACAAGAAAATGTGATTTTTAACAGTTTTATATACCGTCCAAAAAACTAATGTGCAGCCAGAGTAGAGATTAAATGCGAGGAAATTCTTTTTCAGTTGTTATATAGTGTTATAACTTCCAGGTAAACATTTCTATTTCAGTTTAATTAATAAATTCTACCACGTCAGTTATGTCAGTCCGTTGCGGCTCCTAATAAAGAACAAAATTTGCTCGACTTCACTTCTCTTTTTCTCCTCATCAGAATATAATTGAACAAAAAGTATGTTAGCGTATGATAATGTCATTGATTTTAATAAATAATACTACATACATAGTGGTAAATTAAGTAGTAATGGTTAAACTGACGGCTTTTTGATAAATTATCAGAAAAATGCAACCTGGGGCTACATTTACTATTATCGTTGATGACCACATGCATTTTCAACATATCTGATCTAAACACATTTTTTTGCGCTTATTATTGTTATTGCTTTGTTGTGCCGCTATCATACGCGATAACGGTAATGTCAATATTATCACATAATATAAAAACAAAACCAAATGTTTGAGTTTGTTTATTATGTATCACGATGTTAATCTATGCATTTTTCATGCATCGTTGTGCTAGTTTTTTCTTGAACAAAATTTTACCGGAAAATCGTTGTGTGAGCAACGAAGAATAACGTGAGTGGACTCAAAATAACTATTTATGATACGATACGATTATTAAGTAGAAACAGAATGCGAAACCATTTGAACAAAGTAAAATAACAACTAATGACATGATATCAAATGATCTATCTGAAGTCAATTTGGAACATCAAATTTAGTCATTTTATATGAGCATAATCCAGTTTACACAAATTTGTGCTGAATAATACAATAGTTGCGCACAAACTTTAAATAATCGTACATTGGATTATTAGAGTCAAATATCAAAATTAGAATAAATTTAGAATTAAATCTAATCTAATTACTAAAATTATTTCACGCATGCAATGATATCTACGTAGGCACGCTCACTGAATAAGAAAACCACGAAAGAAAGTAAAAGCGAGAAAACTCCGCAAAGCATTACTCAGAAATTTTCAAACATTGTAAATTACAGATGCCTTCCACTTGTGCGGTTTCATAAATGTTTTTCTTGGAGACGTAAAGTTCGTCGCCAGCAGATGCGGAAAATTAGATACAACCGCCTGGCGGAATATAATGAAATTGCTGTTCTGCTAAACCATTATCGCTGAAACAAAACTGTGTTTACATCGTAAAGGCATCTACAGGAGATTTCTCTATAAATTCCCGATTCGAGCTGGCAGTCCTTTCTGCCGTTTATTGCTCCTATTCCGCGCGTGCTGATGTGAAAAGCGTGTTTTGTTTCTTTGTCCATTTATCCAACCGATAAATAATTACCCTGTGTGGACTAGCATACAATTTTTGACGGCACTGGCAATAAGCGTAGCACATAGTAAAGTGACGATAAAAAAGCTATATTGGGTTATATATGTCCCCCCTAAAACAGTCCCAAAAATACAATCCTAATATTAGGTTGGCATTGGTAGTAACAAGATCAGTATTTTCGTGAAATCTTGTCTGGATCATATGTGACACCAATTGCAGGATATTACATCTAATATGAACTACAACAGATATACCGGGTGATTCAATTTCGAGCCTCACCATGGAGATCTCGCTTATTAGTAGAGATAGAGCCTAAGTTTAAATTTGGCAAAGTTTCGTATTTTTGTGCTAATCAATTATCTGAAAAGAAATTTAAGGTATCGTATTTCATTATGAAGATATCCACAAAAAACTGAAATGTATAGATATCGTTTTTAATTTTGTATTCAAAACCAAATGTAACTAGACATTTGGAACAAAAACATTCATTTAAAAAGTACCTTAAGAATGTTTTTGTTTCAAATGTCAAGCTACATTTGGTTTTGAATAAAAATTTAAAAACGATATTTTAACATTTCAGTTTTTTGTTGGATACTTTGCAATTGTATGAAATTATTTAAATCAAAAATTTCCAAATCGCTGGATTGGTAATGGTGGAGTGGTGGATCCCCTGATTTAAGACCTGTGGACTATTTTCTTTGGGGAACTGTGAACGACGAAATTTATCACGATACTCGCAGAAATATTGACGATCTGCGGGATCGAATAACAAATGCGGTCAATGTTATTCCGGGAAGAACAGTTAGAAGAGCATAACAATATGTAGAAAAGCGGGCACGCTTTTATGCCTTCAAGAACGTAGCTGCCAATTTGAACATTTACTTAAAAAATAATTTTTATATTGTATAACTTGCTTCTTTTACAATCTGAATGTTTTCATTCCAAAGCACTCTTGGTCAGTCCGGCGCCGCCGGTCTTTAACCAAGCTGCAGTTGGTTACTTGATAAGCACGACAAACAACAAGAAAAAGAACAACGTGTTTTTTTTATTATTAAATCATTTTTTTTTAAATAAGGCCTTCATGTTATACATTTCGAAAATGAGAAAAGACACGACTATCGGAAAATGTCAAAATTCAATTAAACTCTTAACTATATCACGCTTTTCGTTATTGGTAAACGGCATTTTACATCCACAATCAACCACAATTAAGGTTTATTTGGTTAAATGGCAAACCTAACGCTGAGGGCGCCGCTTTATCAAAGTGCATATTGTTGGCGTTGCTTGGCAACGACTCCGGCGGTCTGTAACCAAGCTCCAGTTGGGTACCTGAAGGTTTTTTGATTATTACACGATTATTTTTAAAAGGAATGGTAACATATTATACATTGCGAAAATGAGAAAAAACACGACTATCGGAAAATGTCAAAATTCAACATGGCGCCCATAAGAAGAACTAAAGTTGGCCAGGTTACGCCGCCATCTTTGATGTAATTTAAAATTAAAAAATGACACTGCATTCTTTGTTAAAAAGTACCTGCCGAATGTTTTGTTTCAAATGTCTAGCTACATTTAATTTTGAATAAAGAATTAAAAACGATATCTTAACATTTCAGTTTTTTTGTGTGGATATCTTCAAAATGAAAAATGATAGCTTAAATTTCTTTTCAGATAATTTATCAGCACAAAAATACGAAACTTTGCCAAATTTAAACATAGGCTCTATCTTCACTAATAAACGACATCCCCATGTTGAGGCTCGAAATTGAATCACCCGGTATATTACAAAAAAAACAAAAAAATAGTAAACTTTTTCTTAGGCTAGCATACTAAATTTACGAATGGTAATATCACACGTCATTTCCTTTTACTAGTGGGTGCAACTGTAGCACATAAACATGATACATTATTGATTCTTAATGTAACATTATACATTATTTATTCTTCTATCTAAAGGCAGGGCCGAGACTTATGTCACGGGCCGGGAGTCGATAAGGGGCCGACCGTCGGGCCATAGCATGTTTAATAACTGTGTTTAGAATTAATAGTCGCGTTTCTGCGCGGAATTCATAAGAATTCCGTTGATTTGAAGAGACATAAAAACTGTTAAATTGTGAAAAAGTTGCACGTTTTCACGCGACCCCCAATATAGCTAAGTCGATTCCTACGATGTGACCTTGTTTGATATCCCATTTGGCTTTTGTTATCAATTGGTTATTGTTATCAAAAACTGCAATAAGCGGCATTCACAGAAGTTGGTAAATCGTATTATTTTGCGGTAAACATTTTAAACCAGTGGTCTTTGACCCTGTGCCCGGCCATGTTACCCGCCCACCGACTTTTGTGTGCCCGCCCATAATGCTCATTTTTTTCTTTTTCTTTTTAACACTGTAAATTGTTTAACCTATGAGTTAAAAGAAAAGCACATCGCTACAACAATTGGCTCTGTATACTTATTTAAAGCAAAATTTGAAGAAAATCATAGATAGATGATAGTCAATTTGACTTAATTTGTCATCAACCAATCTGCAAATGGTCCAAGAACAATTTGAAGAGAGATTTCAAAAATTGAGTAGTGGTTTTACATATTTTATCAAACATTTTACTTGCTAAGTAAATACATTAAAAATAGCGACATACCGGGTGACCCACGCTATAGGTAGTCCCGTTTATTTTTGTTGTTTATAAATCTGGATGATTTAAATTTGGGAAAATGTTAACAGAAAAAAATGCCATTGTTTAGGATACTCTTGAGGTTAATATGACTACCGGTCTTTCCGGAAATGATCATTGAAATTTTAAATGGCACGCTTTTATCTTTGTGTGATATGATGACATTCTGAACACAAAAACATATCGATCGTAAATTTTTATCATCAAGGCAACTGAAGGCAAGGGAACGAAAATAATCGAATTGTCAAATAAACACTAACTAAATCTATTTTGGTCGACATTGCATTTACTGGTGTTTTACTAGCGCGATTTAATTGGTTTTTGTCCAGTGAGTTTTTTTTCATGGGTACCCAATGGTACCACTAAGAATTTCAATAAAATATCAAGTATTTGGTATCATTATAATCGGAAAGATGTTTTCTATAGAATAATCAGGGTGTGGCCAATGGGTACCCGTGAAAAAATGACTCATTGACTAAAAACAAATTAAATCACGCTAGAGGGCGCCAGTAATGCAATGTCGGGCAAAATCGATTTAGTTAGTGTTTATTTGAAAATTTTCGACTATTTTCACCAATTTCTAGCCACCTAGATTAATCCACACGAAAGTTATTTTTGCGCTGCCTTGGTGATAAAAATTGACGATCGATATGTTTTTGTGTTCAGGATGTCATCCTAATTGAATATATCACACAAAGAATATAGCGTGCCATTTAAAATTTCAATGATGACGTCATTTCCGGAAAACCGGAAGTCTCAAGAACCTCGAGAGTATCCCAAAGAATAGCATTTTTTGCCTATTAACACAGTCCCAAATTTCATTTCGTTTAATAAACGAAAAAATAAACGCGAGTACCTATGCCGTGGGATTACCCGGTATACTGAGAGCGTAAAGTATGAAAACAATTTCTGAAACTGGTTGTTATTCTTCGCGCTCGTTCAACACGTTGTATTTTTTTAAAACCAAAATACACATTTCTGTCTAAAATTCATTTTTTAACCTTCAATTGTTAGTGTGTTATAACATCATCCACCTTTTTTGTTAAAATGGGAACGCCATATTCTTCTTACTGATTAGAGTAGATTTCGTCGTCTTAAATGTCTCAAATGCATCTTAAATTATTTATGGGCTCACACAAGAACATTTTCAAGAAAGGGACAATTGAAAATTGTAAACTTTGTAAACATGGATTTGAATCCAGGCTCAAAAATGTTAAAAGCGCGGTTTTGGCAATTATCGCAAAATGTCTGCCAGCTAAACACAATATCCTAAAAAATTTTAAATGGATCTCTTATAGCTCACGTTCAACTTTGTAGTTTCACTTGAAATGCTGAAAATTTGTTGACAAGTATTTTGGAAACATTTACAGTGGTTATTTAAAAAGTGTGCGGGCCCAGATAGAAAAAGTTACAGTTGTTAAAAAGAGCAGCATACTTGTGACAATTTGTTTTGAACCATAAAAATAATATCATAAATATCATAAACTCGAACTACCGATCTCAATTCACAAAGTATCTTGCTGATTGTTGACCAAACGCAATGGACTGGCCAACAAAATACAATGACTAACATCATATTGTCTTAAACTTTGTATATATTGGTATTCGAAGTATACTATTGTTATTTAATATAAGAATATAAACAATACGCAATGTTGGACACTTTGACACCATTATTCTAGTTGTGCTCTAGAGAACAAAAAAGTTGGGGACCCCTGCATTAAACCGACATGAACACATTTGGCGGATGCGATGGTGAATCAATTCGGCCTTTTATTGGAACGAATTTCTGCAAAGTTTGTTTGAGACTTGCCTTAAGATGGCGTTTAAATCGTTTGTAAATTAAAAATATACGTTAGAATAAACTTTGTACCTTTGCTAACAGTACAAAATACCTGGCTCAATTCTGTCAAGTGTAGGTGACGAATTCTGCGAATATCGGAGTTTTTCAGTTGATTGCAGGAAGGGTAAATCGTATTACACAATTATGAAGTATATTTGGTTGCATACTCAATTCTTGCCCAACCTTAAAGGGGTTGCGTAACAATATACACATTACATATTTCTGATCATTAGACATTTAAAATTTCATACACATATAGACACATTTTAAGTTTATTGAAACAAACTCCGCAATTATAATAATGATTAAATAATACTACAACAGAAAGCACGCGAGAAGCATATATTCACAACACATTTAACCAAATCCGGAACTCAGTTTCCCATATGATATTCGCGTGCAAAAACGCCCTTTGGCAACATTCCTCCCAGGGGTACGGCATAATTTCCCCATAAACATCGCCCTATTGATTTCCACTGTCGATGGAGTCACACAGAGCAGCTATAACGTACCCCAACCACATTCGAATTTTCCGGCATTTTTGGCACCGGTGCGTCTAGCCTGCATAAACTATGACGCCGGCGTCAAGTTATCGATCACCGGAACCAGCTGATTGGCAGAGACTAGCGCCGCGCCATTTTGCTCCACATTGTATACAAATATCCCGAAGACAGTAACGTTTTCCCGATAGTGCGAGCTGTAAAAATGCTGGCAAGCGCGTTATTCTGTATTGCCTGTGTTGCATTTGCGGTGGATCTTTTCGTAAGTTGTGCGTCGGTGGGAAATGTTGACGTCCAAAAACGAAGTGACGTGGACTTGAAAACGTGCATTGACAGTTTCGCGATCCACAAGGACAAGATCATCAGGACTCAGGACTCGAGGGCTATGGGTGCGAAATATCTCAACGAGATAGACCTGGACACCAGGGAAGAGTGCCTGAGATTATGCTGTGAAACTGAAAACTGCGATGTGTTCATATACGAAGAAAAGGTTAGATAAGATGCTCAGTTGTGGATAGTTAGCCGGATATTCGAGTAATATCAATGGGTGTGAATTGAGTTTGTGCTAAAACAAGACAGAAACATAAAAGAGTATAAGCTCTGTTACCTTTCTAGAACAAACGTTCTTAACGTTCATTCTAGAAAAAGAATTTGGCGCGTCGATGGGTTACAATCAGCAACCATCGGTGATAATTTGTGAATATATTATAATATTCATGCATTGATACACTGATTAAAATTTAAAACATTAAAGCCAAGTTCGTGGTACCTTAATTTAGATATGTGTATTTTCTTCTTTACGGTCTTCATATTTTATCATTATCTATTAGCTTACGCATTTATGGAAATTTTCAACGACTGCAAAAGCGACATTTGGAGGTCATAAAATTGTAATTTTCCTATCCCTACTACGTTCTAACTGTGGGTGACTGGGTAAAACATGTTGCGTCGATCGAAATAATTGCAAATCCTCCAAATAGTTCAGTATTTTTCATCACGGTCAAATACTAGTTTTATATTTAGCTAAAACTTTATTATATACGTTTATGTATTCTGAAAATACGAAGAAATATTATTCTTTTAGTTTTGTATTTTTAATTACTTGAAGGTTTGTAAAGTAACGAATTAAGTACTGCAATAACTTTTTCGATTGTTGTTTTAACATAATTCTCTCATAATTCTACTGGAAATTTGAACATTTTTATTTTGGCTAAAATTAATTTGGTTTTGTTGCCATAGCAAGAATGTTAGTTTTTTCTTTATGGAACGGTATACTTTTGTGTGAGATTTAGGACCCATTTCTGAATTCGATGATGTGCAAAAAAAGATAAATCTAATAAAATTTAAATTAAAATCCTGTAGTTAGGTATTGAGTGTTTATAGGACGACAAAATTGCCAAAACTTACAAAATTAAAAGGCTAAAACATACAGCAAAAACACTGCCCAAAGCAATTTTATTTAACCATTTTGGTTGAAAAATAACAATTAAAATGTTATAATGATTATTCGTTACCCACGTTATTTACACACTGTATGCCGATTCCTTTATAAAAATCACATTTTTTCTTAAGGGAACTAACTATTCATATATCAGTATATCACATACCGGGGTACGCTCGTTTATATTTTGTTTCGAGACTCTAGACGAATACAATTTGGAAAAGTGCTAATAAACAAAAATGCCATTTTAAGGGAACGAATTTTCTTGAACTTATATGACTTCTAGTTTTTCCTGAAATGACGTTATCTTTGAAATTGTAAATTACACCTTATAAGTTTCTGATATTTTCAAAAGGGATGATTTTCTGAATACGATACATATCTGTCGTCAATTTCCACCACCGAAGACACGAACATATCACTCGTATGTTTATTCATCTAGGTGGCTATGAACTAATGGCAATGATATATTGATTTCCGGGTGACAACCGCGTTGATGACTTTGAAGCAGTCGACGTTCTACGTGTTCTGTAACGTTTGCATGGCTATGATATATTGCTGCAGTGTTAAAATAAAGTACTGTTTACATATCTGGAATTTAGACTACCGCGGTCTGAGTCAATGATATATTGATTACCGGGTGGAAACCAGGTGGAAACAGTCGACGTTTCGCGCTCTGTTGCAAGAGGCATCTTCAGGACTAAGTTATCAAACCAAGTGCTAAGAAGGTTTGATAACTTAGTCCTGAAGATGCCTCTTGCAACAGAGTGCGAAACGTCGACTGCTTAAAAGTCCTCAACGCGGTTTCCACCAGGAAATCAATATATCATTGACTCAGACCGCGGAAGTCTACAATCTAGATATAACTAATAGCAATACTCACTAACTCACTAAACACTAACTAAATCGATTTTGGCCGCTATTGTGCCACTGGCGCTCTATTGCGTGTTTTAATTGGTTTTGGCCATGAAGTCATTTTTCACGGATATTCGTTGGGTACACACAGATTATTTGACATTTGTCGATTACAATGATATCAAATACTTCACATTTAGCGTAAATCGTGACGTGGAAATGTCGTTTACCTAAAACACGAAAGCTAAAATAAAGACAGCGGCAGCGTAGTGAAGTGTTGATGAATTCGCTAACATCAGACAGTTTTGTGTACCACTTATACCTTTGATAGTTTCTTACTATTTGAGATTATTGCTAGGTATTGAGTACTGTTGAATCTTGTTTAATGTTGTTTTTCTGATTATATACTTCTTTGATTTGCAAGAGGTGAGATTGTGACTTTACAGGCAAAAGAACACAAGTGGTCGCCAGTGATACAATATCGCTGAAAATCGTTTGTTTATTAATTTTCGATTAATAAACAGAAAAGTGATAATACACACTTATTCCGCACTTATTCTGAGGGAAGTCGGTCATATAGGCAGCTTGACGGTACGGTGACGAGTAGACCCATTTAAATACCACTCTCTACGCTACCTAACTGGACAACATCCCTTACGTTGCTAATTGTTTTGTCGGTTTTCCCTTGCTTATTCGTTGAAGGTTAGTGATGATATTCCCTGCAGATTTTGATGCAGTCCTTCTATTTTTCTGCGATGGTCTTGAGCACCAATAATAGATGATTACATTTCAGCCTGTTGCTCTTGGAATTACCATCGACACGACTCTTAAGAACTAGTATCTTACTTACATATTCATCCACCACTTTCAGGTCCCCCCTTACTTTAATCTCTTGCTTTAATCTTCCTACCAACATATTCATTATTATCTACTATTATTATCAGCGTTATTAAATCCCGTATAGGCGTATAGGAGTTACTTTTAAAAGCTGTTATGTGTTCAGATGTGCACCATTTGCAATATACGTACACATCACATCGCCATAAATAATCTACAGCCGATATAGATTATATAACGCACACATAATATAATATATTGCCCATGTAGTAGAACAATTTCAATTCGATTAACATACATTCTGCAAAGAAGATTGTGCTTCTGCTTACCTTGGCACGAGAAATACGTGGTTCATTGCACACAATACAACTCACGCGGCGTTTTTCACATGCCTGTGAAGAAACTTGCTAGGAGTCTTCTCTTTTTCCACACCAATTAATTTTCTTAATAATTCTTTATATAATGAATGCAATAGTTTGAAAGTGTTTGGCGCTGTTTGGCGCTACACGGAATAGAAAGTACTCCACTTCTCATGTGTGCGCTTTTTTTGTTCTGCTAATCAACCTCTCTTTCATGCATATTAAATGAAACATTGTAAACTTTAGGTTGAAATATATGAAGATAATATTATGAAGATAGAATATTTATAAAAACGAAAGTATTTGATGTTACACAAAATAATTACTTAAATGACACAACTTCAACTAAGAGTGAAAATCTGCAGATCTCGCTGATTAGAAATCTTAAGATGTAATGGAAGATGTGTAAAAGAGAAGGAACAGAAGGATAATTACCTTGCTACCTTAAAAAGTGTCATTCGTGAGTATCGATTTCCTGATTTCCTGAATGTAGGAAGCGGACAAATCGAATTAGTGAAACATCTTTGTTTGTAAAATAATCAATATACAATATACCTACGTATATAATTACTCATATACATACAATCAATATACAGAAATCTGCTTGGCAAGCCACGCTTGAGAAGCCACATCCAAAGAAAATAAGAGATTTTCATGAGAAAAAAACAAGAAAACGTTGGCAGGTAAGCAGGGACCCACTAGGCAAAATGAAATTAAATTGGCTAACTCAGGCAAATCCGCAAATAAATGAGCCGGATGGAACCTGGGTTAGAAATGACAAAGACAAAGCCATCGTCTTTGCAGACTTGGAGTACTTGGAACAATCTTTTGCTCCAAATATATACAGAACTTTGGAAGAAGTTACCAATTCTATAATACTCCAAGCAAAATCGAATACAAAATTAAATTATCAATAGGAAACAAAAAATCACCAGGGTTTGATCTGATAACAGGAGAGATCTTTATAAAAATATCTAAAAAAGCCATGGTTAAGATAACTAACCCATGCAACGCAGCATTTGGCTAAAATATATGCTAACCGTTTGGAAATCTGCGGAGGTAGAGATGATGCCCAATACAGGAAGACCACCAAATGCAACATCCTCGTACAGGCCAATAAATTGCCCACTTTGTAAACGCTATTTGAAAAGCTACTTGTAAGATGTCTGAGGCCAAAGTTCGACAAAATAAAACATTATACCTGCAAGCATTAAAGCTGGGGTACCACAAGGTAGCGTATCAGGCCCAATTCTGTACCTTCTTTACACACATGATCTCCGGCAACCAGCAACACTAAAACTGCAGAATGCTGTCAACAATATTAATGATTGAATGAACGATGGCTAATGACATTGAATAAAAGCAAATAGTGCAAAGCAGATCACACCACCGTTACCTTACTGGAACACAGCAAAATACCTTGGTGTGACTCTGGACACCAAGGTTCGCTGGAAAGCACAATTTAAAAAGAAATGAGAAGCATTGGGCATAAGATACAAAACATCTACTGGCTTATTGGTAGGAAGTTGGCTTTGTCGTCATAGAATAAAGTCCTACTTTACAAGCAAATACTGCATAGAGCTATGAAGTCCAACTGTGGGGCTGCACTAACCCAAGCAATATCACCATCACTCAACGCTGCCAAAATAAGATGCGAAGAACATCGTGGGTGCATCTTGGTATATCAGAAATAGCAAGTTAACTGTCACGTCCGGTCACCGGAAGTCGGTATCAACTTTGCTATTTTAAATAGAATGCTATAATTTTAATTTTATTTCTGGTTTCTACGTATGAAAATACATTCATTTTTGATAATGTTTCCCTATACCTAAATATCACCATTTTTGAGTTTTTTGATTTTACTAACTTGTTGGTGGTTTTCGGGGTTACGTTTAAAATTGAATATCTCGGTTATTATTGAAACTAAAAGTTTCATGATTGGTGGTCCAAAACTAGAAACATAACCAAATAAGACGATGTTTAGTTCATGATATCTTATACAGGCTGTTCAAAATTTAACACAATAAGCAATGAATTTTCAAACGTAAAAACCTCATATTTTTTAATGGAACAGCCTGTATAGCGATACGCCATTCGATAGGAAATCTTATTCCCTATCAATCAATATTATAGTTCCCTATATCTATCTTTAATAGTTTGTCAGTATAAAAGAATGCAAACTAAATACAAAACGATTTATTGTTCATTTATAGGAATGTTACAACTTTGGAACAGCAGGAAAACAGAAAAGTATTGAAAATGTTTGTTAAAACTAAAATAATATATTTGGGATATCTAATATAAATTAAAACTAAACTTAATTATGTTGTTCGAAATGCTGCCCGTTCTGCTCAAAACATTTTAAAACTCTTCGCTGTACTTCTGTTATCGTCGCGTAGTTCTTCGGATTTTTTGTCGCTGAAGTCCATGGCGGCTACTATTTTGTTAGTCAATTCTTCTCGAGTATTAACTGGTGTGGAATAGACATGACACCAGAGAAGCAGTCGATAAAAGCTTGATAAAAGCAGTCGCCTAAAATATTGGAGGGAAGAGTTTCGCAAAAATTGATCACACATCCACGCAAAATTTCTAAATATCTATCACTATTTAAATTTTTGTTGTATATTTCGTATCTAATTACGTTCCCTATTAATAAATTGGAGTATTCAAAATGGATTTAAGGAAAATTGACAATATCTCAAAAACTATTAAAGATAGATATAGGGAACCCTAATATTGATTGATAGGGAATAATATTTCGTATCCAAAGGCGTATCGGTATACGGGCTGTTCCATTTGAAAAAATGAGTTTTTTTTGTTTGAAAATTCAATTATTGTGTTGTAAATTTTGAACACCCTGTATTAGATATCATGATGAACTACTGTTTTATCGATTGTTTCTATGAAACTAGTTCAGGTATATTCCCCGGATGTCCGTTACATTGCCAATACGATAAGTTGGTACCTCCACTGGGAACCTTAAAACAATTTAACGTGCAGTCTTGGTGGTCATGAGAACAACAACGTTTGAAATTCCTCAGATTTCCATCTGAAGGATTTCGTAAACCGCACATTTTTGACAAGCCAGCCCGGCAATCGGGCATTATTTATGTGGCATAGAAATGTCGCCAGTCTGGATTACCAGTACGGCCGCCATCATCATTAAGCAGTGATTTACGACCTTGCTTTAAACACCTAATTGCGAGTTAATAATATGCAAAAATGGGGTTTTAAAATATATGCGCCCATTAGAGCGTGAGACCGATTACAATGGCTCCAACACAATAAGCATTTTTTGGTGTTCACTCGAACACGTCGCACGGTGGCTCGTGTTTGACATGATAAGGCGCAGTTTATGTTGAAAGCCTTCACCCAAATCTACGCAAGAAGATTATTGTTCTTACTCACCTAACAGTAACAGAAAAGAGATTAAATTAATATTAAATTTACATGACTGGACGCTCACGGAATGTGCACAACAAAAGAACTTCAACTTGTCATCAATCATCGAGCCGAATGTTCTTGTTCAAATTTTTCCGAGGAAGCTTTTATGTCAACCATAAAAATATTTATCTTTTTCCTAGAAAATCTGTACGGTGATAGTTATTGGTGGCAGCCATAACTTATTTTATGTTTTACTTTGTGATGCAATCGTCAGAAGGCATTAGGGTTGCCACCTTTCTAAAACTCGTCACGAAGACATCTTGAATAGATAGGGGCATACTTTTTTTATCACTAAACTAAGAAATACCTTTGAGGTTTTAAAGATGATTACGTTGGATTTCTTTTCATAACAAAAATAATATTTAGCGATTGCCACTTGTCAAAAATAGTTACTTAAATATGTATTTAACAGAATATATTTTTTAATAGTTTGTTAATTGAAATATATTTCCAATCCACAATTTTAAAACAAATAATCAGTAAACTTTTGAGTGTAATGTCAATATAACCGCAGATTTCCACTCATTTAATTTATCAAAAATACTAGAATCGAATACAAATGACGACACTGGCCGACAGAAGATACAGCTAACGACAAATGATTTCGGTAGAATCTGAATCTCCCAAAACTTGATAATTATTTCTAGTTTTTAATTTTGGGAAAAACTGGTGTCACGTGATTATTTTAATTAACAAACATATATTTTTGGTTTACTTTTGTAAGTCAATATAAAAATTAATTTTATTTTTTAATTAAGTATATTTAAGTATAATTAAGCTACTAACAATATCTAAATATTATTTTAAAACTATGTACAAAATACTGCAATTGTTTGCAGATCACGTTTTGAAATAATACCACTAGAAAAAATCTGACGTGGCCAGGCACATCAGGACAACTTTATCATACTATATATAAAATTAATAGTTAGGCTGCATGAGATTCTATTTCATCGAGATCGGCTATGTCTGCATTAAAATAAAGCTAGCGGTGTACAATATCTGAACGCAGCTAATATTGACAGTAGGACCGTTTGACACTACCTACTGTCATTAGAATCAAAATATCTGATATATCCTGGCTACTAGTTTTAATGCAGTACGACCGATCTCGATGAAATAGAATTTGTTCATGCAGCTAAACTATTGATTGTACCAAAAAATTTCATAGTCATAAATTATTCAGAATTTAGAAAAAGTTAATTTAATATTTAACTATTTCGACGAAATTCTAGAAATGACGGCTTATTTGAAAGATCTTTCAAAAATGCTAAGACTAAAACTCCAGTTCCTTTGGACCATTTTCAACAGAAAGGTTTTCAGCTCTAAGTTTGGTCATGAAACTTCCAAATATGAAGTTCCGTCCTGATACCTTTAGTAGTTTCTCCGGAATCGTCGCCACAAAAATCGGGTACACACATACACACACACACTGACATTTTTTTGTTTTTTTTTGTGATTGTCGATTTTCTAGAATCTAAGATCGGCTTTAAACAACTGTAAGCCACACGTCATAGGTTTGCTGTAACCGAAAAGTAACATCTTTTAACATATAACATAGTACACTAGCGGAAAATATATCCTATTTTATTTGTTTCGATGTAACACGAAAGCTCGGGTTTTTGATCGGACTTTCACCCAGAAATTCTTTGTATTTTAGGTAATATTCAAGAATAAGCACACCAAAATTTATTGATAGTTTTTGAGTTATAACACCGCAACAATGCAGAATGTATACATCATATTTTCCGCGAGTATACATATAATAAGGTTAAGTATTCAAATATTCAATTAATGCTTTGCAGTCTAGAGTTTATTTCTAAGGTTTTACATTTTTGCCAACGTTTCGCCAACAGGTCTTTGGCTTCGTCAGGGCTCAATTTTAACTACAGAAATTGTGAAGGGTTATTTGACAAATTTTCGGATACATGGCGGCACTGGCGGAACTATCAATATATAATTATAAATCAGTCTACGGTTAAATGTTGTAAGGAACACTAATAACTGACACATCATCTGACAGTCGTCTGACAGACCCAATTAAGGTTAAGGATGTTAGAAATCAGACATTCAGATATATCTATTTCGACATATATTATAATGTTGTTCGGAATTGTTTAAAAATAATAGTCTTACTGGCTGAAAACATTGTGTCAATTTGTTTTACAAACGAATGCACTGTATGTTTCTAATCTAATCAAACATTCAGGGTTTTCATAAAAGATTATTGATTATAATATATAGAAAGCACCACGCTTTCCAGGTTGTTTTATACACTCAGTTTCAGAAAATGACGCACTTAATATTTGACCTATCTGTAATGTATTTATTATATTTTTTAAACCAGTGGGGCGATTTCTATATTTCGTTTATTTGTTGGAAGGCAATTTCTTTAATTCAGAATGTTGGTAATGAGATAAATCACTGAATAAGAAACAAAATGCCCGTAAAAGAAGCGTGTAAGCACGCACTTTCTATGCCATTAATTATTTCCACTATCCAGGATTAAAGTTCCTCATCTTGTTTTTGAAAGACAAAGGAATTGGCTACAAAGAAATCGACCAGCTGCTTTAAAAAATTAAGACATCAAAGTTAGGTCAAAAATAAAGTGCGTCACTTTTTTTGCAACTGACTACTGAATGTATTATTATCGTTGGCTAGTATAGTCATTTCAGGATTTTTTGAACTTTAATTGATAACGCAAATATGCTCATTGTTCTGACATCTACATTTAATAGTACAGTATTTTTTAATCAAACATTATAATAATTGTTGTACATGCAATTTGTTGTTACAAAAAAACAAATATTATTTTAATATTAATATTAAGTAATTTTAATTTATTATCCTGTTATTAGCGCACTTCGATGTAATTTATGGAGATTGTAGAATTGCTAATAACGTTACAAAAAGCTATTTTACAAGATTCTCACATTAACTATTAGTGAGTTGTATGTTCGATCTTAAAGGATATGCATAATTACATGTACAAGAAATGAATGCAGGAAGTTATGGATTATAAATGTACTGTTAGTGGGCTAGCTATTATTTTTAATATAAATATGACAATTTATGTTATAGTATGTCCAAGCTTTAATGGTCCTCACTTGAAGAGCCTATTACAGACACAAAATAAATGAGAATACATTTCGTTATAGACTCTTTCAACTAACGCACCGTTTTTGAGTTTCAAAAATGTGGACGAATTTGGATGTTATAATACCGCGTATAGTTATAGTATCGTGTATAGTTATATTGAAATTCAGAAAGCGTAAATTAGATTCAATTCTGAATGTAGAACACATAAAAGTTGTAGGTCTATGTTTAATTGTTCTGGAGATAGTTGTGAAATTTTGAAATACCATCGAACATAGTAAGTTTGTACATGCCCAGGTGCATCACCACGGCATTTACTTTCTATTTTATGTTAAAATAATTCACCAAAATTGCCTCTCTAGTTAGATGGAGTTGGAGGTGTGTAACAAAGGATGTGCAAATGTGTCAAAAACAAACCTGCTAAATTTTAAAAAATTAAATTTTTTTGTCGATTTGTAATGTATTTCCGCGACAATAGATATATTTACAGGTATGAAACTAATTTTCTATAGTTTAGTATCGCAATACAGATTATACGAATAATACACGGATATATAGTACAGATTTAATAACATTTATCTACGACCCCCCCCCCCCCCTCTGCTGCTTTTCCGGAAAAGAACTTTCCCTCAAATTTTAGAAAAATCGTGCCATCGAGCACCTCGAATTTCCCAGTTTAAATACATTGAAAACATAACAAGCAATTTTTTTCTTCCTATTTTCACGTTTTGGGTTTAGAAGAAAATTTGCGGGTGGTTATCAGAATATGTTCAGAACTCCCAGGGTTGCCAGGTCTCCGGCATTGCGCCGGAGTCTCAGCATTTGAGGCTCATCTCGGGTCTCCGGCAGGCATTCAAGCATCTCCAGCAAACTCAAACATGAAGGAAATAGTTTTACATTATTGTAAATACTATATCGTCGGCTTAAAGGTAAAATGGTAAAAGTCACTAACTAACAATTTGTTATATTTTATTGAAGCATGAATTAATTGTGGCCAAATGCTGATAAATGCGTATCTAAACGAAAATACGATCAATAAATGTTATTTATTAAAGGAGGTTTAATAAATGCTTAAAATCCATTAATTCTCTGGAAAATGTCATTATATTTATTGGTGTTCTATTGTAGTCAGGTTTTTCTAATTATTTGAAATGTTAGTTAGTTACTTCTACTGTTAGCCAGACGATATGCAGACAGAGACATATCTTTGTTGAATTTTACTTATATTACGCAATTTATCACGCAAAATGTTTTACAACTAAAAAGTTTATTGCTTAAAAAAGCAATAAATAATTGCGTATAGTGCCATTAACAATAGTGTAGAACCGCTATAATGCAGTGAGAACACAAAGTATTGAAACATGACAAAACCTCTAAACTTACTAATGTTGCTAAAATTACAGTTTTGACATTTGACCTCACTTTGCCGGATGTCTTACGTAATTTTGAATTTGCATTCGTGTTCAGGGCAAATAAAGTTCCAGGGTACATTTTATATTCCATTTACAAACTCCATGCTACTCAAAGTTACCAATATTTGCAATTTCAATTATGGTCTTTAAGCCATAAATTTTCTTCCGCTACCATTAAGACAATTAAATGTTATATTAAAATCACTTTCAAATATGGGATTGCCATTACATCAAAATGTGTATTTTTATAGTTAAAAATCGACGTATCCAAAGACGCTTTTTCCTAGCCATATAAGAAAATTGAAAAAGAAACAAAATTAACAAGCGCAAAATATCTGCAATCCTGTAGAACGTGGCTTTTGGAAATGGAAACTGCATAGGCGATTATGATCTATTCTTTGCCAAAAGCGCAAAGTTGAGTTTTTAGACCTGTTTGGGTTTGGCACATGCGAGGTGAAATGGCCTGACTTTTTAATCACAGAATCAAGTTGACCCTTCATCAATTATTTTAATATTTTTACTTTAAAAATAAATATTATTTTTTTAACAATTATTTTATATTTTTTATGTTACGTAATTTTTATTTTGTTTGTCAGAAATTATTATCTATAGATTATTAGCACGTTTGTTGTTCTTTATTAACTAATTTACAAATACTATGTTTAAACAAAAATATGTACGTAAATATTTTTCTACTTTTTGTGTAGTAATTATTATTAAATTAAGACTGAAAAGGGCAAGAATGGCTTTCGGTCAGTGTCGTAGAGCCGTAGGGAAAACCTGGGGTCTCTCACCACAGATCACACTGTGGATATACACTGCCGTTATCCGTCCTATGCTCACGTACGGGGCGATTGCGTGGTGGTCTAGAGTCAAGCGGACCACAACCAAAATCAAACTGGCACAAATTCAAAGACTTGCTTGCCTCGGCACAACCGGGGCAATGAGCACAACCCCAACTGCTGCGTTGGAGTACATGTTGTACTTGCCACCACTTGACTTCTTCATTGAAGAGGTGGCCCTGAAAACACTATTCAGGCTTCGCACGGTGGGCTACACAAAAGTAGGCGACAAGGGCGGCATGTGGGGCAGTCTATGGAGTAGTGCAACGGAAGTTGTGCCGCTTCTCGACTACCGTACGGACTATATTCCACCTTGTTACGTCTTCAACAAACCCTACCTTCCCAAGGACATACCGCAGGTAAAGGGGAACACCTCGAGCCTGAAGATATTCACAGACGGCTCCAGGAAAGAAAGTGGTACTGGCGCTGGCATTTTCTCTCATGACTACCAGCTAAGACAGTCCATCCCCCTAGGCAAGTATCCTTCTGTAACGCAGGCGGAAATCTTTGCCATAAAAACTGCCGCGGAGTGTATTCTCAGCTCCGACAAGATTGGCAGTAACGTAACGATCTACACAGACAGCAGACAATCCATCCTCTCATTAAGTCGTTGCAGGTTTACCTCCGATTTAGTCTTGGATTGTCATAACACCCTTGTGGAGGCGTCCAAACACAACAAGGTCAACCTCATATGGATAAAAGGGCATTCTGAGGATAAGGGCAATCGGCACGCTGATAAACTAGCAAGAAGAGCTGCCAACGGACTGGTAAGCTCGCCGGAACCCTTTCTACTACCCACTAATAACCTTCTGCTACAATCATTGAAGGACCTCACCCACAAGAAATTCATCCGACAATGGGAGAATCTACCTGGCTGTCACCAAGCTAGGGAAGGGCTCCCTCGCTCCTCCAGCATCTCTGCTAGGAAATTTACACAGCTGTCCAGACAAAACCTACGTTTAATTACGGGTATTCTCACGGGTCACTGTGGTTTACGGAAGCATCTACACGTGATGCGTCTCGCTGAAACGTCTATATGCCGAGCTTGTGAGCTAGAGGATGAGACGGTAAAACACATTTTCTGTGAATGCCCAGACCTGGTTGTACACAGGGAACGCTTGCTGGGGGATCCATGGCCAACCATGGACGGAATCAGGAACGCACCTCTGAGCTGCGTCCTAGCCTTCGTTAACTACCTAGGCTGGTTGACACAGCCAGAGTGAGCGTAGGGGGAGGCACAAGGGGCCCAATGGGGCCTGGGTGCCACGAGGATTATCCTTGACCTCCAACACCCTACATACATACATATTATTAAATTATTGGCATTTTCGTCATTTATAATTATTTTCCAATTGCTTAAAAAAATACCATTTGTTTAAACACCAATATACTGTGTTACGTACATATTGTTTTTTCCTTTTGCAGAAATTATTATTATTATAGGATTGTTGACATCTTTTATATAAAGTCTTAATTCATTTGTAATTGTTTCCATTTATTCAAACAGTTTATAGGCGACATGTCTCTACGAATGTACAGTTTCAATTCAATTGTTGTGATTAGTGTATAAGTTCTCTAATCACAACTAAACTCATTAATAAATAATATTATAGAAGTACAAGCTTTTGAGATTGACAAGAATCAGTAATAATTTTATTTATGTAACTACAGTAACGTATCACAATAATATGTACATTTTATTGCTATCGTGGTTGTGGCCTACTAGAGTAACGAATCACATTTCATTACTATGGTGGCCACAACACTACTCTGACACCAAGATTACGTTTGTGTTAATTCGTTTTCGAGGTTTATATAGTATTAATATTAATTCTCTTTGACACATATACAATCGACAAAACATGTATTGACCTTCACAACTCAATCAATAATTTACTATGGTAATAATTTAACATGGAAACCAACAGGTATTTCCAATTATGTAACACTGTATGTAATGTAGAGTTATGATTTAGTTATTTATTAATAAATTTATTAGTAGAAATCAAATACATACTATATTATATTTATGTATTTTTTATTTCTGTATATTATTGAAACACAGACCTGTGTTTCATTTATTATAGAGTGAAACAAAAATAATGTAGTGAAACAAAAAGTAATGGTTATCAATTTGTTCCCTGCTTCCCTGCAACTTTTTTTGTCTAAATGCGCGATGTGAAAAAAGTGCATTTTTCCAATATATTTTAAATGGGAAAGTTTTTTTTAGGAAATGGAACAGATTGTTGTTATACGTTGCCCTCCAGCAAAAAAAAATGCAAGGCATACATTTGGACCATCCTAATGAGGACATAATCCCTAGCATGATACACCCAGCGTTCAAGTTTTCGGTTTCCGGTATTACCGGAATTAACTAAGCGTTCGATGATGCACCACGCTACCACTTTCATTCACGCGCTGGTTCATCGTTCGCCTCTTCTTCATGACCCGATAACGTACCTTGTTATACTTATTTAACTTGCACCACTGATAGTTGATAGTGTTTTTTCTGTTATTCTTTTATCTGATGGCTTGTAACAAATAATATTACATCATAAGTTTATAATTATACGATTCATGTCTTATTGAATTTTCCTTAAATAATAGTTATTTTTTTGCTCCTTAAACTTGGTCCATCAAATCATCGTGTGAAACCGACACATGATTTACAATTTCCTTGCAAGTAGCAATAACTTCATCCGCAGCAGTTCTATTTTTCAATTGTCTTCTTAAGATTCTGCGGCTCGTTAACCGCATGCATTTTCTTTTTGTTCGCAGAGTGTGGGCAGTTGTTATCTATTCCAATGCGGACCACCCGAGGACTTCAAATGCAAATTCACCCATCACGTCAACTACTCGAGTGGAGTCCTAACAGTTAATAGACACCTGCCGGATCTCGAGAGCCAGATCAAACTCACCAAGCATGAAGACGACTTGAGCAAACTCAGGTATGGTGGAACTCAAACGTTAAAGTGTGTACAATGTACATACATATCAGTACTGGCATCAGTACGTCATCGATGATGATCTTTACCGGACGAGAGCGTCCTGCACTAAAGTATGCACTTCGTCTTATAGCAACACAACTATCAACATGGACCTGTTAACATGGTTCCTGTCTATGGAGGGGAATGTAGCTCTAACCTCTTAATTTGTATTCATACATAATTTCAATATTTGAGACAGTAATGTTGAACGATGTCAATAATTGTCGAACTGTTTTGGCATGCTTTAATAACCTGCAATAGTTGGCAATCAATTTTTTGATTGGATTCACCTATACTAGAACTTTCGGGGCGATTGGATAACACAAGCAACTAGACTTCACTTTTACAAATATGTCTCAGTACGCTCAGTTTGTGTCAAACCAACTTTTGCCTTATAAACAGAAAACCTATATCTCGTTCATCACCATGAAGATGTTGTAGATAATTGCTAAGATATATCAATTATTATTGCTAATTACAGACATTCTATCGGGATGTAAATAAAACCATGAGATGTTTGGATAACGTTTATTTTTTAAGAATTTAATATGTTAAAATGGTGTCGCCACCCTATGAAAGTTTTCTTGAAAACGACATTTAGTACTACTATGGGGAACGTGGATTTTATGATCCGGACTCACAAGCATCCCAGCGCGTAAAATTTTCGAAAATGCAAATATCAAACAAGATTCGTATTCAGCGCAAAAGGATATATTGCAAGTGCCTATGCACAAGACAACTTTCATTAATTGCTTTTTTATCGTTCTTATCTAAAACCACTCAATTTGAACCTTGAATTCAGAAAGAATCGACTTCTAAATGTTAGAGATAAAATATTCCGCCCGAAAAACTATTTTTCGTATGGACTTTTAAGAAGGTTCCATTCACAAAATCCTTGTTGCCCAAAGACATCAATTTTTCTTAAAGTTTAGTTATCATTGCATTTTCTAAAGCAGCTATCAATATTAATAAGAAATCAAAAAGTTGGTTTTATAAAAAATATCGGCATAAGACGTTAACATAGTACGTTAGATATTTAAATTGTCATAATAAAGTCGAAAACAATGTGCTCATTACAACAGTGTAAATTATAATTAAATTATTCAATACCTTTCTATTCACTGAAATTTAGTATATTATATTTTCAAATCTTGGAAGTGCGGTTGAAACAACCTCTCCATATATGGCAACCCAAATAGGGCTAAAACATTGGGGTAAAATCATCATATTTTCGGGAAAAAAATCAATAAACATAGTCAAGCAGTTGGAATGTTACCCCCAAAACACTGTAACCATAAAAACATTAATAAATAATGGATAAAGATCATTTGTCTTTTTTTTTTCTTGCTACTAATTTTTGATTTTAATGTCTATTAATAATACTGTTATAATATACTTTGTGAATATTTTTGTTTTCGATTTATCCTAATATATGATTGTTTGTAAAAGACTCAGATAGCAATGTTTTGTTTTTTTATCTTCTCAACAACTTTTGTGAACCGATTTTGATTATTTTATGTCCTACCTGATCATAAAGTGACATTTTACATCTTAGATACCGGGGCAAAAACTGCATCTTAACACCTGCGAGGGCTTTAAGGATTCTTAACGCCCGCGCGGGCGTTAAGGGTTGCCATGGTTATATGTCAAATATTTGTCATTCAAATTGTAAATATTAAGTCATCAATGTCAATTATTCGCGTTTAAGGTTATAAGTTTGACAATTAATTGTCTGTACTGTCACTCGGCAATGTCAATTATTGGCGATTAAGGTTATAAGTTTGACAACTAATTGTCTGTATTGTCACTTAACTCCGAATTGTTTGTATTGTTATTCAACTCCGTAGATATGCATGTCAATTGATAACGTCAAAATATTTATTAATATTATTCAAACGGTCGAACAAAACCATTGTAGGACATACAATTTTGTATGCAATTCGGGCATTACTTGATGTTTATTCCCTCGGGCGACTTAAAAAACTCTCGGGCCTATCAGCCCTGGAGCTTTTTAATCGCTCACCCTCGGGCCATAAACATCCGTGTAATGCCCTTGGTATATAAATAACTATTATCTACGAGTCACATATAATAAGTTCATTGCATACGAATCTATGACTATATAATCCCCATCATTATACGTGCCAAAAATTATAATGACATTGTATAATAATGACAGTTCGTTCAAATAATGAACTCATTATTTGAACGAACTGTCATCAATATACAACGCTAGTGTCAAAGTCTGTCGAAACCTACGTGGATGACAGTTATTTGACAGTTCACCTCGCCATCATTGACAAATACATTTAAAATATCTTTTGCATAAAATGGAATTTATGAGTCGTAGATAAAACGTCGTATTTGACTCGCACATAAAGGATATAAATCGGTCGCATGATTACACGCTCGCCTACGGCTCGCGTGTAAACTTCATGCTCGCGATTTATATCCTTAATTATGTGCTCGTCAAATAATATACTATTTCAGTATTAAACAAATCCATCAAGTTTATTACACAACTTGTAATTTTAAAAATTAAACCCTCTACTTATTGTACTAGTAACTAGGGGGACAAAAATGATGTTCTGGTGGTGCCAGTTTGACACAGCCTCTGGAAGACTTGGGTGGGGTTCTCAAGAATTCTATGCACGGTCATACATTTTATGTTTTCATTGGTCCTGAAATCTGAACATTCGTTAACTTTCTCAGTTAAGTTCTGACAGAAATCATACACATGAATATAATTTGTAAAAAATGTAAAATGTGTAAAAAGCTAAAATTATAATGTTTTCTTTAACTGTGCCTTTCATGAACATTCAGATATTGGGACCAATACAAAAAAATATCTTATGTGGCCAGGCACATGACTTTATCATACTCTACAGTAGTGTCAAACGCTGATGATCTACCCATACTGTCAATAGAATCAAAATGTCTGCCAAATCCTAGCAAACTAATTGTGATGTAGATATGAGTGATCTCGATCTCAATCAAATAGAATGTTTTGACGTGTGCAGTCGGGTTAGCGCTGGTTCGAATAAAAACTGCTAACGCTTCACTAAACTATTTATTCTATATACATACTGTGTCAAACGCTGATGTTTTGACAATATCTACTGTCAATCGAATCAAAAAATCTGTCAAATCTTGATTAACTAGTTTTATTTTAATGCAGGCATCACGGATCTCGATCAAATAGAATCTGATTCAGGTAAACTATTAATTTATATATAGTATGATAAAGTTATGGGCCTGGCTACATCAGATTTTTTTTTCATTCGGTGTCTTACTCTTTGACAACAAGACCATCATTATGGTTTTCGTGGTTTAATAAGCTGATCCTTGTTTTCAAAATTGCAAACGCATGAGGTATTATTGATAATTTTGTTTATGTGCGTTATATCGTAAACGTCGGTTTTGATTAGTAAGTTAGATTTGTTCAATTCCTATTTATAAATGCGTAACGACACACTTTGTAACCACACTGTAATATAATAGAATAACTCCATACTATTCTAGAACGGCTTTATCTTACAGAAAACCGGATGTGCCAGCATCAGAAAACATTCCCAGCCCGCCAGAAATCATTAGGACCACAGTTTCCACTACAACGACCACAGCTAAAAGCAAAGACACGCTCGATGCAAAATCCCCAAGTAAGTTTAAAACATTAGATATGTTCACTTAGTACACATCCACATTGCAGCTGCTACAAGAGAATTGTATAGTGAAACTGCGTCGCAGTGTAACATACACCAAATAATTATTGGTGGTTGACCATATTGCACAAAATAATGCTTAACTCGAATACTATAAATTCGTAGACCGAGATGAGTGTCGTAACCTTTACGTAACAGAGTATTTTTATATTATTGTGTGTAAAGTGGCGTGAAGAAATGTTTTGGAATAAGGTTAAGTAAGAGTGGCTTTTCGTTCAGCTACAACTATGAGAAATTGTTTTCTCACGCTTTTGTTAGTCGACCAAACCACAATAGTGCGGAAAACGTTAAACTATTGTCTGGTATTCGTCTTCTAATTTGACAAAATGTAATTTTATATGTCTACGCTATAAGAAATTAATATCGCGCTAAAGCAATTGATTATTATTAATAAATTATAAGTATCAACCAATTGAATCACCTATAATATGCAAATTACGTGTGCAAAAACAAAACAGAAAGAGTCGGCTGTTTAATGGAAATTGATTGGATGCTGAGGTAGGCGACTTCCATTTAACCTGAGGCAAAAAAAAGTTCAAGTTCAATGTAAATGTATTACCCTGCATATAATTTCGTCGAGTAAAACAGCTACTCCAGACTTGTTCGGTAGCTTTCTTGATCATTAATAATATACATCAGAAGCACCACAGCATAATTTATACATATTCCAATCAATACGCCTTTACGAAATCAATATGTATTATGTCACAATAAGTTGTGTAAAAATTCTCTTAATTTGAAACTAAAACATTTAAATGTTCCTATGGTAGGCTGAAATAGAAAAACGCACAAAATACGTACGTTACTTCATTTATATTTAGTTAATTCAAAAGGCATAAAGTAGGCTTTAATCCGAAAGATCTTAATAGGGTAAGTATTTTTACACGCGAAATATTTAAACCAGCTAAAATATATACCAACATTAAATTTCATTATTTCAATAAATTCTAAACTGATTTTAAAATTTATAGCTTTCAATTGAAAACTCGAAGGAGCTTGACATTTGCGACTAAAACTTCATTGTGACACTTGTTTTAGGAAAATTTGATATGAGAGTTCTGTTATTCGGTAACTTTGTTCTACGGAAGGGGTAGCTTTCCTAATAATTCTATGATGAGTATCCTCTACTTGTAGGTACACCCGGAATTTTGTACAAGGCGGCTTCTAGTTAAGTAATTAATTAAGTATTCTTGTGGATGCGATTGCATAATTCAATCCTAAGACCGACAATCCAGCGGTAGAAAGTTGATAATTAACTTTATCCACAGTTGCAATTTTGGTCACAATATTCTTAGCTTCTAACGTAGCATTATTATTCAGGTGACTTTTCGAACTGATATTCAGCCTGTTCCATGTAGTGAAATCAAGCTTATTCCATCTTCGGCTGTTAATATATTTGATAATCTCAGATAAAGTTTTATGTCGTGTCCGTTTGTCCAATATTTTTGGTTCACTATGATAATAGACATTTTATAATCTTTCAACCGCCAGATATTGTCAAAATTAGTAAATCATAGTCCATAATTTTGAGAATCCTTCAGTTTGTGGTTAGTTTGTACTAAAAAGCAAAACCAAAATTTGTGATTGTTTGTGAATTATGTCCTAATATTCACCTGTGTAGTCTTTTATATTATTATACGGTGTCAATTCTATATCAAAGAACCCTTTGATAAATTTGACATATGTCATTACGATTATCAAATTGACATTTGTTAGCATAATATACAGTAATCCCGTTAACTCGGTTTAACCCTCACTTTTCTGCTGACGCACTTTCACATAAGGGTTTTAAATTGGTTTAGCCCTCTATCTCACTCTCGGCACGTGGTTCCTTTTTGAAGCGTCGCGTCGGGTCATATAATGTGTAGTTCTTTTATAGGTCTTCAGCCTTCAGTATGGGGTCGTCCATTAATCACGTGAGGTTTTTAAGCCACTTTATTACACCCCCCTTGCTCCTGGTGATACTTGGTGAGGTTCTAAGATCCCAAGATCCCCTATCTAACATCACGTATATACATAATTTTTTTTTTAACTTGAGTATTTTCCGAATTTTTTTTTTATTGAAAAATACGATAATAAAATAGCACACATTAATTTCGAAAGCAGTGTCCTCGGACTATGGGTTTACTTGGCCATTTTCGACACTAAGAAATCGACAAGCATCTATAATCTCAACTCTATAAAGCCCAATTAAAAAATATTTAGGTCGCCCGCAGTAAGCTTAAAGTTTATAATTTGCTTTATAATTCGATTTTATTCATATTTTTTCAAAACCAACATGGTGGCACATAATAAAATATTTAATGACAAATAAACTCTTAGCGACATTTAAACACATTTTTTTAATTATAATTAATTATAAAAAAATAGTCATTTTTCTAAAAGTCTATGAGCCTAAATAAACTGCAGGCGTTGTAAATGTTGCCTTAGAGTAATATATTTTTGTGTAGGTACGTTAATTTCACACCTTATTGTTAAACTTATTGTATTTGAAAAAGAAGAATCACTTAATCTTTCATTAAAAAATCAATATGTAAAAATTTGAATTTTTAAAAACTTTAGGTCTCTTGCTGGGCCAATTTTTTGTTGTTGTATATGTGGGTCTATAGGGACAACTTTTTATCAACTTGAATTTCGAAAATATGTTTTTTTTTTGATACACCCTACTCCACTGTCTGTACGATGAAGGGCTGCGAGGTATATTTGGCACATTTGAGCGCATAATCCAATGCGACAGCAATGAACGAACTGTAAAACCTTCAGAGGTATTTAATTATGCCCTTTTTGTGTAATTTGCTGCAAATCCAAGTGTTTGGGATAAAGTGCATAAAACTTTACTACCAAAATTTATACAGTTTGCTTATAGCGTTATTCATTTAAAACACAGAGTTTTATTTAGACATTTTACATAATATTCATACATCACTGTTTTATGAAACTGTTTTTAAAATTTAATTTAGAATACGCGGTGCCAGGTATCATGTTATGTTATAGCGTTTTCGATTTACTGCACTCGGCTGCAGTAGCATCCTGCTGGTGCGGCTTTGGGTGTTCGGCTTTTCCACTCGTTTCGTGCCGAGTGTTCGGCTTATGCACCGCACGCGTTCATAGCACTCTTGTTGACAGGCTTAATCGATGAATATGTCATTATTTTTTGTGTTGAGATGATAAATATATATAAAATATATAAGAATAACACCCGGGAAGCTAAATATATCCATAAATAGTTTCGTAAGAGCCTTTGAAAGTCACGTATTTTAGGTTATGAACTAGTTCACCGTGAAGTTGGTTTTAAAGAATTGCACCAAAACAATGCAATACTGCATGAAAATTGTGCGCTTTTGCATCTTTACAGTGCAATTCGCACAGAGCGACTGCATAAAATTGTATAAATCGAAAACGCTATTAGTGTTGTAAACAATTTATGCGTGCATTCGCTGCTATATTCACACATCTACTGGCCTGTCGTCACTCGGCGGTTGTCACTTGTCACAATGCTGCCATATAAGTGACGTCACACAGATTAAACTCGACTTTATTTCCTTCTTGCATACGGACTTGTGCTACTGCTAGAACGGTAGAAACTACCGTTGTCAAGTTAGCCCCCCACTTTTGAATTTTAAGGAAATTTTTATGCAAATCGTTTGGGAATCGTTAGGGAGGGTTTGGGAGTACATTATTTTCGTTTGGGAGTATATGGTTTTTGAGAAAATGAAATTTCATTGTGTAGAAACTGGCAGCACTGCTTGTCAGCCACGCGGGCGAGGTGAGGCATTCTCAGGCATTGCTCCGCAAAAATACACGTGATATGTAACAACAACCCCCCTCCTTCTTTGTGATTAATAGCGATGTTATCCAAAGCCCCCCCTCCCCTATTTGGACCTCACGTGATTAATGGACGACCCCTATTCAGTTAGGTCCAAAGAAGCGAGCAGCATGGGTCAGGATACGTCAGCAATTATGAATTTTGACGCATGGCATAACCCGGAAGCAATTTATTTTCTAAATTATTATTAATATCATATATACATTTCAGCTTTGGCGAAATAATCATGATTTTTGAATTTTTTGGTGTGTAAAGTGACTGCCATTATTATTATTTTTTTTCAATAACAATAATTGAGTATTTTAAAATACATATTCAAGTAGCAGCGTTGTCGTAAAGACGTTGAACTCTGTCATATTTTGCTGACACGTGTTGATGTCTCTTCGCTCCTTCCAATGGTTACACAACATCACTCAAACAAGCCACTGGCTTTGTGCAACACGCAAAAAAAATTAAATAAAATCGTTGTAAAATCCAATCTGTTAATGGATGCTTCCCAGAAACAAGTCAAATATTCAGGACCCCCCAACGAAAAGTGGAATATAAATTTCACTTTCCGTTCACATCAAACAGAAAATCTCACAAAATTTATTCAACGGCGTTGCGACCGGATGACCGGTCATATACTATGCAAATTTATGTGACGACTTGTAACAATTTTCCCGCATTTCCGTATTCCGGGCAAACTGCGTACGCACTCGCTGTGCCAGGCTCCCACACTCTGGAAAACAACCGTACTATCTCTTATCCGAGCACGGATCGGCTCGATTTTTACCAGCGCGGATCGTCGGTGCGTGTCAAAACGACTCGAAACGGTTACGATTTTCGCGGGAGATTTCCATGGACCGGGCGCGAAACCACAAACCGATGCGGTAGTAGTAGTCGTCGGCCAGAAATTAGTAGTCCAAAACGATCAGTCATGCATTAGCGCTTTGGTTCCGTATACGATTTGCGAGGCTGCAACTCAACTCTCCGAGAGGTTCTTTGTTTTCCTTTCGGGTCGTTTGAGACTGGTTAAAATGTTGATTAAGTTGTTTAAATGGGAGGACTGTCGGCGTACGGTACTTTAAACGCGTAAATTATAGGTAGTTTGTTTGTTTCTAAAGCTATGAATGACAGGAAAGATAATAAGGTAGCAATTTGGAAATTTGGGCAAATTATGCTTCACATCTTCGTAAGAATTTGCATGATTCAACATCATGCAAATTCATGCAAGGTAACTTGCAAGTTTCTTGCATTTCTTGAACATTACCAAATACGAGGATAAAATTATTTATAAAAGTTGTGTATACAGTGTGTCTCACGGGACATTGGATTGTATGGGTACTTTTGTTTGCAAAGTTGTGCATATTTATGTGGTCTTTCATAATCTGTTCAAAAAACAGTTGAATTCCAAATAGTTTCCAAGCTATTTTGAAAAACCAAAAAATTTAATTTTTTAGTTATCGTCATGAATTCGTCGGAAACAAACGAAACTTTAGTTTTTCTTATTTTTCTTATTATATTAGTTTTATACATGTTTGGAATCAGATTTTTTTTTCTGAGTAATTTGGTATGCCACTTGCCATATTTAGGACGCAATAGGCCGTCCAAAATTTTAATTTTTCTTTAACATCTGAAAATCGCAGTATTTATGTGCCCATAGTCAAGTTACAGTAGACTTTTGGGATGTATTTATTTGTACTAACTAGACAACATAAAAAAGTAACAACATTTTAACAAACTAAATAATGTTTTTAAAATTCTCACCATTTTCATGGAAGTATTTTTCTCAGCATTCCGTAATATGGTGACCTTACCGAGAGTTCTTCTGTCCATCGAATTTAAATCGACAATGACGGCGTCACGTAACTATCCAAGGTTTCCAAAAATTATAAACACCATAAACCTTATTTTTTAAGTCACTTCATAGATAAAAATCACAAAGGGTAAGTACCGGCAATCTTGGTGGCCATGATATTTCTGAATAGGTAGCAATTACTCTCCGGTTTATGTCTTATAGCTAAATAGTTCCTCACAATTCGGGCATTATGTGCAGGTGCTTCGTCTTGTTGGAACCACATTACCTTATCGTAAGGCCAACGGTATATTGTCCATTCTTTCTTCCACGTCCTCAGAGAGCAATATTACCGATACATCTCCGAAGCTAAATGTTTGTTATAAAATATAGTCCGGTTAATTGGCTGGCCACTTTACCGCACCATACATTAAAACCAAACAGCAACTGATTATGGCGCGGTACAAAAACGTGCTGATTTTTGCAGGGCCAGTAGTGCGTCTTCTTTCAGTTAAAAATACCGCAGTTAGAAAAATATGTTTCATCGGACTATAATAATTTTTTTAATAAATTCTGGGTTTCACAATTTTTTTCAACAGATGGGTACAGATAGGGATATATGACATTGTTTTACAAAATCTCTTCCATGGAACCACGCGATTTTCAGCAATTCTCGAAGTGTACAATTTTCAGTCATTTCTATTATCTTATTGAAATAAAAATATGGCATGTGGCATATCAAATTACTCAGAAAGAAATGAGGAATCCAAACATGTATAAAACGAATAGGGCGTCCATAAGAAAAACAAAAGTGTCGATTGTTTCTGACGAATACATTAGCGAAACAATTTTAAACTGACATAATTAAATTGTAGACAAAAAAGTGCCTTTACAATGTCAAAACGCTTTTTTGATGTGATCACAAATAAAGAAGTTATGATCATAATTAAAAATGACATTTTATGGTGTTTTTTGAACAGATTATAAAATAGCACATAAATATGCACTACTTTGGCCATTTAACCGATTTTCTATCTCTAATAATAACAAAAGTACCCATACAATCCAACGTACCGTGAGACACTGTATAAATACTGGGTGTTAGTAAATAAGTTGTACAAACTTCAGGGGGTGATTCTGCATGACAAAATAATGACAGTTTGCTATATAAACGTATGTCCGCAAATGCTTCGTTTTCCGAGATACGGGATGGTAAAATTTTTCTTAAAAACTGACGATTGAAGTGTTGTGTCACGTCTGAGGGAGGTCATTTTCAGCAGTTTTTGTAGCTTTGCGACAGTTTAAAACTTTATTAGTGTTATTTTCTGTTATTGTTTTAGTTTAATGTTAGTGTATTAAACAGTTCTTTAAAAAAAATGAGATCATTAAGATGTTTTATTTTTTTGCATAAAAACTGTGCAATCTACGAAAAAAGGCAGAGAGAGATTTTTTGTCATAAATTGAACGAGGAATTCCAGATTGATTTTTAATTTGAAATATTCCAGTGGCGTACCATCTTTTGTTTAAATAAATTGATATCATTACCTATATGCGCGCCAATGATGAACATAAAATTCTTAATTGCATGTCAAAAAATGCGCAAATGCGCTCTTAAAAGCCACTAAATTTCATTTGCATATCTTGACTGGGTTCGCAGCAATAAATAAATAGTCAGTTTTTAATAAAAACTTCTCAGAAAACGGAACATTTGCGGACATACGTTTATATAGCAAGCTGTCATTATTTTGTCATTCAGAATCACCCCCTGCAGTTTGTACAAATAATTTACTAACACCCTGTATATGTATATATACCGGGTAATTTTTTCATTTGGATTTTTTAAATATCTGGGGAAAGAAAAATCTACGAAGCAAATGTTTGAAATAAAATGGTAATATTATTGGGGGGGGGGGCGAATTCACTTGTGCTAAAATTTGCCCCCCTTCTACCCCCTTGTGGTTGGGCGGAGGGTAACTTTGTTATCTTTAAAAGAAACCACTATTTCTATTGCAGATTCGGGATAGTAGTTAAAAAGATAAGAAACTATATTTCAAAATTTTTTCCGATTCATTATAGATGGCGCTGTAATCGACAAAATTAAATTTTTCCAATTACTTCACTTGAGAACCAATACATACGGTTCTGCAATACATTTGCATGAAAATATACTACTTTTTGTTCCAAACACTTGACCTTTAAACCTTTTCAAATCTAGATGGCTGGTAAATCAACAAATTTTAGCTTAACCCAGGAACAACGACGTGTACGTAGCAGTTTTCTGTTCCCTTCGGGGTGATTGATCAACGTGAGTTCCCTCGCATCTTATCTATCTAGGTGCTTGATTATCGTGAGTCCCCTAGTCTGTCACCTATCAGGTGCTTGATTCCCTTGAGCCCCCTCGCCTCTCGTCTATAAAAGTGATTAATTTACTCAAGTACTCTCGCCCCTCACCTGTCAATTAAGTGTTCGAAAAGATTACCTTCAACTTCGATGCATTTATTGATCCGAGTTTCAAATGATTTTACACAACTGAAAAGTGTGTCTGCTTCCCTTTAGGCACAAGCATTCCTGATTCTCTCAAGCATATTCTCACGAGTTGTTGGTACTTGAGAAACGTTATCTTTAAGGTAGCCCCACAAAAATAAATATGGCGAAGTAATATCTGGTACGCCAATTTATTGGACCACCTCTACCGATTCAACAACGACAACCATTAAAATTTCGATTAAGTATTTCACGTGTTATTGCCGAATTATGTGCTGGACACTGTTATATTGGCACCACATATTGTGCCGTGCTTAGGTCTTCAAGAAATATTGGCAGTTCATTTTCCAACATATTTCGGTACATTTGACCATTAAAATTGCCTTCAATAGTATAGGGGTCGATGAATAAACTATTTGACAGTACGATAAAACAATGTGCGTGATCGCACTCTGTCCGGTAAACGCTGAGCATATAGATTGACAGCATCATCAAGATTCCTACCAGATTCACTATAAATCAACACCATTTCAATTTTCTCTTGTACAGATAACCATTCCAAACCAAATATTATTAAAAGGATAGTCAAATTATTACCTAACTTAAATCACACGCAAATTTCTGGTCGTTCTGACATTTCAAAACGCCCATGTAATACGCTTTGGAGTAAATGGATGCTAGGCAAACACGAGGTTGGGTCGGTGGGTCGGTACGTAATCTTAAACTATTTTATGTATTCAAATTATTCTCAAAACATGCGTATAAAAGTAAAATACAATCTAAAACGTTATCTATTAAACCTAATTCGTTATCGTGAGAAGACATGTCTTTTTGACGTAATATCCGAATCTGCTATAAAATATAAATATAAATATCAATAAATATAATATGAAACTGTATGTTGTAATAGAGAAATTGCATGTTCGAGATTGTAATCAAACCAATCTACAAACTTTAATTGGGTTTGGGTGTACGTGCAGCCACCTTCACGAGATGAAGTTGTTGTAAACGGATATTGGTTATTTATGTGCATTTAAGGATAACTTACTTTCATATAAACTTGTATTAATAAAATCTTAGTAGAAGATATCTTCCTCAGAATTGATTCACGTTTTAAGATTGTTGATTCCAGGAATACACCCTAGATACTGTAAGTTATAATGAGGACGTTTTTTCAGATAACGCGTGCTTTCGAGTTATGATGTACGTGGTGGATACTATAATATTTATTATTGGCAAACGCGGTTACTTTAGGAAATATGGAAAATTGATTAGACTGACATGAAAGTCTTTTATCGAGAGCAACTAAATCGTTCAAAAATTCAGTTTTCTAGTATTATACAAAAGTTTGACTTTTCAGTGCTTTATACAGCATAGCATATTTGAATATATCAGTAACTTTGTTATTAGAGATAGTAAGTTGGTTAAACCGACTAAGTTTAAACAACGTTTAGAAAAAAGTTAAATTACTCACCATTTAAGAGATATTAAAAAAATCTGATGTGTCTAGGAACATGACTTTATCATACCATATATTAATAGTTTGCTGCATGAGATTCTATTTGATCAAGATCGGCCACGTCTCCATTAAAATAACACTACTAGAACTCGACAGATATTTTGATTATATTTACAGTATGTAATGTCAACACATCAGGATTTGACACTACCTATTGTCATTAGAAACACAATATCTGACAAAACCTGGCTAACTAGTTTTAATACTATAGTGTTTTAATGCAGTACGAGCGATCTCGATGAAATAGAATTTGATCATGCGGCTAAACTATTTATTTTACCAAAATATTTCATAGTCATAAATTATTCAGAATTTCCTCTCCATTAATTTATTATTTAATTTCGACGAAATTCCAGAAATCGCGGCTTATTTGCAAAATATTTCAAAAATGCTAAGACTAAACCTCCAGTTCCATTGGACCCTTTTCAACAGAAACGCGCGTGTTTCTCCTCCTCATCGCATTCTCCATGCATTTGCTAGTTCAATTGACGTTTTGCAACCGCTTACTGTCAAAAGATTTAAAGTATCCTGGCCACCTACTATTAATGCAGACACGATTCGAAAAAATAGAATTTGCTCCTGTAGCTAAACTATTAATTTTACCAAAAAACGTTATAGACATAAATTATACAAAATTTCCTCTTTTTTAATTTATTACTTATCTATTTTGACGAAATTACAGAAATGGCGGTTCATTTGCAAAAACGGTGAACAATGCTAAGAGAAAATAGCCAGTTCCTTTGAACCCTTTTGAACCAAAAGCTTTTCAGCTCTAAGTTTACTCATGAAACTTCTAAATATGTTTCGTCCCGATATCTTTAGTAGTTTCTCCGGAATCGTCTCCACAAAAATCGGGTGCACACATACACACATTACACACACACACATACATACATACACACAGACATTTTTTGTACCTTGGTCAAAAATGATCCGGGGACCCAAGAAGACCTATTTCCGCTAAAATCTCAATTTTTTTTTCGGCACGATTTCAATACTTTATTATACTGCGTATGATACCTAAAGTAAAAAAACATAAATTTTTATTTTGTTTAAATTGAAAAAATATACTGTCACTTGACATATGGGTACGAATTGTTCACAATTTATATTTTGGCACCATGCACTTTTCAAAGACTATCAAAACATCTTTAGGCACTTTTCGAATAGAAGTAAATGTCATTGGCAGTATTTACATATCTTCAATTTTCAATTTCCTGATTCTAACATAAAATTGTATAAAGAAGTAGATTTAACTAGAATTGTCTTGTATTTTCTGGTGCACTATGGCATATTTGTTTTGTTTATAACTTAATCGGTTGTTGCTAAAGCAACCAACGTTATATTTTCAAATGGAATGGTTATTTTTTCTCTGAAATTTACTAGATGTTTTTTTTCTCAATTCAACAACCTTTAACTTTTATGACTTTACATAAGATCATTTACTAACATCTCCATTAAAAATCGTAAAATATTGATGTGATTGAGTAGCGTGGATTTAATGGAATGAACATGAAGAGAAAATTATAGGTGTTTACTTGTAGGTTAGAGCAGATTCATATCGTCTCATGCTTTTGTTTTTCTTCTGTTAGGACGCCCGCGCAAATCACTGAAATCAACGCTGGCATTTCGTGAAAGACACTTGTGAAAAGACTTTCAGGGTTTCATGGTAATGGTTAAAAAGAAATTTAAAGGTTTATTAAAATACCAAAATTACGTTTTTTTTTTCTCCACTTGTGAAAATCTTATGTGATAGGACTCCGCAAAATTCATATTCCTGAAAATTATCAATATTTGATGATTTTTGGTGCGAGTGTTTCACAAAAATTTGCTTATTTATATGAGAAAAACCCCTCTACTACATTTTAGCGAGCTTATCCTCATAACTAAAAATAATTCGTTACCTGAAACACATTTAAAAAACTATTTATTTTTAATTTGGTGTCTGTGTAGATATGAATGAATCCAAATTGGATTCAAAGCTGGAGCCACACTGCATGAAATTGCCGGCCACCAGATAGGCTCTAAAAGTCTCGTAAGCGTCTTCATTGCACAAACTATTCCTAGGATCTTTCAGTTTCGTTGATCACCCAAGATTCACATCACTTTTACACTCATCCATACGCTTTTGGTGGTTATCAGTTTATGTCAAAATCCTGAAAACCAACCATTGTTGTTCATCCAAGCTTGACCGTTAATGCGCCTGTTGACAACTAAAATCTACATCTGTATTTAGTTCTTACATTAATTGGCAGAATATGATTTTGATTTTTTTTAAAATATGGGCGTACTGGAAGCTCGTTACATAAAATACACAAAAACATATCCGCTCGAAGACATATATGCACAAAGACAGATTCCCAAAATACAAACAGCTTTGTCTTTTTCAGTGTAGCATCAAAGTAATTTTGTGGGCGCGTGCGGTCTTGAATCAAAACTTAAATTGTTATAAAGTGCTTGAACATTTTAACCACGAAATCCTATAATGGAATTACATAAACCTCAGCCATAACCAGTAATAATTAAATTAACATTTTTCTTTAGAAAACGGACATTAACACAAAGTTTCGCCTTTGAGTTACGGTAATGACTACTCACACCTAAGTTACACCAATGGCTTCGTAACCTTGTGCCCAAAAAACAAAAACAAACAACGCCGACGCATTTTTATATCTCATTCATCCTCGTAACTAACTTTACTAAAAGCCACTTGTCTTCGACGCGTGTCATATTTGCAAACAATCGAGATGTGTCTGTGTACCACTCGACAATTTGCGTGTGTGAATGACACCGGATAATGGTGATGTTTCAAAATTCCGAGCCTGCACAATGGTTGGTTATTGTGCGCGAGAAGGCAGCGATGCCAGTAGAGGTAATAAAAAGTTGAAAGTGAAATCGCGTTTCCCAATGTAACGAAAACTCCAATTAGTTGTAATAATATACGTGTGTGCGGCCGTCGGAGTGACCTAGTACTGATTGGTGTACGCATTTTATACACACTCCACCGAAGATCGTTATGTAATTAGCTAACAATCTTGATTTTGTTGGCTATTAGTTAATAATGTTCATACCGAACGGGTCTTAGCAAATGTACTTAGCAATTGTACGTGAATTAATAAATATGCCAGTATTTTATTTTATAATAAAAAACACCTCCCTATATACAGGGTGTGTCAACAGAGCGACCTCGGAAGATTGTGCCTCTGTTTTTTTTTTCTTTTTTTTTTTTTTTTTTTTTTTTTTTTTTTTTTTTTGGGGATGTTGCCATGTGCACAAAGCCAGTGGCTTGTCTGTGCGGCATTCGGGGAGACGGTTAATTAAGATATTTTAAAACTGATTTCACACATATATACAGAACGCCGAGGTGCACATTTTAAAATTATTAGCGTGTATACAGTGTTGTTCCATAAGGTAGTACCGACCGAAACTGATGTTTTTTTTTAATGGAACAACCTATATTTAGGCACAATTTTGAATTCCTCGCAAAATTTTACCCCAATGAAACATAACATTACCTACACTAAACTTTATACTTTTTGATTTATTGTCATTTTTATGGAAAAACAGTAATCTAAGAAAAACTGTATATCTCAATAACTGTTTTTAATTTTATATCGCACGCTAAGATTATGATTAAGTACGAAGCGTTCTATTATCATAATCTGATTTTTTAAACACCCTGTACCTAATTCTTTTTTGAATTCTACGCATCGTTCTGCACAAAGAAGTACTAGTATACACTAGTACACTAGTACACACTACTTCTTAAAAAGTTCTATCAATAAGTGCTTCTACCCCTACATGAACAATTAAACAAGTTAAGTATTTACGTAAAGTACTGTTTTCTCGCATAATTTCACCTTTATTAATAAAATAAAACATTTTATCACATCTGCAATTTAATAATATATTTTGAAATAAAATTTAACTTATACCTTGTAGGCTGTGAAAGACTGTGCTAAAGAAGTTATTAAGGTATCTGTCAACTCTACTTGCTAATAAAGCATGTTTGTTGAATTCGCCAAAAACCCACACCATGTCAATTAGTTCCTCCTGGGAAAAGTTCGCCATATTTCCCAAAATTGTGCAAATCTAACTTAACAACCCTAACAATATCACCACCATAGACAGATACCTTAATAACTTGTTTAGCACAATATTTCAAAGCCTACAGGGTATAAGTAAAATTTTATTTCAATTTATAATATTAAATTGCAGATGTGTCAAAATGTTTTATTTTTTTTTTAAACATGAAATCTTTCGAGAAAACAGTGCTTTAGGTAAATACTTAGCTGGTTTAATAGTAATACAGGTGTAGAAGCACTTATTGATAGAAAAATCGATTCTTTATGAAGAAGACTAGTGATCTCTGCAATAGTTTATTTTAGCACTAGTGTGTACTAGTACTTTTTTGTGCAAAACGATGCGTAGAATCCAAAAAAAGTAATTAGATATAGGATTTCAATTAAAAAAAAAAAACTTTCTTACGAAAAACTGTTTGCTATATTTTGTTGCAGATTATGACCACCCTGTACACAATTTGGATACGATAGGTACACACGCGATTAGAACGCTTCTTACTTAATCATAACTAAAGCGTGCACAATTAAATTAAAAACAGGTTTTCCATAAGAACAAATAAATCAAAAAGTATAAAGTTTAGGGTAGGTAAAGTTATTTTTCATTGTCGTAAACTTTTGCGAGGAATTCAAAATTGTGCTGAAATATAGGTTGTTCCAATTAAAAAACATAAGTTTTTGTTGGTATTACCTTATAGTTATGGAACAGCCTGTATATACACTACAATTTTAAAATGTGCGCCTTAGGGTTCTGTATGAGCGAAATCAGTTTTAATTCATCTTCATTAACAGGGCTCCAATCTTCCGAGATCGCACTGTTGAGACAGCCTGTAGATGGGCATTTGTAACGGATGTCAAAGTTAGGAAAAACTAGTAAGAAAATACATAGTATTAAAATACCCCCACCGTAAAAAACAAGTGATCTGATTTTGCACATTCACGAACTTGTAGTTGCTTTTTAAGAGATAAGTTTGTATAGCAAATTTCAGATCAATTATTTCAAAATTACGGCAGTTATCGTGTACACAGACGGACAGACAGACGGACAGCTAAATCGATTCAGTTTTCAATGCTGATACAACACATATAGATACATAACAGTCTGTATCTGCCACGCCTCCTTAACGGTGTCCTTAACAAATGTTGTGGCAAACTCAATACACCCTCACTTCATGTGGGGGTATAATAATTAAGTTGTGCTATTTAAGGAAAATCAAAAATACTTTTATTATCTTATTATTATTATTAACTACCATGAATTTGCATAAGAACATAACAATTACTAAATAGGCCAATAAAATTACGGTGGCAGTATGGGCGACCGTAGAATTATTTCCAGGGGGGTGCAAAACCAAAAACCAAAATTGTCGATGGTGGTGCCATCAGTCAAGAGATTGTAGTTTGAGAATGTCAACGGTCTGGCCGAGTTTATATTTTTGCAAATACTTTGTTCACTTTGGGGCCTTACTGGAAAACCTATATTGGCAGCGTTGACAGGTTGGCAACCTTTTGGGCTCCATATAATTTATTAGTATTTTTGTAATAGCGTTAACAATTTTTGTTGTCTATGCGTGTATACAGTGCGATTCATGAAGATTCTGGGCCTTTCTGCAACATGCTAGGGGTGCAAATTTTTTGATTTTTATTTGTACTCCAAAAATATGATAATTGTCATATATAAACTTTAACTACATACAGGTAATTTTAAAATTTCAACTAATTACATAATAAAATTATTTCAATTATTGATAATGTTTACTATCCTATAAGCCAATTGTATGGTCCGCAAGATCGTGTGAAGTGACTATATTTTCAGATTTATGAAATGAAACGGTATTAAAAAGCAACTCCAGTATCTGGTGCAACATTTGCCTAATAAATAAATATTTGCTTCAATCTGCAATCCATATAAACTTAACCTAAAAAAATTATTGTACAGCGTTATGTGTATCATTGTTTAACAAAACAAAGTCAAGTATTTATTAACTTGAGTTATTGCAGTAACTAGTAAGTATTATAAAATGATAGATATCTATGTTGTAATCACATGATAGGACTAATCGCATATATATCTATCAAATGATTGAGAACGTTTTGCTGTGAATCTTTTCGAGATTTCTAAACATAGATAGATCCAAACGTAGATAGATTTAAATTGCATTAGTGGTGAAGCCTTTGTATTTAAGTAGAAGATAAACGCATTTGCAACAATACAGTAGATATATTCCTGATTCTCAGGCTTTCCTGAATACAGTTTAGCTGTGTAGTACGATTTTAATATTTTTTTATAATATACGTAACTGTAAGTAAGCACGTAGGTTTTCACGGCCAGAATCATTTAGAAAATAAATTGGTAGGTATTCAATATTCACTTAGCTCTGAAGAAGTGAGCAACATGGTTCGCAAAACGTCAGCGTTTACGAATCTTGACACACGGCGTAACCCGGAAGCAGTTTATACATAACTGTATTATTGGTATTATTATTTTTGTTATTATTATTAATAATGTTATTAGAGAAATCTGACAAAAATACCAACACTCCTAAATGTAATGCAAATATGTAACTTGAGAGTATCGAAGAACCTATGCAAATCATAGCGAAAAGATTTGTCAACTTTCAAAAAAGGTGATTGCTTGCCAATCAGTGGGTAGTTGTGTTTATCGGCGTGACTGTAAACATGGGAAATTTTAATTTAATATTCGTATATTTATATAAGATATATCTATTTTTATATTTTCAAAGACACACGATGAGTTATTAGTATCCCGGCGGTCGATAGTTATCAAATCGTTTGAGAAAGAAAGGGAAATGTTTTATACAAGATTTGTTTGACTCATTAGTTTGTATAACGTAAAATTATTATTATCATTTAGGCGCGATAGGCAGTATGTACATTTTTTAAATGGAACTCGCTGTATATCATACCATATTATGAATACTAAGGAAGTAGTATTTCCAACCATGGGCGCCGTTACAAAATGTTCCAGGGGGGCAAGATTTTTCCTTTTAGTAATAAAGGGTGACGTCGTGTGAATGACTATGCTATTAACTATTTTGGAGCGTTTTCGTCTTCTCATCATTTTTATTTGTTAGTTACTATACTAAAATGAGACACAACAAACATGAACATAAAGTAAAATATAAAAAAAAACACAACCCATATTGTTTGTGAATCTAAATCTCATTCACTTTGAAAATCTCCGTTGCTTGTACGGTAGTGTAAGTTTTTACTCATAGTTTTATGCTATTAGCCACTACTGTATGCTCGACAACATACATATACCATAACGATATTATATGAATTGCAAGAAAATTTGCTGACTTTCTATCATTTATTCATTTATAATTAATAATTTTATTGAGAATTGTTTGTAGTTTTTTTTTTTTCAAAATCATTGAACTTTTGTCCATGCATCTCAGATTGTCTGATTGTCAACCAATATTGTAGAATTTTTATTACTTTTTATATTAATATGCTAGGGTAAGTATTGTTAATCTCCTATAAGAATTTCCAGCTCGTGTGCACCGAGCAAGGCCTTATGTATAATGAACAATTGTCATGATTCAATAAGCACGATTATAGACTTTTCAATGTTGTCCAATTTGTCTGTATTTTCAGTTTTAAACATTATATCCCAATAATTTCAGTGGTTGCCAACTAATATTACCGTCGTTCTACTGATTTCGATGAACACGATCCAAAATTCTTAAATTAATAAACGATGCAAAAGCAATATTAGGTGGAATTCACTCAGTTGTAGAGAATAGTGAATGATTAAAACCAAAAATGCAGGCCTAAAATGAACACAATTTATAATTCGATTCTATAATCGTGTCAATCGAGCATCCTATAAAAAGTACCAATAAAAAGGCGCCAATATTATTTCAAAATTTAGCCGCATTAACGTGAAACAATGACTAAATATAGAGAAAAAGTTGACAAATTTGAAAATTCTGTGATAACGATCATTGACAACGAAATACAAAATTATTACTATTATCCGTATACACTTGAAAGGCGTCAATACTAAGTCAACTAATTAAATAATTGTTTTAGATTTGTATAACCTGTATATGAAATCAGTATACAGACCATACAGACCATAGTAGACAATTTTTTTAATGAACTCATGTCAGGAAATGTATTGTTTGAACACTGACGAGAGTCGGAAGATGGAACCAATTTTACAGACAGTATAGAGAAAATTATGTAATGTCTCATAGGATGGCACTTTTAAAACCAAATTACATTTGTCTAACTTATTTAACGTCTTTGAAAGGAGATGATGAGAACTGTATCGTAATTTTGGTACAAATTTTGGCCAATTTGGGTTATCTTTAATTCTTTTTAGAGGCGCTAAACAAATAAAGTTTCACATACAAATTATTAGGTATGGTAATATGTAGCAGATGTAGCTATTATGTGATACTTTCCTACACCTAAACGATGTCAGGTGTGTTCCTGGACATGAGTTCGGTATCAAAAGTTGATTTCCAAATGCAAAAAAAAGTGATTTCCGCGTCTCAAAAGGTGCCCAGTCTCAATAAAAAAATAGATTTCTTGCTAGTAAGCGACTGCTTCTTGCAGTAGGATTTTTTTAATTCAGGGCGGGGGGCAACCGCCGCCACCCCACCGAATAGTTTGGGAATAGTTGGATTTCAAAGCCATGGTGGGGGGGAAGCGCCCCCCACCCTCCAGCCCACATGTAACGGCGCCCCTGTTTCCAACTGTGTAAGTTGTACATGTTTAAAGTAAGTTTTTCTGTCAAAACATTTGCAGTTGCAGGTCTCTTTTAAACTACGTAAATACTAGCAGATGTTGTCCTAAAACTTTTGCAACATACTAACTAAAACCATACCTAGATGTTGATGTCATGAAAAATTAAATACTTAGGTGATCGTAGCATGCAGCATGCTAATTTCTTTTTAATTTATATTCACTATGTCGTATGTCTAGTTTTTGTGATATTTGCAATTTAAACAGTAGTATTAATATTGCTCGGTATACAGTGTGTTGAGTAGAATGATGTAAAATATTTAAATAGTTAAAGAAAAGGTCATTTACAACCTATTTAACTAGATTTGATCCTATAAAAGTATTACGGTTATCAAAGTACCAATTGCACAATTTTATAAGTAGGTTTTGCCATTTTTGCAACCGTACAGCCAGTGTACCCAAAGCCCTAGTAACTTCAGTTGCGCAACGAAGTAAACCAGAAACAATGAACTTTTAGGGGGACTATCATGAAAATTTGTTCAGTTGTGAACATTGTGCGGAGACGTTTCATTGTAATGGTATGTGCGCTCATACACAAAAACAAACACAAACGCTAAAATCTGTCTTTATGAGCTACGTTTGAGAACTGATTTGTATTTAGTACAAAAAACAACGAACAATATATATTTACTATTGTTAATTGATTTAAAATAGGTTATTTTTCTGGAGAAACAATTTAAAATTGGGATAATATGAATGATAATATGAGTAATTTGATAACGTGAATAGAAAGTGGGTTATTTGGAAGTGTTTTTAATAGATTTTTCAGCTTGTTTTTGTTGCATATTTGGTTTTTATGTGTGAGCACATAAAACACATAAAAGAAAATCCGATTTTCAACACTCAGAAGTCAACAGAATTCATTCTCAATTGTCGCGATAGTTAACCTAAATATACAGGGTTTAGGATTTACGTCAGCAGTAATTTGAAATTTTTAAATAGGGCGTTCGGTTCCGTACGATAGACGGCAAACCATACTTACAAAATGTCATATAAAAGTGTTAATATGTTGAATCACTGGTTAAGTCGTTGCTAAACTACCTCTCGTGTCGCCACTTAAAGACTTTACATAGAACTGCCAAATACACAGCAATATTAAAATTAGCAATTGCATTACATTTTCATTAAATTGCAAATATCACAAAAACTAGTAATATTCGGTGTATGACATACTAGATGTAAATTGGAGCGAAATAAAGGGTTATTACAGCATAAATAAATAAATAAACATATTAGTGTTCTATTTAAAAAAACTCGACAAAACGCCATTTCAAAAATATAAAAATTTATTAGGTTCAATGAACAGTATAGTGTTTTTACATAGTTTTTAATAAAGATCCTGCAACGGGCATATGTTGGAAAAACAGTTGATTATCTCGTAAACGATTAACACTGTGGGTCAGCAACATATATACACAGTTCGATAAACAAATTGAGTAGTATTCATAATATAATAAAATATACAGGACGTTGCATTAAAAAATATACATACTGTCCGTCACACGTAAATGCAACACCCTGTATAAATGAAAATATTTATTACGTATATAAACCCGAGAGTGAAAGAACACTTGTATAAAACATTTTTTTTACTAATCTGCTTTTGGTACTAATCTGCCTTTTGCAATATCTTTTTATAAAACATAGATTCATCTATGTTAATTCGAAGAGAAAATGCCCGAAACTGTAACAATTGCTACACTTCACTTCGTTGCTATGCTCGCTTTTACTTTCTTTATTTCTATATTCCTTTGAAACTACTGGCTTAATTAAGAGCTGGCGAATAACACCATCGCTGTTGAATTATTCCGAGCATAAATTTTTAATAAAACGCTCCTGTCGCTTGTGTATTAATTATGTTCTGCAATCAGTTGCAATTATAAATATATTACAGCTATTTTAGATGTGTCGCTTTTGAAACGTATGTTTAGTTCATTTGTAACTGTAGGAAAATCCTCCTGAATAGAACTAGCAACTAGCTAAGTTTTGTTTGATCTTTTTACCAGAAAACTATTATACTGAAGGAAGGATATATTTTTTTTTAATAATTACAAAATTATAGAATGTTTTTTCTGCTTGGTTACAATGAAATCAAAGTTATATACTCATACTTATATTTTGACCTTTTTATATGCCGGATTCATATTGGCACAAAAGAAAATTATGAAAAATTAGAAGAGTCACTTTTCATTCTAAAAAGATGTAAAATTAAAGGAACCAATACAAAATAAGAGATACGTCGTTTAGTACACGAAAAATGTGCATTTAGCTCAAATAATAAGCACAGACTCTTGGAACGAATATAAGACGATTTAACTCATCATATCTATATGCGCTCTTCAAGGGTAATTTTTTTATTATAACGAAGGCGTTTCTGAATCGGGCGAGTTGATATTTTTGTAACCTAGCATTTTTTTTTATATCTGCAAAAAAAGCCATGATGGATCATAAAACTTGATCGTGAAATTAAATGAAACAATTTTTTTACATAAAATATCAAAAATGGCATTTTACCACAACGCCTGAGAAGAATACCTACATTTTTTATGGTAAAAATAGTTTTAGAAATGACTCACAGTTAATTAATAATACTATTACTAAATATTTAAAAAGACGAATAGTTCTACCTTACCATAAAAAAGTCTGTTACATCACATAGCACTCATGTTTTGCGCACTAATAGTACAATGACATGACTGAATACCATCGCACATGATGTGTTCTAACCTCCTAATTAATTGTTCCAAATGTCAACAAAATCGGTTATAAAAGAAATTGTTTTTGAAAAGTGAACTTTAAAGTAGTGTACAACGAAATGAAAAGAAATTCCTTGTAGAAGTTGGGTAAAATCGTCTTATATTCGTCCGAAGTGTGTTAAGTGGTTAAGCCATGTCCATTCTATTACGGGATAGTCTATGTAAAGTTATTTTTTACACTTATTTATTTAACATTCTCTACGTGCGTAATTTTGTTGTATTCTGGAGATAAAAAGAATCATCAGTGGTATCAAAAAGTAAGGCAATGAAATTGATAGATGTTTAGATGTATCATGGTCTTAAAATATTTGTATGATTCAGTTGATATTCCAATTTGTATTTGTAGTTTTGTAAACAATTACCTTTGTTTATATTTATATTGAATGTTTTTACAAATTACAGTTTTTTTCATACTTTTAACTATATGATTTTGACACCACTGATGTAGGAGAATTATCTTGTTCCAGAATCAGCAGAATGGTGACTATGAAGAAGCTTAAAATTTAATATACAATCCAAGTAAAAGTTAATTTTATTGATGTTAGGCATAGTTTATATAGCAATAACTAATGTGCAAGATGTTATCGAGGCAAAAGTTACCAAATACAAGAATTAAGTTTTTCTGTGATCTTACATAAAACTGTTATACATATAATATTTGGTGTTTTAGTAGCAAATTAATGGTAATCTGCATCAACTAGATTTGCGCTATAATGCATGGTCGAATCACTATTATTAGAGAGCTGAGAATATAGTCTCTCAGAGCTCTTATAATAGTGATTCGTCTATATACAGTTTCAAAAAGTTTCATGTCGACTTATTGGGTTTTTCAATTCCTAAAGAAGTTAGAGCCAATTAAAATGTTTTGCTATTATTGCAAACGGATGTAACTTTATAAGGCATAAAAATACTTTTGTTAATAGTAGGGAGAGCTGCCCAGAGGTTATTAGTAAACTAATTATTAATTACTTCTGCTTTATTAGTCGTTTATGTCATGTGCTATATTATGACTCGCAAAGAGCAAAGTTCCAATATTTCTTAAAAACTACAGATTTAATTAATAAGTTTTTATTTCTGCACCTTTTGACTAAGTAAACTCTCTTTCATTAGTTCAGTTGTACTTGTTTTTCGAATAAACCTGCACACCAATCATTCAGAGTATACTATTATTATCCTATTAATCCTCCCCTTTTTCTCTATCTGGATACACCGAGAATCCAATGAAAATTAATCCATAACGATTTTTCACACCGAGATGAAAACAATTTATCTGTACTAACCACTTTAGAAGTTGGGCACATCGGCGTGAAGATACTATCCTCGTTGTACGGTATAATCGGCGACCTCTTCAGCTTTGAAGCCATCGCACAGAATAATAAAATCAACTGTTCGCGGTAAGCGGAATCAAAAGTCGAGATTCGCGCGTTGGGCACAGAGAAAACAGAGAGACGGAACCGTGCGTTCAGCGCGATCGCGACTGTAATGATTATGCAGAGTCTCCGGTTCCTAATTCCACTACACCTGATAATTGCGATGCTACGGGAGAAACAAAACTGTACTACCGCCGCCACTACAATACTCCGTGGGTACCTGCCTGATAACGGCAAATCCGCGATGCTATTTGTTTTATCTTACAATGCCGAGAATCCCATCATACTCGACTCGTAAACAATTGAAGTTTGTAGGTTTACTTAATTATTTCGTTTGAGTCGATTGCCGCAGTGACTTGGATGTTTGATGGTCGCATTAGATAAATAAGGATCTTATCAATATTATTGTGTTTAATCTATACTGAGTGGCATATAAATTGTGACAGGCACACAAATTGAAATGAATTACCAGGAAACGTACCTGGAAACACTTTTCTTTTCTTTCAACTGTTTTACCATAAATTTTATCAAGTTTCAAGAACTTGCACCGTTAAAGCATTTATTTGTACTTATTAGATGCAATATAATTATTATTTTTCACCGCCTTCACCGATATGCAACTACACAGGGCCGGCCTTAGGCGGTAGGCAAGGTTTAGAAGCGGCAAAACTAACTGAACTACAACAAGTAAAGACTTATAGAAGATGGTGATATCTAGAAAATAAATGAATAGTAAAATACAGAGTTCTGGCAATACCTATATTTTAAGATACACAGCAGACAATAATAGACACGCTTAAATAAAATAGCTCATGATTTTTTTTTAAGAAATAATGTCGGATTAATGCATTGACGGCGTTATGTTAGAAGCTGAAAAATTAGTTAACGAAATAAAAAATAAACATATGAAAGTGAAAATCGCATTTAAATGCTTGCATCAATATCTCCGAACATATTAAGCTTAGCAGAACATATTATACACCATATTAAGGCCTAAATTTTGGTGAAGATTTGTATACATGATAAAGAAAAAATTATTGAAAGATTTCGATTTTGGAGAAGTAAACAACAGAGATATTATGTCAATATCTTATCTGTAAAAAAAATACAAAAGTTTGCTGATGAGAGATGACTTAAAAGATGGAATAGATATTGACATAATATTTCGGTCCTGAAAACCCATTTTTGAACCGTCTTCCAAACCCAAGTCCCAAACTTACATGTTTCAATATTTTTAAGTAATTCTTTGTTTATCTTGTACCCACATCTTTCGTCTTTAACGATGTAGCCTACCGGTAGTACTTCGTTGATTGGGAATTCTAGCGTTAATAGGCGTTGTATAAATATGAAATTTTTACAGTTGTTTTGTATGTAGCACTGCACCCCGGAAAGTATATAAAACTCATAAAAAATGTATTTTAACTTTTTTGGTAAATATTGTTATTTTTATGAAAATGACTTTCCAGCGTACAACATACAAAAATACAAACGTTTCACGTATGAATTTTTTGATATATTTTTGGTGTTTACGTGATTTGCTTACGTTCTGTAAATCCTGTGGTTAGTTTCCATTGCAGTTAGTGTTTTTTAAACAATTTTCAATAGTGGGGTATACTTGCTCTTTAATAGGGTGTATAATTTGTTCTACTAAGCTTAATACTTTCGGAGAAATCGATGTAAGCATTCCTGATATTTTATATCTTTTATCACTGATAGTTTTTATTAATTTCAATAATAATATCGGCAAAGATGCAGTAAAAATTTGTTATGATGGTATTATATTGGTATTATTTTCTTAGGTCGACGAAATAAGTATGATGTTCAATGATATTGCGTCTAAAATGACTAGACTATATAGACCTTGTTTCCAGAAGGACGAGTGGACGCCTTTAAATTCATTACGTCCCTTAACATTTGGCCAAATTTAGCCTTTCTTTAAGAATTTTGCTAACCCGGTCCATAACTGTTTCTACCGGTGGGAGCGATTTACTGTTTTCTAAACACAAAATAATAAAAAAAAATACTGTAGAGTCAAGTTTAGTCAAAATCGACTTAATGGGTTAGCAATGTTGGCCACTGAACTTGAATTGAGTAATAGCTCTAAAGAAATCTATTCTATTAGCGGTTTTGCAGGAAAAATCGAAAGAGTTTATTTTAATTTAGGGTTAAAGTTTGTATATTGTCCGATTATTCTGTGTTGTTTTAAAAGTATTATTTGCACTAGTTAAAACCATAAATATTGTATTATTGTATTGTAATAAATATTGGATAGTTTTAACCGTATCCTTCTAGTTTGTATTTCTTTAAAAATCTAGTTGCCTTTGATTTTAAAATTTTAGAAGTTTGTGGGGCGGCACTTTTGAGGTTTGCCTACGGGCTCAAAAACGGTAAGGCCGGCCCTGAACTACATCAATACGAATAATGTTCTACCCACCATTTCTTAAATTGTCATTAAATATTCGATTTTTTGCTATTTATCCATATTGTAAGCAATAGTTTAGTCTTATTGATGATATTTGTTTATTTGAGATCTTGCATCCTTTGACATGACAACCACTAATTCTACCGCGTGTGCTGTTTGATTTTGTAATTAATGTTTAAATATGTTAATTTTGATGAAATTACTTCTCGGTCGATGGTATGTGTTTAATAATTTAACTCCCGATTCCGATAAATTCCGCTAACTGTCTACTGTATGCTATCACTTTAGTGACCTGTCGATTTGTGGCTTGACTAGTAATCGAAAAAAAACTCGCTTTTTACAAGAGTTACAAGTCAACGGATTAAAACTATACACCATGACCGTTAATTCTAATAAGCAGGAGCGAAAGCTGCAAAAGTTTTAAAAGATTTGTACAATTTGTGGTTCAGTGAAATGGAAATAATACGTACTATTTCAATTTCAATTCAATTTCAATTTATATGATTTGTAGTTTAACTCGCTTTTTAATAACGTTACAGAAAACCACTCTGTTTAAAATTCTTGATATTCATTCCCTTAAAATTCTCAGTGCTTGTAGGTATCTCCGCAATTTTTAAAATAAGTTTCTTTAAATAAATTTCATTACTTGGACATTAAGATGTGTATTCATATTTTTAATCAAAAAAATCTTTTGTTTAATATGTTCATCTAAAAATACTCTATAGTCTATAAGATATACTAAACCACTTAAAACCGCATTTTATGAATACATGTCCTCCAAGTCAGTGTCAGAAATATCTCGGAGACTAGAAAATTTTAGTCTGTAAAACAACATGCTGTCTGCATTTTTATAACCGTCATTGCTAGAAAATTATAATAATTGCCAGTTGACCTTGATGTAATTTTATATTACGCGAAAATAAAACTTCTACAAACTACTCAACTGCAATAACGTGTTTAAACACTGAATAATTCGCTTTTAATCTCGCTTTTATTGTTCAAGGAAGCTTCGATTGTATGTTTGTCTATCGAGTGTCAGTTGTCTTTTATGTAATAATTAACGCGGTGCTCTACCACATCCAAAACAGTTGGCAAGGTCGTACGGCCAACGACTCCATACAGGTTATATTGAAAATAAAAGGAAAACCCACCAGAAAACCGCACAATGTGTGAATACGTGCGTGGTTGGTAGCACCACCAAATAAACAATATGAATTTATGACACCAACTGCAACACGAAAGTACACCGTTTAACCGCTGAACACAACTATAACATCAATTCACATTTATTTAAAGTTCGATTTTGTTTTTCTATGTCAATTCCGGAGCTACTTGAAAATTAGGAACATCCAAGGGCCAGCAAGAAAACAGGTCATATAAAAATTATGGTTAGGAGCAACATTGGGCAAAATATTTGATTAATCAGATCGAAACGATCGATCTGAGGTCACGCCGATGTTTTCATTTCAAATATCGATTGATCGATCACGTCGCACACATCGATGAAAGCGGGCTTTTGACAAACTGATCAAAAGTAAATAAAACATGAAAACGTAGCAACAATTTATGTGTGCCTGGATATGAAAAGGGACCAGTTGTCCGAAATTGAGTTATAAGTGTTTTCGGATAGAATAAGTTATGGCAAAGGTATTCTAACATTTTAAACCTATTACCATAAGGGGAAATTAAAAAAAAAAAATAATATTTAAGTTGCTGATGCAAAAAGTAAACTTTTGCGCCATGACGCTTCAAACTTTTGCAAAGTTTAAAAGTTAATAACTTCGTGCATATTTGGAAGTTTCGCCGCCTCCAACATTTTTGGAACAATTTCGATATTAGTCTCAAAATTTGTAGTAGAATTCATTATTCCGTTTAGGTTTTGTAGGTTTTTATAGCGCCATGGGCCTGGCGGTCTAACCTACAGTCTGTCCAGGAAGTCCGCATCATATGGAAAAAAAATATCATCTATTTCTCATAATGTCTTTTTCTTTATAAACGTTTTGAAAACGGCTTGTATGAAACCAACACGGCAACAGTTAAATATGTAAATTTCGGTATCATATACCAAGCGATTCCGAATAAATGAATTTGTGATAAGAGTAAAGTACCTTGTTAGATGTACATGTTAGATGTACACAATTAGTTATAAGTGTTAACTATAACTTATAACTAATTGTGTACATCTAACATGTACATCTAACATCAGAAGTGGAATTCGCCCAATTTGCGATTTTTTTTCTTGATTTACGAATTTCAGCGACATTTCAAGAACAAAGAAAACCGGACCGTATGCGTCATAATTGGTACATTTCGGAGATGACTGTTTTTTGGGATGGATTACGTAACTATTTGGTATTGTATCAGCTGTTTTTGATGTTTTATTACTGGTGAGTTTGTTTTTAATTATTGGAGTATCGTAGACGTACGTTGTTGGTTAATTTGGAAGCAGATTTATGTGAAAAAGGTGCGTGTTTTGATTATTTGACACACGATGCTATGACGGATAGGTTAGATGTCATATGAATGTCCGTTATATTTGTTTTTCGGTAATATAATGTGACAAACGCTAAATTCAATGTGCGTTTCCTTCTTACATGAACAGTTTTGAGTTTATTCTGTTGTTGGCTTAAAGATCCAAGATTGGAAATTCAATTGACCTCTGTTGGACATTGAACTATTGGTTCTGTGGCAGCTAAGTTCGCGTATGCGACGGTTGAAGTGTTTTAAAAAGCTGAAAAATGTAGTTATAGGAAGTTACTATGTTCCAATTGATAAGCAAAACGTGAGCACGATGCTGCACCTGCATCAGAGATCGATTTAGCAGACCACAAAAAAATCTTTCAAAATCAAAATGTATAAGACGACCGTTAGAGACAGTTAGATCTTATTTGGCGGGAATATTAATGAAGAATCTCGTTTTAATTGTCTCTGCTTAGTGATGTAGTTTTTTAGTATTGATTAACTGCATAAAATGTATACATGGAAATAGAGTAGAGATATAAACATCCATACTCTCTTAAACCGAACACACCGACCATAATAACTAGCCACGCGTTTTATAAATGTTTTATAATAATATCAACGTTTAGTATTTGTCTGAAATCAATGGCAGTACGTCGCCATATATTGGCTATTTATTATCCAAGTCTCATCCAATTGAACTAACTAATTATAGAACGTAGTCGCGGTTTTGGTGAAATTTCAGGTTTTACAGATTCATAATTGACTTGAAAGCGGTGTCATATTTTTATAACGCAACGACAGATGCAGAAATAAGTTGTTTTTTTTTTTTCAAAATAAACGGAAACGTATGTGAATGAAACGGTATGTGGACCATATCGGTGATAGCCGATGTTGGTTTTCACAAGTGTTAATATTTGACCATAATGACTTTGGTCTTTTTGCTGACATGTATTGTGGAGTATTTGTCGTGGCATTTAAGTGAATGTTGGCCGATGTCATTCTGAAGTGTAACTTTATGCCGTTTTTCGGCGTACTTTTATTTTTGTCTCTGTAGACACGCTATGTGGAAAGAGAGCGTTTGTCGGTGATGGGTTCGAGCAAATGGACTGAACCTTTATAAGTGGCCTCAAACATTGTAGATACTTTATTGTTTTCAACGTTACTACTGTAAGACGTTTTAAAAGCCGTTAAATAGAAGTGCAATTTTGTTTATCGTGTGACCCAAGATTTTGATTAGGCAATCGAACATAGGTACAACTGGAAAATAAAGAGTCACTTTATAATTTACATGTCTTTTCAATTTATAGGGGTAAAAATAAAAACGATTGTATTACTTCTATTACAAAGTATCATATCTAAATCGTCATCGCTGACTAACTCTAACAGCTAGCTGGTTTTGGGTGTTTCAATTATTTTAGTTGTATAAATAAGACCAACTTCAAAGCCAGTAATTATAATTGTACGACTGGCTGTAGCTGAGTTTGAGATTTTAGCGTTTGCAGTTTGTGTATTATGATTTGAACATTGAAAATTAATGTTCGTCGTGAATCATAATTAGAGAATTGAAGTTTATAGCTTTGTGTACCTGAATCTGAGAATTTGGAGTTTATGTGTTTTGCTGTATAATAATCAGACACTTATAAGATACTGTTCTTCGTGTGTTATAAATTGAGAATGGAAAGTCTTGTCTATCAAGTAGTTGAGTATTGGTAGTTATCAATGTTTTGTGATTCATAATTTATGAATCGTAAATTTATGTTCTTTAGGTATTATAATTGGAGTACGGAAAACCCTTATGTTTTGTCTAACATATTTTGTGAAATGAATTGGCCTTTGCACATTGGGCAGATGAATAAGGTATGTGTGGTAATGTGTGGTAATAGATTTTTTTTTTTTTTTTAGTTTTTTAGTTTTGAGAGAAATATCACATCATTTTGTGCCAGACTACGGTTCCTGCGTTTAAGATGTAAAATTAAACCACATGTAGTCCCTGACTAGGAGCCGAAAAGAGAAGATATAGAAATGAATAGTAAAGTCACCATTGTTGTGAATATGTGAATGTTGATACGGCTCTAAACCTTGTTAAAGCAGTTATTGTGATAACTCTAAACTTGGTTAAAGCAGTCGGGGTTTGTTGTTGCCTTCTGGCGGATATCACACAGGGCAGGAGTACTGCAGTGTTGATGCTTGGGCGTTTGTTGTTGCCTTCTGGCGGATATCACACAGGGCAGGAGTACTGCAGTGTTGATGCTTGGGCGTTTGTTGTTGCCTTCTGGCGGATATCACACAGGGCAGGAGTACTGCAGTGTTAATGCTTGGGCGTTTGTTGTTGCCTTCTGGCGGATATCACACAGGGCAGGAGTACTGCAGTGTTGATGCTTGGGCGTTTGTTGTTGCCTTCTGGCGGATATCACACTGGGCTGGCGTACTGCGGTGTTGATGCATGGGCGTTTGTTGTTGCCTTCTGGCGGATATCACACTGGGCTGGCGTACTGCGGTGTTGATGCTTGGGCGTTTGTTGTTGCATGCTGGCGGATGTCACACAAGGCAGATGTACTGCAGTGTTGATGCCATTGCGTTTGTAATAGTGCGAAATGATTAAGTTATTGTTTGTTTTGATTCTAGTTGTTTCAGTGACTGTGAGAGTCAGAAAAGAGCCGAGAGGATTGGGCCGAGAACGTCCCAACGTCAGGCTGGCCGTGTTAGGGATAAATAGGACAGGCCTATTATGGATACGCACTGTATGCATGTCTGTAATGACTCATGGTGTCCCAGGTACCGGTCATACCCGGTCGGACATCAGTGGTTAATCATGAGCCTTGCTGAACGCAGTGTTTATTGCTTTATAGTTATAAGTTATAGTTAACACTTATAACTAATTGTGTACATCTAACATGTACATCTAACATACCTTTATTTTCATTATTATCGATAAACTTTATTTGAAAATGTTATTTAGAAGTAAAAATATCCAAGTATGAAATTACAGCCACCTACCCAGTAATTTTTCTTTTTTGTCTTTTTTTTTAATTTTTACTTTTATGACGAATATTAGTCAATGCCAGTAATACTAAAATGTTCACTTTAATCTATTTTGATATGATACTAATGTTTATTTAGAACTAGCGCAAAATTATTCGTTTTCTTGATGCAAAGTTTACATTTCACCCTGTAGATAATAATAGATCATACAATAACTAGTACATGGGCGTGACTTACTTTTAATTCAATTAATATTAATGCATTTGGATATGTTTATAATAGTATAGTTATCCATCTACATGTTGCTGATATTTTCAATGAAAAACACCAGGACAACCAAATTGCCTTTTAAACAAACTGAGTGTGAAAATCTCTTTAAGAAACACCACAAAAACTATATAGCCGAAAATAATAATGCAAGTGGTAATCGAGCATAGAACGACTTCGGTTCAATAAATTGCTTCTCACACCCAATGAAGTAAATCAACAGCACATAACATAATAAAACTGAACAAATATCACCTTTAAAAAACATACGAAATTTATAATCGTACCATACCTATGACATCAGACCTGATGCCATAGGTATGACTTCGCCATCTGGTTTGAGGGGGAAATGGAGATATTTTTCGTTAATGTTCTATGAATACACAAGGCAACATTTACGTCAAATAGCACTGTTTCTTCACAAAATAGCCGTTAGTGGACACAAGAAAATAAAAATTTTACGATAGAATGCCGATATTACCATTTTAGACCAATGTACTGCGCGGTATTTTGAACAATCAAATATCTGGGCCATTTTTTTGTTAAAATTTAAATGTAGATTTTTATCTTCAGTTCCTGAACAGCGTGTCATTTTTTACACACCGTCAAGAATTTTATAACCAGAAATCAAGTTAGAAATTATAAAATTTGACGTCTAAACATCTTCAAGTAAACTTTATCGGTAATAATGAAGTCATAGCAGATGCTACAGTCTCTTGCCTTTAGTTTAGTAGTTATTTTGGTTTATAAAGGTGATATTTGTTCAGTTTTTGTATGTTATTTGCTGTTGATTTACTGCATTGGGTGTGAGAAGTAATTTGTCACGTCGAAGTCGTTTTATGCTCGATTGCCGCTTGCAATATCGGTAAAATTGCTTCCTTATTTTCGGCAACATATTTTCAGTGATGTTTCTTAAAAAGATTTTCAACAGACCCAGACTGCTTGAATTTTCTGATTATCCTAGAAATAGTGGAATGGGATGGCTTGTCCGGGTGTCTTTTATTGAAAATATCAGTAACATCGACATAGTCGCTTGCTATAGATGGATAAGTATTATTATAAACATATCCAGTCATGATTCTTAATGGAATTAAAGACAAGTCACGCTTGTGTATAAATTATTGTATGAACTATGTTATCTACAGGGTGAAATATCAACTTTGCATCAAGAAAACGAGTAATTTTGCTAGTTCTAAATGTAAAACAATGTATTCACATATATAAAACATAGATTAAAATGAACCTTATAGTATCACTGGCATTGGACTAATATTTGTCATAAAAGCAAGAAAGAAAAAGCAAAAAAAAAAAAAATTTAAAGATAGGCGGCTGTGACTTTATATTTAAATATAATTTTTACTTTTAAACAAAATTTCCAAATAAAGTTTATCGATAATCATGAAAATATTCTCTTATCACAAATTCATATATTCTGAATCGCTCGGTATATGGCACCGAAATTTACATATTTGACTATTGCTGTTTTGGTTTGATACAAGCCGCCAACTTTTATAAAGAATAACATTTTCTGAGAAACGGGTAATAAAAAAAAATTCCATATGATCCAGACTTTCCTGGACATACTGTATGTAACGATTGGACAAATTTTCAAAATGTTTGCAAATTTTGGAAAAGTTTTCATTTTTTTAATGATTCATGCATTGACACCGGAAACCTGTCCACACGCAAAATTTCAACTCGATTGGACAAATTTTCTAAATTTCTAGTTTTTTTATTGATTCATGCATTGTCACCAGAAATTCGATTGCTCTCTGGGAAAACTCTGGGAAACTCGATTGCACTCTGGGAAGTAGGTAAAATATGGTAATGCGCAACAGCGTCGCGTGATTACGACAAATGGTCCCTTTTTCTTTCGCAACAAAATCGCATTTTTTCATGCGTTTCCAACCGCAGACGAGTCTTAGACGAACATATCTGATAAAAAGAAAACAAAATAAAGAGACAAAATAGCGAATAAAACAAAAATGTGTATTTTGAACCAGTTTAACTTTAATTGCGATTATCTACGTAACTAGAAACGGACAACAGGTACCTTTTCACATCCACGCACACATATTGTTAAACAAAACTAGACTACGACAAAAAGTATATTATGTATACCATCAATTATGGTTTGACAGAAGTTAGGCCAAGCCTAGGTCCCAGCCTAGGACTAGGACCTTGCCTTGCTTATGACGTGTTACTGATTTCGGCCAACTAAGCGACGAAAAAAGGAATTAAAAATAAAAATTGAGAAAAGAAACAACTGAAAAATTCTAAAGGAAGACAAAAAATAAGATAAAAATCAAACTACACGGTAGGAAACAACAAAGGGCATGACCGGAAAATTCACCCTGGCGCCATTGAAGCTGTGTCATCTGCGATCCTGGCGAGCGACTGTCATGTTTTGTAGCTGCGTTATAAGTCACTTGTATATAGTAGATAGAAGATTGGCCCCAAGAGACTACCCTGGGAAACAAGAAAAAAATAACGTTTAAATTTTAACAAATAAATCTCCCAGTAGAATAATAATAAATGATATCCATATGAAATATCTTTACACAAAACACGTCATTGTTTAAAATGCAAGGTAATAGAAACATTGATCCAGTTACCATGGTTAGGGTATTGTTATCGTGTCAGTCTCACTTTCATTCATGCTTCTATGAAACAAATAGAAAGGTTGCGCTTTCAATTGACTGCATCTAGAGAAGTGAAGCATGACTCTCTTCGCGCCTCGAGTAATTCGCATTAATTACTTTTTCTAATGATTCCAAACTTTCTTTCTTTCGTGGGTAAAAATGGCCGTGCAAATTATCAATCGATGACGTTCCGCAACACCTCTGAAACAAGCTTAGAAAATTAAGAAGAAACCTAGAAGAGCGATTATTGCTATTGTGCCGTCATTTGCCATTTTCTTCATACTTAGCATTGTATTGTTTTAATAAGATCTCTTTAATACTCTCGCCACTAAACTAACATTTGAAAATTTATCCTTACTTTAATAATAATTATTAATAGTAAATTATTAAACAGTAGAAATGCGACAACATATATCTCGGATTTCACTCAATTATCGCAAGTAATCGAAAGTATCAACAGATAAATTGATAAAAGCGAAAATTTGAGAATGGACATAATCGGATCACCTCATATGCTTAACTCTTTATAACAAATTAATAAACGTTAGAAAGGAAATATTATTACTTGGAATTTACTTAGAAAGAGCATCTTTAACGCTAAAATACAGGAAACAACTTGCCAAATCATGATAATAAAATACAAAACTCCTATTTCGAAATGTTTCATATTATAGCAGTCATCCCTACTTTTGAATCGTTTATTAAGTCTATACTGTAGACAAGCTTTTCTCAACCTTTTTACCAGTGCGAAACCCTTGGTACCCTGGGGAACCCCAACAAAAAATATTATACGGTGTCCTCATTATGATTCTGAGTAAAATGTTTTATACATAGAAAAATTTGTAAAACCATTTTGTGTATTAAGTTGATCAGCGGAGCAGAAAAATATACTTGCAAATTCTTCCTTTAAATACAACTTTGTTAAATTTAAACGGCTGTTACTTTTTAAAGCAGAGAAACATAATTGAAGGACATTGCACATAACTTTAACATACAATATATAAAATTAATAGTTTAGCTGCATGAGATTTTATTTGATCGTGTCTGCATTAAAATAAAACGAGTTAGTCAGGATTTGACAGATATTTTGATAATATTGACAGTCATCATGACAGTAGGTATTGTCAAAAAAGCAGTCTTTGACACTACCTACTGTCAGAATGAAAATAATTGTCAAATCCTGACTAATTAGGTTTTAATGCAAACACGATCTCGACCAAAAAGAATTTGCTCATACAGCTAAACTATTAATTTTACTAAAATATGTCATAGACATAAATTTTACAAAACTTCCTCTACTTTAATTTATTATTTAACTATATTGATGAAATTACAGAAATGGCAGCACATTTGCAAAATCCTTAGAGGAAACAGCTTTTCAGCTCTAAGTTTGGTCATAAAGCTTCTAAATATGAACTTTCGTCCCGATATAACGATGAGAACTTATAAGTAGCTTATATATTTACATATTTAATTATTATTGTTATTATTTTATATATTACATTTAATAAAAGATAAGATAATTAGGAGCACCCAAAGAAATCTTGCAAATGAAAAGTGTACAAGGTGTTAGTTACAGGTTAAATAAGTATCTGTATTGGCAAGATTGTTGATGAACATCTTACTTTAGTTATTTAGTTATCTCAGTGGATTCTCTGGTATTTTAATTATCAAATAAAATAGAAAAACAAAAATAAAATAGAGATATTAACATCCATACTCATCTAAACAAACCGGTATATACAACCAATATAAGTTGTAATTAAACTATCTTGTTCATTATTCACTTAAATAAGGTCGTGTAATTATGCTTGTGAACATGTGTCACCATCTTGCAGTGCGACTTATCACTACGAATTCTTAGATTTTTTTTCTAAAATATATTTGCATGCGACGATTATTATTTTAATAATAAAAAAATAACCGACAAACTTTTGAATTCAGATATCAGAATATTTCAGACTTCCAATTCTTAATTTGTCCAAAATACAATAATCAAAACTAAATTACTGCACTGGTAAACAGCAAAAAAATCAAACCGGTTACAGCCGATTCTGGTAGCTTTTTGTGTAGATTGTGAATCCGAAATAAACAGTTTTAAATTGTGTCTAATTTTTGTATTTTTTTGGCACTGTCTTTCTCAATTCATAATGTCTATTTTCATATCCAGAAATCTACAAAATCGGTCGATTTATCACTTCTACGATTTCTTTAATATTATTAGCCAAGTACATTATTTAAATGTTTGTATTTTGAACAATTAAGTAATTGTAAATCTGCGAAATGTTCTGATATCTACAATCAAAAGTTAATGGATTATTTTTTATTAATGATTATGGAAAAAATACTGCTATTATTGTTTCTTAGGTCATATGATATTTTGAACTGGTGGCCCTTCATGAAAAGAATTTTTGATTAACATTACATATATTATTACTATTATTACACATACTTCAAAATATCATACTTCACATACCCGAAAATCAATCCTTTTCGAACCTTTCAGGGGTTTAAAGTGGGAAACTGCTCCGTTCTATCATATTCCTTCGTTTATTATACAAATTATAGATTTCCTAACCTATTTCACAAACATGTTGTTTATTTCTAGGTGGAAAATGCAAGAGATTTCAGTTCGAATGCCGTTCAAACAGCGAATGCATAGCGATATACAATGCATGCGATGGCATTCCCCAATGTTCGGACGGAAGTGATGAAGCACCTGAATTGGGTTGCCCAGCGGAGTCTTCGACAGTCACATCATCAGCAACAAATCATTTGAATTCGAATGCCCCATCTACAAAAACTGATGAAGGGGTAAGTGAAATAATGCAATTAGGTAATATGAATTCCGGGGTTCAGAACACTGAGTGATTTCAATCTGCTATTTAACATTTAACGATTTATAAATGAATTTGCAACGTAACTTCATATTGTTTCAGTTCCAGGAGGCTTCACGAATCACACAGCCAGTCATTGTACAAAACCACGAACCCTATCATCCATCCATTCAAAACCACAACCCTCAACTTACCAACCTTCCAAGTCAAGAAGACTTTATAAGACCGTCATTACCAGATCAGAGAAACGTGCTTCTGAACAGTAACGCCCAGTTGGATCCTCCACAAATGGCTCAATTTCCTCAATATCCAGCCCAATCTCCAAATTGGCCGCAGCATCAATCAAGTCAGCTACTACCCCAATCACCACAATACGGTAAGATAGATTTTGGACACAACAACAGGCAGATTTTGTATATTCCTCATTTTGTTTTGTTTTCAGACAAGAACAGTCACATATTTAACCATAAAGGTAGCGGCCTACAGGTTCCCGACGCGTTGGAATCCAGGTATAATAAATACAAGGGAGCGATGCAGACACTGCATCGAGCTCTTGGATATTCGAATGGCGGGTGAGGCGGGTTACCATGAAGGTAGATTAGGGCACAGTTGCACGTCCTGAAACCATTAGAACTGAATGGGAAACTCGCGAGACTTCCTCTCTCTATCTCTATCCATGCGTGCACGCGACTACACTGAACTAACTTGCCTGATCTTGCTGTTTCTTACTTTAGGATTTAGTGTTAGGTGTAGCTTGTACGAGTAATATATTGTCGATCCTTTTGGAAAACTTGTGCGACCTATTCGGTTGAGATATTCTCATTCCTGATAATGCGACGCCCTGAAACCAAATAAGAATACCTACAATACCTACATGTCATACCTACATGTGGATCTCATTTTTCTATGATCGAATTTGTTTCTATACTTGTGTTAGTCTGAAAAAAAGATGAATCCTGCAAAAGAAAAACTTAATTGGACAATGGGAAGGGATGCCACAGTCGATATATAGTATGAACATTTCAGTTACTCTTCCTTAACATAATTGTATTAAATTAAATAAATCACGAGGCCAGCCATCGTGATTAGCCGATCTCGTCCGACCGAAAGATGATTACAAACTTACGTACGAACATTTATCACTAAAAAGTTAGAAATATTTTTACGTACCTAATCTAAGAATATGATGTAGATTTACAAAAATTGTGATTAAAAACTGTTTCCTGTCGGACAAAACAAAGCGACTTAACTCCGCAACTGCGCGCCGCGGTCAGTCAAAGTTATTTTGCGTACGAGTCATCCGTCGCATACAATTGCGATTCGTCAGTCGCTGGTACTACACAAACACACCCACGTTAAGATACCACAATCCAAAAGATTCTTATTGTAGATAAACCAACGATCAGCTGACTACGATGATTTTTACATCGTGCAGGTTAAAATGATCCCGGGTTTAACAATATAAATCCGGGATTATTTTATTCTTCTTTTTTATAGATGACGATTGATCTCCAAAATATCAATTGAAATAAGACTACACCAACATCTGACAGTACTTTAACCACGATAACTTTGAAGTCTGAACTTCTATTAACAACAACTGAAACCAGATATACATAATTTAAAAATTACTTAAGAAAACCGCATTGTGCATTTCAGGTTTAATTAAAGCATCAATCATAAAATGTTCATATACAATCAAAGGTAACAACTGATTTACAAGCAATGGATATAATACAATATGAAGGCAAACGGGAACCTTCTTTCTACCTCTCTTAAGATTTTGTTATTACTATACCACCAACAAGCTGTGTTATTAATTATGCGATTGAAGTTAATCAAGAAATTGTCGTCCTATTACTTATTGGCTTACATTTCCGCTTACGTCCAAATTGCATTAGCCAAAAAGAGAATATTTAAATTGAACAGCTTTTGCACGCTTTTGCAAGTATTAACAGGCTTTTGCGAGTATTAATATTTTGGAACTTTTAAGTCAGTTAATACTGGAACGTCCGATGCAGGACAAAATGGCACGGGCTTATACATATAATATACAGGATCCTGCAACTCAGCTCCCGTCTTCTGTAGATCAGTTACTAATTAAGCTAACAATTTGACATTTTGCAGGCTTTTCCTGTACCTCAAGGTACATTCAGGAAATTATTTTTGATTATACAGTCTGTCCCAAAAATGTGCAACGCCATGGTCATATATATTTTTAACTTGCATGCTATACATTCTTTTACATTTTTGGAAGCCTTATGGTTGCCTCCATACCACCAAAATTTTATTGAAATCGCTTCAGTAAGTGCAGCGCAAAAAAATAAACAACAAAAAATGATTTTTCGTCCTTGGCTTTAAAAATCAATAAAAACCACAAATTGCACCTCGTTAATAAAATTTCGCGACGTACTTATTAAGTTAGAGCTAGTAGTCTCGTTAACCAAGTGCCATTAATCCAAATTATACAGGCTGACCAAAATGTAGTGTCAAACTGGTCAAACTTCAAAGCGTGCTATTGTTCTTATTTTAAATTGGACACCATAACTTTTTTTATATGAAACGACGCAGAATTAAAAATCTAACATACTTTCTAAATACAACCCCATCACAATTCCCAATATTTTAAAAGTTATTCGCCAAAAACTTATTTTTCAACGTTTCCAATGGCAATTTTAGGTAATAAATATCGTACGTGGAGTTGAAAAACAATTTATTGCATAAAATATAACGCAGAGAAGTATTTTAGATTTGAGTGTACTTAATTAAGTAGTAAATTTACCTATAGCAGTAAGGGCGGAAGTGTGGCTGCAGCACATTACTCGTTACAAGTCAGAGACCAGCTCAACAAAATCTTCCCAAACCGGTAGATTGGAAGAGGAGGACCAGTTGCTTGGCCTCCTCGATCACCGGGCTTAACAAAACTGGATTTCTTACTATGGGGCTACGTTAAGGACATCGTTTATGCTGAACCTCCAACACCACCAGAATACATGCGAGAAAGAATCCGGGGCGCAGTTCAAACTATTACGCCCGACCTATTAAGAGCTGTGGCGAGGTCATTTCATACTCGTCTTCGTTTGTGCCTCGAAGAGCACGGAAGACATTTCAAACAATTACTTAATTAAGTACACTCAAATCTAAAATACTTCTCTGCGTTATATTTTATGAAATACATTGTTTTTGTTTTGCCACGTACGATATTTATTACCAAAAATTAGGTACCGTTGCAAACGGTCAAAAATGAGTTTTTGGCGAATAACTTTTAAAATATTGGGAATTGTGATGGGGTTGTATTTAGAAACAATGGTATTTTTTTTTTAATTTTGCATCGTTTCACCTAAAAAATGTATGGGTTCCAATTTAAAATAAGAACAATAACACGGTTTGAAATTTGACAAGTTTGACACTAGATTTTGGTCACCTGTATAATTTGGATAAATGACAGTTGGTTAACGAGACTACTAGATCTAACTTAATAAGCCAGTCGCAAAATTTTATTAAGAGAGGTATATTTTGTGGGTTTTATTGATTTTTAAATCAAAAGATGCAAAATCAATTTTTTTTTGTTTTTATTTTTTGCGGTGCAGTCTCAACCGATTTCTATAAAATTTTGGTGGTATGTAGGCAACCATAAAAGGCTTCCAAATGAGTAATAACATATATAACATGCGAAGTGTACCTTGAAGTACCAGGGTAATCCTGCAAAATGTCAAACTCTTAGCTTAATTAGTGACTGAGCTAAAGAAGACGGGAGCTGAGTTGCAGGACCCTATATATTCATTTGTTAATTAATTGTCTTTTCTGCAATTAATATACTGAGTGAAATCGAATGGTATATACATACTCAGTGATATTATGATTTTACTTAAATAATTTGTGACATAAATTCAGGAGGTTCTCAGCACAAGCTACCTGCACCTTATGATCATACAGACTTATGTCAACTTAATAGTCAACTTCTGTCACTTTGAAATTGAAATAATAAAATATAAAGTATTGGTAGCTCTGCCGTACAAGTTCTCCAGAGTTTTAATACTCCTAGGTATGGAGTATTAAAATGTTTGTCATCCTAAAGTCATCCTAAAGATTTACGCCATTTCGTGGCGTAAATCCAGACAACCGCTACGAGATTAACGAAGACAACTTTTGCGCGACCTTTATTTACTTCACGATAGCTATATCTTCATTTCATGAGTCAACAACATGTCCGGCAATCATTGCGCAAACCATTTCGTTGTTGGAACAAAATATTCTCACAATTTATTCTATTGCCAACCAACTTTTGTGCGAGAAACAAGACTTCGGTTTTCAGGACTTACATAACTGTAAAGGCGTTGGAAGCCAATAGACTCATATAGTCGTTCGTTAGTTCGCGTTGTACTCTCCATATTAGTAGCGGGGGATTCAATTTGATTCTGAATAATTCCATGACATAAAATTGATGAGATGAGATGTAGATTTTGTAAATATGCTAATATAAATTGCATGTCCAATACATATTTATGAATAGTAAGGGTAACATTACGTAGTAAGCATGCCACTTGGACACATGTATAAAAATGAATGCATAGATTCAGAGGCTCCTAGTTGCATTCTGAAACTGAATATGTAGATACATCGATTCAAAAGCATATGTTCAATGTGCTTTATAGGTTAGACACCCTCTTAGATCTGAATTCCTATGGAACCTAACATGATTATGTCCTTTAGCCCATTACAATACGGGGAAGTCAACACTCATGAATATCAAAAAATTCCACCATACTATGGCGAAGTGTATCGACAACCCATCCAGCAGATTCAGGACAATTGGCCTCACAACCCGCCTTCAGGTACAGTGAATGTTTAATTAATTGTTTATGTGTCTGTTTTGGTTTTATGTGATTAATGTGCGAATTGTAACAATTACAGCCGGCCTTTTTTCAGAAGGAAGTTATAGAAACAATCCATATGGGTCAGAACCAAATAGTCCGGAAACATGGCATAGAAATATATTACCTTCAGGTAAGGGTTTTTTTTAAGACTCACGTGAGTCTGAAAAATTAATATAAAATTGCATTATACAGCTATATGATAGTTGGTACACACATTACTGGACTACTTAATTCGGTTTAGTCATAACTGGTAAAACAATCTATTATTAGGGTAAACAGCAATTTAAAAGATGAAGGAATATGCATTTTAGGACTTACATGAAAGAAAAGAAAATGTGTATGTATAAAAGATATAAACACATTCAGTAAATATCGAAATATATGTTCTTCCATTAAAAAACTGTTTTTAAAACAATTTTAAAATATGGGCCCACGGATTTCGTTAATTTAGGAGAAATAAGTCAAAGAAATCTGCAATATTCGTTAAAAGGCGCACAATCGTTTTAGATGTTAAATGAAATTAATTAACACTTCTTGTAGGTGCAGTACATAATGAACAACCAGCTCCAGCAAAACCCGAGCAGGAGTTTACGCAGACCTGGAAATCTGAAGAGAAGAATCCGACCCATGTCCAGAACAAGCTGGCTCATGAACTAAAACAGCATTCGAAAGAGCAACTAGAAAGTAAAAAGCCTACAACGAAGCAGATCAAAATTGCGAAACACACTACACCAGTCGATGACCAGTCGAAGTATGTCGTCGCGGAGAGATTGGAAATCAAGGAAGGATTGGCGGAGGCGCCGGGTGGCGCCATCTTATCATTAACTTTAGGTAAATTTTCACTTTTTACTCTGTACACTATCTTTAATACACACTGTAAAATCTTTTTTTTGTGCTTTAGGCGACAGTTGCCTAGTGTAAGTGGCAGCAAGTATGCTAATGAGTGTAGGAAAATTCTTTTTTTTCTGGTGACTTCAAAGTTCAAATTATCAAATCAATTCAGTTAAAATTATTATTGTTTAGTCGTAGTGGACATTTTGTGACTGTCGATTACGAATCTAGATACCAAAATTCACAATCAACAATGCACTAAAAATTTCTTGTATTTACAATTGTTGATGCTCTCCAAAAAAATAATACAAAATTTACCGGCTGAAATATAGAATTCTAAATAGCTTTAATAGACCAGGCAATACAGCAGAAAATGACTGAGTTTGTGACAAAAATACTAGCAGGAAACCGACGGTCCCAGGTCACGTGGAACAGTCCGTAGATGTATTGTAATGTATTTCCCACTCGCAAATATCATTTCTTAATTTGTTATAAACAGAAAACCACAAAAAATCGTGTTTTTTATCGTTTTTCGCTTGTAAAAACTGAGCCGATGGAACAATCTTGATACTTGATACTTAAGAGACGAATTGTAGAGAATGAAAAGAGGAAAAGAAGGAACGTTACACGGACTCGATTGTTTTAATATTAACGGAGGAAATTCGGAGAAACCTGAAAAATCTGCATTTTTTCAAAAATTCATCTCAGCCATTTTCAAAACTGTAGCGGAGGCTTTTCGCGTGAAAGTAGCGATTGATGGGTACTTTGAGTGGGGACCACCCAGGCGTTGTCCGATGATTAGTTTTTGCACAATTGCATTTTGAATATGTTTACGCAATATGTAAGAATAATGAAGAGGAAAATACTGAGAACAATACTGGGATCATTGAAGGTAGCGGAAGGCGTGTACATGAGAGGAACAAATGACGAACTAAACCGGGAGATAGAGGAAGACATTGTAAGAAAAATAAAGCAACAAAGAGTTAAGTGGTCACGTGTGGAGAGCCGGAGCGAGGACAACAGTGTAGTCAATGCTGGAGTGGCAACCGGGAGGAGAAAGACGAAGGGGTAGGCCCAGATCGACATGGATGGGAGAAGTTAAGGCAGATCTTCGAAGTGCGGGTATTTACGGGTGGCAAGGAAAGACCGGAGATAGGAATAAATGGAGAAATATAAGCAAGAAGATATAAATGGTGGGACTGATCTACCCCGAAATCCAGGATCTAGAGAGCATCAATGATGCCGCGCTATCCCCTATGGGATGTCTTTAGCCACAATATAATAATAATAGTATATAAAGTGGTATAAGGAAATCACACGCAAGGAATTGTCACATGGGTATTCGCTTCATAATTCCAATGTGTGAGCCTTTATTGGCCTCAACATTCAACATTCAAAGAAAACATTCAAAACGGCATTTTTATATCCTGAAAACAAAAATACTGCACCTTCACAGATTTCTCTGGGCTGATATGAAAACCTGAACCTTAGATGCTCACTGTGAGCCAGTATGATGATGTATGAAATGTATGATTTGTGAGTACATCGGTATTCATATTTCGTATGGAAAAAATAAAGTGCAAGCCTCAATCTTCGGAGTTCTAGTCCATTTATTTGAAGCCCGCCATAGCAGAGTTTGTATTTAATTTGCGTTTCCTAAAATATTATAAACAAAGCTCCACCATCTGTGCCCGAGTGTTAATTATCTAGTTTACCAACCTATCTGTTATATGCAACTCTTAAGAAGGCTTAGAAAATGAGAGTTCTTTCTCATCAGGAAGTTGAAATCTTCCACACAGAATGGGCAGGTTTAAATTATATTAAAATGAAATGCACAAAATGTTGTGCAATGATCCTATTTACAAGATAAAATAAATGCGTAACTGTTTACAGAAAATATAAATGTTAACTTCTAATTACAATTTAATCAGCTTAGGCAGGGCATGTGCAAACAAGCAAGTTTAAACTCTAACAAATGCCTTTTTATTTCGGTTAAGACGTACAAGACACGACATAGATTTAGCCCCAATATAGACTTACAATATGGGGCCTTACAATAGTCAACAGCTGGTACCATCAGATATCCATCCTTTCTCTGTTACCGGTTGTTCCTGCGCTTGAATTCAAAATTCCTAATCAAAATTTCACTTGAAATCTTTACTGAAGAGTAAAGATTTAAACAAATTAAAAAACTCGAAGGCAAGAGTTTTTAAGATTTGCGAACACTGTCATTTTGAGTGATTACAATGAGAAACATATTTTAATTATATTTTCTAATTTTTCTAGGTTTCATAATTATGTGCTTAATGGGAATACTGATTGCTTGCCGCTTGAGAGTAGTTCGTCGAAGAATGCGAAGAGGAGGCAAATCTTACGCTCACGATGCCGATTATTTAGTTAATGGCATGTATCTTTAGAGTTAAGAAAGTAAACGCAAAAGGTAACAAATCTAAACGACGCGACGTTTGTATAAAAAAACTAGGCACTGGGCTTGTTGTTGCCTGAAATGGGCTGAGACATATTTTGAGACTGCAAGATAATAAAGACGGAATGATTCAAATTCGATAAAAAATCGAAAAACGTGCCTGATGTTTGAAGTTATCGCATCGTATATGTACGAACCGGAAACATAATATAGCGTATGATTTTCAATAATTTTATCGTTGCGTGTACTTGTATAATTTGTAAATAATAAAAGTAATATGTTAGTTAGCTTTGTACAAGTGTTTTCGAATAAGTAGGGTATCATTGTTAGGATAGGTTTGTTACGTCATTACGTGTTTTTGGAAACTGTTGTCTGTTGTAACCTAACTATCATTACGTTATCTATTTTGATATGATATAAACAGAATTGCAAAATATCCCAGTTGCAAACTGAATGTACATTATACATTTCTTGTCTTCAAGGTAGTAGTACCTAGTACATTATTTTCAGTAGTGTTGCTATAAATCATGTTACATTTAAGATAATATAATTGTTCTTTTGGCTGTTCCATTATACTGTGAAATGCTTGGGTTTGTGTGGTAGAAATATTTAATACTGAACCATACACAAATGAAAATGCAGAGAGGGCGCATATCGCGGGTTTATAAAAATTTATTAAACCCAGAAAAAAAAACAGTTTTCGCAGTATCGATGTGTCCAAAAAGAATATACCGTAATGTAGGAACGTATAATTATAGTGAATAGATAATACTTAATATTGTTCATCTATTACTGATATAGTAACATAATTAATTTTGTTTAATCTGTAAATATAATTTTAAAATCTGTTGTATAAAATGTTTATTGTATTATAATCAATAAAAATCCGTTTGCTAGTAAAATGCATTTTGACGAATTAATGCTAAAAGCCCCATCACCACTTGATCACCACTGGGTAGGAAAATAAAATGTGTATAAGACAAAGGACAAAATTTTATTTTCATGTAGATGTAAAAATATCAACGTTAGTAAGATTTTTGTATCCCAGCTCCGAGCAGCAGGTCAGCGTGGGCATCTTGGAAGAGCCCCTTCCCAGCTGGGGTGGAGTAGCTTCGCACGGAATAACGGGAGGTTTTCTCTGAACTCGTGGACGCTGAAGGCTGAAGGTTTACTATATGGCCCAGGTATTGCAGATTAGTGGTACGTAAGTAACAAAAGGCGATGTTTTAGGCTGTAAGACAATACACAACTTTGATCGTGTTTTTCACAAAACTCAAAAGTTATTAAAATCGGTAAAAAGGAAAAACTTACTGGCCGATTGACTTTATTGAAATTTACACACCTGTGCTTCGTTACTTTATTTTGAAATTGAGCGGCCAGATTTTTAATTTGATGCGGTTTTTCTTTATATGGCCATTTTCTATACTCTCAAAATTACAAAATAGCTAGAATTAGCTTGTAAATCTTGTTTAATTTTTAATTATGCTGTTCAACAATGATTAGCACAAGTCAACATAGTATACATATCAGAATAAGTATAATTTCATGGAATCAACATATTGATAGATGAATATCCACGATGCGTACAAAATTTCAAAAACAAAACTATTCCACTCACAATGAACAATCTGAAATATTGTCAACGCTATAGTATGTGTTCTCAGTGAGCAAACGCTTTCCACGTTGTTTGTAGAGTTTTAACGGTATATCTCTTATGTCTGGTCTACTTTATTGAAAAGTGCATGACAAAGTGTCTCACTCCGTAGGCGACTTCTCCAATCTTCCGTATACTGTGCGAATGTCGTCCATTCTTCGGGTAATTTAACTGTTTATGTCGCCGTTTTTAGCTAACAAATGCTGGTTGCACGTCGCCAAAATCAAGCAATCGTAAATCTCGTATCTAAACTGCACCTGGCACAATGCAAAGTATGTGCTTTTCAGTACTATCGCCGATATAATGTCGCGGAAATCTAGAGCAGGCATATTCTAAATTTTGATTCCTCGCTAACTCATCTCCATGACCGTGCCTGTCAAATTCGTTAGTGTGAACACCAAGGAATCTCAATATTTGTTGCAACCCGACAAACTTTTCCCGCTGCCGCAAAGTCAATATCATGTTCAGTCTCTTTTCCTATTTATGCTTATCATGTTAGAGAGAAATCATGTTTCTGTCATATCATGTGCGTTATCAAGCAGACCCAACGCCCCCCTTTCGGTTTTACCAGTATTCGCGGCCTTTGTATCATCCGCAAACAGGAGAAGCAATAAAAACGGTAAAAAATAAAATCGGGCCTAATATCGATACTTGTGGAACTCCATGTTCTATCCATTCTAAGTTTCGCTGACACTAATTGGTATCTGTCTGCAAGGTAGGAGGATATCAAGCGCCAGCGATCGGGCTAAAACATGTAATAATAAAGCTTCTGACCGGTAGACGTCTCGGGGGGATGCAATCAAAAACCTTGCTCAGATCAATAAAGGCTGATGCCGTATACTCGCGTCCCTCAAAAGCCGCAATCGCACTGTCCAAGAAATCCATCATTGCCATAGTGGTAGATATGTCCTTTCTGAAACCGTACTGATTTGCTGAAAATAAATGATCCATTTCAGCAAATTCTAGTCAGAGGCGTAGCTACCGGGAGCAGTTGGACCAAAATCCTCCAGGCGCACAAGTGACAGGGGCGCAAAATTGGAAGAGCAATATAAAAACTGACTGTTATGACTTTCAAATGGCTATTATTTTACTGAATTGGTATTCTTTTTGTATTTATAAACTTATAACCCATAACAGTATAAAACACATAATGTTCTACTTATTTCAAAAGAAAGTACATAATTGCTAATCCTAAAAGTTTAGTGCCTAAAACGTTTATTTTCAAATAGGTTTGATGAAAGTGTACTGTGGCACAGTGTACAGTTATTTTATTACTTTAATTGTAGTTTTATTTTATTGCCGTTGTATATTGCTGGTTGTAACTTTGTAAAGGGGGGACGTTCCTTCTAATATTATTTATATTAAGGCCCGCCGCAAATTGAACCCAGCCCAAGAGCAGCACACGCACAGCCCACTCGTGGGTTATTCTGTGGAATACGTATATACGCTAGGTGTCGCATATTAAACCCACTCCACGCGCAGCACAGGCCTGAATGCTTTCAACGTTGTGCGCAGTGCCACACGTGGGCTGTGCGTGTGCTGCTCTTGGGCTGGGTTCAATTTGCGGCGGGCCTAAATCACTCTGACTCTAAACTGAAGGGGGACCTGTTAGGCAGGGGCGGATTAACCACAGGGCGGAGATGGTTGATCGCCAGGGGCGAAAAGTTAAAGGGGGCGAAAATCAAAGCCGCCGCCAACACCAAACATGAATGTGCCATCACTCTTCATTTTAAAAAAATTAAGGGATTGTCAGAAGACCCGGCAGGGGCGAGCGAACTGGTTTGCATCGCTCAGGGGCGAAAAACTCTTAATCCGCCCCTGCTGTTAGTGATTCGTTTACAAACCTAACCTTAAACGACATGTTCAAGATGGCGACGGCTTGGGAACGCCAATCCCACACTTTGAACATAACGGCACTTCAACCCTATCTTGAATAAATTCGCTAATTTACTGGATTTCACTTACCTACGGTAGCGTGAATTAATTATCTATCTCTTTCGGAGGCTTAAAATTTGTGTGTTCTTTCTATAAGACTTTGTTAGAGAAGTTTGAACTCGCGTATTATAAATCAATCCCATTTGGAAGCCAAAATGCTTCCACAAAAAGGACAGGTTTATATTATTCTATCTAAAACGAATACCCAAATAAACCAAATTAGAATTTATTAGCAAAAAACACGAACAATGCAAAAATGCTGACAAAAAAATATGAACGTTAATTCTAAAACAATGATAATCTTTGGCGAGAGATGGTCACAATATAAATCAATAAATTCTATTAAACAACTTACATGTTAAAAGGGTTGGGAGAAGCGCGAAACACCATTCTACAGCTTAGCCCCATTATTGCGGGGCCAGCTCTGAAAACTTGACCGTCGAACCCCGAAACAAGAAGGGCTTCGTCGACGCGTTGCTAAGTCGAACGCGTCCCCTATTCTCGCGCCAAAGCATTAGACGCTTGCGCGGTAATTATCCTGATTCCATTTTCCTGCCTACCGCCGAAAACTGTTCATTAAAGGCCGGCTACACGTGCATGCTTTACGACAAGCTTGCCTGCGCAAACTGGCATGTATCGGGAACCCCGTGCGTTAGGACGGCAAAACTGTAGCTCGCGCAAACCCATAAGCGCGGCCTGTGCAAACGTTGCACTGCTAAATATTTTGCCTGCGCGATTTTAGTTTGTGCAGTTAAGTCTGTGCGTGAAGACGGGGTACGTACGGCGTACAGGCATTGGAATATGATTTCTGAGCGTACAGGCTCAGGTTCTACGTCTGGCTGGTTGTCTAATAAATATCGTAAATTCAAATTAGACAAAAAATTGACAATGAAGGGATATAAATCTAATACGGTTGCTTTTTTAGGACCCGATGCGGAAAGCGTTGCGACCAGGTTAGGAGTTTTTCGCATTTTATTGCAAAACGGTCACGTAATTGAAATTTTAACCCTGAATAGAAGTTAGATTTGTAAAATTTAAAAATGTCATTTACTTTTTCTTGTATACAGTACCTAATTTTCAAACTACTAGCGCACTATGAGAACTTTTTTGCTAATTTACCAAAAAAATCGCAGGAATAAATTTATGAGTTCTCAAAAACTGTTGCACTGATGGTTTGGTTGAATGTTTACTACAAAACTATACTTATTGGCGGAATTAAATATAAATATACTTAACACTTTCCGTCTCGGAACTGTGTTGAATTTATTTCCCTTCTTTTTCCTTATTTGAATGTACTGATAGAGCTAATTGGGAAGACGGAAGACCGTCTGACCGTATATAAAATGTCGGACGTACGTACGTATTCAAGACAAGTAATTTATTATCTATTTAATCGGCATGTACACACAGAGAAAAAAATATGTTTAATTTCGCCAGCCATTCCGGCTTTCCCTTAAATCACTGAGCATATTTATATGCGGAATGAACGTTTCTTCTTCGTAGCAATTTTTTGACCACTCCCTCAAATCATTAAGCAAATTTATATGCGAATGGATGTTCCTTTTCATTAGCCATTTCTTCGACCACTTAGCTCGGGATTGTTTAAATCGTCGTTTTTTAATCAGTAAACAATAGAATAATTCTTATAGCAAAAATAAATGTTCGTTTGGCCACATTTTCAACCGCAATCACCGGTCGACGATTTGTATTTGACGGTTTGCGCGTACTTACCTGTGCCGTCAAGCCACGCTTCCTAGTACCGTGCAAACTAATCGTGCAGGCAAGTCGCTGCCGTGAAGCCACGCCATGGTGTACCGTCTTACTTGCACAAACTATACCGTGCAGGCAAGTCGCTGTCGTGTGGCCGGGGTTTAACAGGCCGGGCTGGGGCTGGCTGGCAAATAGCATCTTTCGTGTCTCCATAGAGACGCGAAAATGACATTTTCGTATCGTGTACGATAAAAATGCAATAGCTCTGTCCAAACAAAACACAGTTTTCGATTCGGTTTGACGTTTGTGATTAAAACGTTAACGGATTTTATTTGTCAAAAGCCAATATGTCAGAGATTAGTCTTTAGAAACGGCTGATTTCATTGCGATATTGTTGTGTAGGATAAAAAATATGTGTGCACCACGCCCAGAAACTGGTTTTCCGGGCCTCAAGAGTGTCCAGGCTCGCTGCGCTAGTCTTTGCAACTCCTCTCGGCCCGGAAAAGAACCACTTTCTCGGCTTGGTACACAATATACTATGAATAATATCCATATCTGGCATGGTTTTACTCAAAATTTTACTTCTTTGAGGACATGAATGAGGCATATTTGATTGTAGCGTGGATACAATAACAACAATGAATACATATATTATGCATTACCACAGTAAGCAATACACCGTTATCTATAATTAAATATAATGTATAACATGTGAGAATTGATATAAAATAAAGCTCACTATGGATGCTTGTTTTGTAGGATGTTCTAGCTGCAATGATTCCTCGCAAACATTGGGGAAACAACACTTCTTGTGCTGTCCACGGTGGTCCAATACTGGATCAAACAGTCGCATCGACATGAAGGCCTTTAATACCTATTTTGCTTCGATATGTTTTTATAATCAGATAATGGAACATGGTCTGCTGATTGGGCTATTGTAAGTATTGTGAGCATATAGTCTCAGCGAATACATTTGTGATGCACACCACGTCGAAACTTGCACATTGCCACCGCATTAGCAATGGCATACGGCTCCCCAAACTCCAACCCCTGCTGCATGATAACTAATGAATGCCTACAAGGAGCTGCCGGCATCATGAAAAAAGGACATCCACAGGCTGTACAATAATATTAGATTCATTTTCCGGTTTTAATCATAGACAACTCACGTCTTACTTGACAAACAACTATATACTGTAAAACTAAAAACAACTCTTTCAAATATAGAAAACGGTTTCCAAATTCACGACATATACTGTTGATTGGAGCGCTGAACTACCTGGTTTCGTTTTTGGCAATTTATAGCGCACAATCTCTGAAAGATTTGCTGTTGTGTTCACCTGTCCTCGGTTTGTAGAACAACAAAAACTAAACTTGCAATGAAAACTCGTAAAAATAAAAACCCAATTCTGAATGGCCAGTAGTAATTAGCAAAATTAAAAAAAATTCTACATTTTAATTAGAAGATTTATTTGTGAAACTAAAGTATGAAACCATATGACACTTTAAATATGCATATAATAACAAAAACTCATGTACAAATCTTTGGAAAATGTGCGATACATAATAACAAAATAGTGGACACAGAAAAAATAAACGTATATAAAGGGCTGTAACAATCCACGAGTCGTTGACCTCAACTTTGCAACATATCAGTTCTAAAAGTACCTAGGCATACTTTTGATTTACAAATTTAACATTCTTATATTACTTATTTAAATATAATACACAAATCAATATCAATATGATATGATAAATGGTAAAAAACTGAACCAATAAACTCTTTCATCGTAGTAACACAAAATAAATGCACCAAACAAGAAAGGCACGAGAGTTATTATAGATCTATATATACAGGAGGCTGTCTGTTAAGCACAATAACGGACTAAACAGAATTTGTCGAGTGGCACTGCGACAACAGGTGACACTTTTGCTCTAATCTTTGGACGTTAGCGACAAGAAAAGCATTTTCTACGTAGATATCCTTCACTAACAAATCGTTCTTGGCTAATCTTTCCAACTGTTCATTGCAGATCCTCATTTGACGATCTAATTTCTCTTGCGTTGCTTTAAGCATAATTTGATGCTGCAAATTCTCATCTCTATGCTGCTGCCAGCAATCTGAAAAGAAATAATCATATTAATAAATATGCATCAATAGCTTTACCGGATATTTGTCAGCAAACTGCAACTTTTCTATACCTACTAATATTTTTAAAAAAATAATAAGTCTCAAGGCTAACATCATTAATTACTCCACTGAAATTCTCTAAAATTGTCAGATTTAAAAGACGTTCGAAAAAATATGTCAAAAGTATGTTTAAAAATTATAGGCTAAAACAAACGAATTAAAAAAATTAGAAATAAGTTGAATTCTTATATACAGCTTTATTTAAATTGACTATAGTGGAAAAAGAAGGTAAAATTCAGTATGATTATCTCTGATTTTCATAATTTCTTTACTGCAGTGGCGTTTTGATATATTGTTTAAATTATGCAATTTTCAGATTATGCACAGGTATTAACACATGCAACTAAACTCTTGACTGGAAGCCAGATAAATCGAAAATCGAAATATTGTTAGATACTGCAGGCAAAAAAAACGAACAAATTTTTAATTAAGTATTTGTGCAAAATTGTAAATGTCTGAAACACAAGTATGCATCATAATTGAAAATGAAAAAAAAATCTAAAATTTTTAACTCTAATGTGATAGCAACAAGAAGGCCATTAACTTGGCAATGGTTTCTTCACAATCTATATAAGTCAAGTACGCAGTTTTTTTTAGCATTAAATAATAACAAAAACAAGGTTTTTAAATTTCAAGCTGGATATGAAAAAATCACTGTGTATACAAAGCTATAAAGATGTCTACTGTTCTTTTTGACCAAAAGCAACAGATGTTATAAGTCAAGTACGCAGTTTTTTTTAGCATTATATAATAACAAAAACAAGGTTTTTAAATTTCAAGCTGGATATGAAAAAATCACTGTGTATACAAAGCTATAAAGATGTCTACTGGTCTTTTTGACCAAAAGCAACAGATGTCAATATCTACTGATTTGAATACACTTTTAATTTCACATTAAATTGAACCAATATTATCAGAAATATGCATGACCATCCAAAAAGTAATTTTGGATTGAAACATTATGTTATTGCAAATATGGGATGCTTTCAATCTTAAAAAATATAGACAATTCTTTTTTCAAAGAAACATGTGATTGACTAAATAATATTGAAAATAAAAGTAATTACAAATTCGGACTGGCATTCTAATTCAGTTCTCTCAAAATATATTCTTTCTAGTAGTACATCTTAGACAGAAAATAATGGTTAGGAAAATTATATTATAGTTTGTCCAATAGTTTTAGAGATAGCGGAAAGAAATATAGATACTCAATTTTTATCCAAAATGATATATACTAGTTGTCATTTTTATTATCATACTGTGCTTATTAAAAAATATTTCGGAATTCACAAGAGCAGAATTCTGTATGATTTCTTTGTTATACCTACATGGCTGCACTCACATGCAAAGTATTTGGCCAACTCAAAATATATGTCAACATTAAAGGTAAATATCTTTTGAACCAATTGTCCAATTTTTATGATTTTGTCGTTTCATGGAAGGCTATTTCCTTAACATTTGCACTGTGGTAGTACTTTTAATTGAAGTTTCAGTTTTGAGCATATACAGGGGGTAAGAATTACAGCAAGCACATCAGGCATGCCCCACAAAGTGCTGCTTAAACTGAAATATCAATAAAAAGTACTACCCCAACGATGTCATAAAAATTGAACAATTTGGATTTGGAATGGATTGCTTAATTAATACAATCAATATTTGTACCTTTCACAAATATTATTAAATAATCTTTGTTCATATCTCAAATAGTAGGTATACAATCGTACTAACTATTCTTAAGGGTTCGGATTTTTCTCCATTGATAACAAACCCTAAAGGATAATAGTGTATGTTTTCCAGTTGTATATAGTAAAAAAATCCAGAATATCTTTACGTATTCTTAATTAGCGACCCCAAACTACCTAAGTAATATGTTTTATTAGAAATGGGACTTAACTCCAAAACTGCTCTAATAGCAAAAATGATCTGAAAAGATCTTGTAGAAAATTCTTTACTAAAACTTTTCTAATAAATGTTTTGTTCATGTTTGTCTGTACCGGAAAGAACCACATAGCAAAACTTAATATGTTGAATAACATATATAAATCCAATTCTTGACTTATCTCGGTTAATTCTACCTTAGGCATTTTTTAATGCTCTATTGCATAGTTTATATTTTTAGGAGACTTCTTTTAACAACCTGTTTGCATTTGGCACATGAGAGTAGAAACATCAGAAGCGAAACAGTTATATAACAGAAATTTAAAAAAAACTTACGTTGCAATACTTGCTCAGCGTGATAGTGCTGCTGCTTGATAACAAATTGCAGGTGCCTACACCTCTGCTCCAAGTGATGAATCCTCGCATTCATATTGTGCACCGTACTCAGAGGAACGAGAACCCTATCATCATTGCTGCAACTTCTCACGTCGTTCGTACAACTCCATTTATTTGCCGTGGGCTTCTGGCTTGTAGGTTGCGAGTCACCATTCTTCTTGTACAGCCTCTGGCTCACCAGGTTCCTATCGTGTTTTCGCGTCCTCTTCGGCCTCATTGGAGCGGTCTTCGAGCATCCGCTTCCCAGGTCCGTTGACGTAGAGGGCAGATCAAACATGGACGTCGATTGCTTCACTTCCTCTTGCGTCGTTTGGAATGAGACCGGAAGTGACGTGGTGGTTGCGTCCATGCTCTCCGATTGAGCCGAACCGACGTTCTGGTTCCAGATCAAGCAAGGGTCGAGGTTTAACATCGGAACCTCAATGTGTGGCTTAATGTCTAATGGGGTGTTTTCTAAAGAGTTATGCCCGGAAGTATTGGAAACTTGAAGGGTATACGGCATCGTGTCCGCAGAGAATAAATTCGTCGATTCGATGACGTGATTAGATAGGTTGTACAGTCTCGTATCCTCAAATTCGGTTTGCGTGGATAAGCTAGAGAATTGCTTAGGCGGGACTTGTAATTCGTCGAGTTTTTCTTTCAAATCAGCGATCTCACGATCTTTCTCGTCCATTTGGAACTCCGCCTGGTCTTTGTAATCCTCAAACTCCTGTTCCAAATCGGTGAATTGCTCTTCCAGTTTCCGCTTCTCCTCGATAGGCGGGAGCCTACAACTTTTCTCCAAAAACTCTTTCTCATACTCAGCAATTTTATCGGTCAACTGGATCAAATGCTCGCTGTACTGGCTCTGCTCGGTCTCAAAAACTCTTCTCTCCTCTTCGAGTTTATTCTCCCAATACTTCTCGCAATTCACGTACTCCATTTCCAGCTGTTCCAGGCATACTTTCAGGTCTTCGCACTTTGTCTTCAGGGTGGTGTTCTCCTCTTCGTACCTGCGCAGCTTCTGCTTCAGGTCATTGTCTTCGCTTTCCGTCTCGGTAGAGACGTCGTTCGTTTGCTTCTTCAAACCGTCACAGTTGACGTTTGACTCTTCGGTTGAGGTCAGTCGTTCGAGTTTTTCGTTTATGCGGCGGATCTCCTCGTTGTTGCTTCCGTTGTTCACACACAGGCGGTTGATGTCGGTCTTGACGTCGATCAGCAGTCGCTCCAGCTCACCAGACTGCGACGTCAGCTGCTTTACTTTCACTAGGGCCACGTCCGTTTCCTGGAAATTAAATAAAAGCATTAATGTTTATCAAACAATCTTGAAAATTATTGTATAATTTTATATTTATTTTATTTTATATTATATAATTTTAATTGTAAAATTAATGTATAATTTAAAATTTAAACAATACACTTGATTAAATAATAAGCTATTTTGTAAGCATTTTGCAATTTAAAAAACTTCATGGATAGCACTTCAAGTCAAAATTAATGTGTTGAATCTCAAGTTATTAAAATAATATTTAAAAAAGAACTCTTTGTAAATGTTATAGACATTATCCATTAAGCAACTAATGATTTCATTCATTAAAAGTAACATAACCATGAACAAACATACATCAAGCAAAGTCATAATGGCCAATGGGTATGCCAACTTATTAAATTTGCTTATCATTTACATACATTCACCTGGTATTTATATTTACGAAAGTGCGCACACTGAAAATGACAAACACGTGAAACAACTGAAGTCTGAAACTAAAAGTGAGGTTATACATCCACCATAGTCCATAACGTCCATAACATAACAAGCAGTTCGTTCTTCGTTCCCCACTGAACTCTATTATAGCAGTTTGTGCGACATTTTGCACAAACTGCCGCTTTGCGCAAGCTGTTTGTTTACAAATCTTACCATATACACGTAGGCATACGTAATTTAAACATGACACAAGTTTCAGAGTAACACACTTTTGTCAGATAACAATAACTTTGTTATTTGGATCAACAAAACCGGGGCACGATTCCCATAAATAAGAACCGGTCTTATCAATTTTACGTAACGTAAACAAAATGCCAGAAACTTACATACGACAAGTTCCGTGTCAACTGATCAAAGCAAGCCATGATAAGCAACTGAAATTCAATAGACTTTTTCGCACATCGCTAATTTCTACTAGTCCTATTCACTACTTGTCGAGTTTTTTGCTTCGTCCCAGTGCATAGGCCTCAGAGAATTTCTGTTGACATTTTTTGTTTTGATTAGTCATATTCGCCTACAAAGTTGTTGATTTAATAATTTCCAAGTGTGTGCTGCAGGCAGTCAATACATACGTATAACTAGAAAAACATGACATGTGAATAAGTGAGGCAAATGCATTTGGTGTGCAACCCGCGGTACTGTAGGCTAGCCATTTCTTTCTAAGTCATACGGTAGCATGGCCGTATGCGGTCTGACGGTTTGACATTTTTATTTGAGACATCGTTTTCAATTAAAAAACGTTTTCAATTAATAGTGACTCTCAAAAGAGTCAAAAGTCATCAAAATTACTACAGTGGTGGGTGTTAACAGCACCAATAAAAATGTCAACCCAAACGAACCGATGTCCGATGTTTCAAACCGTTTTGCCAAGTAGGTTCAAGACTTTGACGGACCGAATCGAACCAACTGCAACCGTAACGTCGTCAATCGCCATGTAAAAATGGTTGGTTCAAATCGGTAGCCGAACCGTTCCACGCGAGATCGCCCATAACCTTATACCATGTTCAGACTTGGTACAAGGGGACGAAAAGTGATTTTTTGGTTATGTTTTCCGGCGTTAGGCAGGTTTTAGGACAGGACAGGGGTCATCCAGCTGGTTGACTGACGATGTCAGCATCGATTGACGCATGGTGACGTCACAACAAATGAACCCATTATTTTAATTGTTCTTTAAATATAAGAAAAAATATTAATAATGGTTCTAATATCAAGAAAATGTTAATAATGGTAGTAATATCATTCTAAATAGTTTAGGAATGGCTTCTTGTGGGCGTTTTTAACACCATTTTGGTTAAAGATTGAAGGATTAAACAAATACGAAGTTTAGGAACAAAATAGAAAGATTAGTACAAGTTTTTTAAAGTAAAGATTTTCCTTTAAATTGTGATTGAAATCCCCAACATTTCCATATGTACCATTTTAATAAAAAAAGGTTTACAGCCGATAATTCTAGGAGAACCAAAATGATGGTGTTAATCTATTTTCGAGACACACGGTGGAGTAACTAAGTAATTTAGAGCAAACCATATTTAATATTTCTACATCATCAATTCTACCTCATCAACCTCGAAGAAAATTTCAATATATATTTAATATTTTATATTTGTTAGTCATTCAAATATTTGTTACCAGATACATAATTTTAGATAAACCTTTGCAATTTGAAAAGCGGTTATATAAACCTTATAGAAAATATAGTTATATTTTATTGACTGTATTATATAATTATTTCTAATCCTACCAAATTTATTAATAATAATGACCAGCATTGAATAGATAAACCTAAGACTAGAACATTCCATTTTAACTAGTGAAATTTGAAAACATAATTTTGTCCAATAAACTATTCACTGAATTTAACGCTATACGCCATACGCTCTTTATTCATATTATTACTTCTTGACGGACCGTTGACTGTTTAATGTTTTGAAGATGACAGCTAAATCAGGATTTTCAGGATTTTTACGTTCCCAGAGCGTTCAGGAAACAGAAATATCACAGCAAAAATTGAAGAAACGCTCCAATACGCTCTGTGTTCCTGCAAAATATTTAAGACACTTTTGTCGTACCATGCATACTTCTCGAGATATTTAGGAGTCTCAAGTTAAAACGACCACCCGGTATATTTATTCATGAATCATGCGTCATAGTGACCTAATAAATAAATACTTTCAATACATTTCATGAAAATGCAGTACAACCTCTGCAATCCAAACACACAGATATTAGTAATTATAATATTACAATAAGGTAAAATAAAAAAAAGATAATTGACGAATACCTACGCCTTGTATGCCAAAAGTTTCCACTTCACGTCAATAAGAAAAGGCCAAAATATTAACTTGATTGGACAAAATCTTTTCGTCCGACACTTGCACAACTGTTTCAAATTTTATGTTAAAAGTATAAAACCCAAATTATAGGCTTTAAACGTTGTCATAGTGGACGTCAAATGTTTTAAGAATATTCACAGCAAAAGTTATTGTTTGATTGAGATCAAATTTTTCATATTGAGCTTAATAAACACAATTTGACAAATTTTGTTTTTCTACTTTAAAGTATAGATACTTGTATAACTTTTTTCACTTGGGATTTTGATAATTTTCGCGCTTTTACTTTTACTCCATCCAAAATGTCACAATCTTTTATGCACGAAAATGTAAATTTCTTTTTATTTCACTGAACTGAACACGGAATTCATACATCATGGAGCTTAAAGCGAAGTTTTTCAAGTTTTATTTTTCTGCAGTAGTCTCAATTTGTTCCTTTAAGTTAATTCCTATGAAATTTGAGATTGATGAATACATACATATTAACACGAGCCCGAAAGGTCCCAAACTAAATAAAAAAATTGGTAAAAGATTAAAATTTGTCGCTATGAAAATTCATAGACGTAAAAGTAGCACCCGCAGAGAGGGGCAAGGGGGTGCACTTGCACCCCCGTGGTTTTTGATATAACAGGGCAGAGATCAACAGATCAAAAACTTAATAATAACATTATTAATAAACTTCTGAATGTACACATAAAAATTCACAGATTTTCAATTGTAGCAGGAAATGTTGAAATATGTTTGCTATACGAATGGAGATGATCTCCATTTAGCAAAACTCCGAGGGTGGAATCACTACTAGGTCCTTTATATACCTACAATTTGAGGTATGATAGAAATGTATGCAACAATTTTTGTAAAAGTTTTTCTGTGAACATTTTTCTGTAGCAACTGATTGAAATACGTTTGCTATTCGAACGAACATAATCGCCATTTAAGGCTTGTTGTCCATGGGGCAAAACTACGAGCGTAGTAGTATTACTAGATCTTTTAATTTACTAGATCTACAATTTGAGATATGATAGAAATTTATGCAATAATTTTTGCAAAAGGTACAAACATTTTTGAAGCCACTGATTGAAATACGTTTGCTATTCGAACGGACAGTATCGTGACTTAAGGGTTGTTATCCATGGGGCAAAACTCCGAGCGTGGTAGGATTACTAGATCTTTTAATTACCTACAATTAGGTATGATAAAAATTTATGGAATAATTTTTGCAAAAGTAAGAAACATTTTTTTTGAAACAACTGATTAAACAGATTTGCTATTCAAACGGACATTCTGGCCATTTAAGGGTTGTTGTCCATGGGACAGAACTCCGAGCGTAGTAGGGCTACTAGATCTTTTAATTACCTATAATTTGAGGTATGATAGACATTCATACAATAATTTTTGCAAAAGTTAGTAACATTTTTCTGTAGCAAATGTTTGAAATACGTTTGGTATTGGAACGTACAACTAGCCCCATTTACGGCTAGATGTCCATGTGGCAAAACTCCGCTCTACGTCTTTTAATTAATTACCTACAATTTGGGGTATCATAGAAACTTATGCAACAATTTTGGCAAAACTTATAAACGGTTGGCTTTTTATACGAAAAACGGTAGCTCCGGTGTCCGTTAACCCTATTTTTTGGAGTTGCCAACTTTCAACCCAACCCATGGCCGGTTTTCGATGTGCACCCCCTGGAAATATTTCTGCGGGCGCCGATAATTGGGTGTCTCGTTCCAAAATTAATGTCAATTTTTCAATACCTATTCATATGGCGAGAAAAATAAAAAATTCGCATGAGTAGTGATAATTGAGGCTCCCTGATTCCAAATTGCCAGATTTTCAAAATACAAAATGGACGTTGGGCCACAGGAGGATATATGAGAATTCATATAGGCTACTACTAGAATTCATACACCCGAATTCTGGTTCAAACAATAAAACTTATCACTTCTCCGCTACAGAAAAACAAAAACTCCAACAATCAGTTACATTAATTTTAGACAGAAAAATAAATTATTGTTATCAAACTTCTGTAAACATCATTGGTTTGACACTATTCCAACGCTATTTCGATTATTTTTTAGATCAAAAAGTATAAAAAAAAATTTGTTACAAGTTAAATACCCACTAAAACACTGAACACACCACAAAGAAAGCGTAAATATTTCTCAATGCAAACGGACAACTAAATGAATTTTAGAACATGCGATAGATTAAAAACTAGGCAACAGCAACGTGACCCCAATGACCTTTTAATCAGTGCTCAATTCAAACTGTCAAGGTATAATACTAGTAATACAGAGAGAAACGTTACTTCATTGTTAAAAAGAAAATCTGCAAATTTTTCAGAGTCGTTTTTTTTATCTGGGAGCATATGGTTAATAAGTACGTCAGATGGCATTAATTTCCATACAGTTATAAGATTGTGATGGTACGTACCGGATTAGAAAATACATTGAAATAGGACAGCAGCATCATGGTCTCGTCCATGGTTTCGATAGCAACACCGCTGGTACACTACTAATGGTTGGTGTCGAACATGATGTTCATTTTTAGTTGGACAGCGAGGCGTTTTGAATAAATCACATTATAGTAACCTGTATTGTGCCACTTTGTGCAATGGGTGTATAGGCGTTATGATGTTTTTCTCGGCGATGGAATTAAATTTCACTTCCTGTGTTATGGACTAGGTTTCGAATAAATAAATACGCCTATATTGAAATCAGTTGGTTGTCAAACTAATCGCATTGGTGTCATAAAGCAGAGTGAAACGAGTGGTCAAATGTTTCACTAGTTTGAAATGCGAGAAGATATTGATATTCCGTAATGAGATCGAAATTTTATTTATAAGATTTGTGGGATATGTATATTGTATTCGCGGAAAAATTATGTTTTTTTTTCGCGAGTGCATACTGCGTAGTACACAGTTTCTTCTCATTCTTGTTTTTCTAATGTCCAGTTTCAATATTACTTCTAGTTTTGTTTGTTTCTGTTTGTAAATTTGTTTATTACTTTTTCCTAATCGAACACCAGACGGTTTATTTTAATTACGCTATCCAATTCCAATTTTTGTTTCAGTTTTGTCGAGCCAAAAAGCTGACACATCTTCAAATCCTTGACACCCACTGCAACCGAAGTGATTGTGATACAAACTGTTTTTACTTTATCATACGCAGTATAATAAAGTATTGCAACCGTGCCGAAAAAAAAAATTGAGATTTTAGTGGAAATAGGTCTTTTTGGGTCCCCTGAACATTTTTGACCAAGGTACAAAAAAATGTCTGTGTGTGTGTGTGTGTGTGTGTACCCGTTCTTTGTGGAGGCGATTCCGGAGAAACTACTAAAGGTATCGGAACGAAAGTTCATATTTAGAAGTTTTATGGCCAAACTTAGAGCTGAAAAGCTTTTGGTTATAAAGGGTCCACAAGAACTGACTATTTACTCTTAGCACTTTTCAACGATTTTGGAATTGAGCCGCCATTTCTGTAATTTTGTCAAAATAGATAAATAATAAATTAAAGTAGAGGACATTTTGTATAATTTATGTTTATAACATTTTTTGGTAAAATTAATAGTTTAGGTGTAGGAGCAAATTCTATTTGATCGAAATCGTGTCTGCATTAATAGCAGGTAGGCAGGGTATATTAAAACTTTTGACAGTATTCAGAACGTCAGAGTTTGCGAAACGTCAATTCAACAGGCAAATGCATGGAGAATGCGATGGGGAGGAGAAACAAGCGCGCACGTACGCTATGTGAAACAATATTAACACATCTTGGTGTCATACATGTTATGCATTTTTCGAGGATTTTGCAAATGAGCCGCCATTTCTGTAATTTCGTCAAAATAGTTAAATAATAAATTAAAATAGACGAAATTTTGTATAATTTATGTCTATGACATTTTTTGGAAAAATTAAAAGTTTAGCTGTAGGAGCAAATTCTATTTGATCGAGATCGTGTCTGCATTAATATAAAGTTAGCCAGGATTTGCCAGATATTTTTATTCTAATAGCAGTAGGTAGTGTCAAAGGCTGATTTTTTGATTATACCTACTGTCAATATCTGTCAAATCCTGGCTAATTCGTTTTATTTTAATGCAAACACGATCGATCTCGACCAAATAGAATCTCATGCTATATTGTATGATAAAGTCATGCCTGGCCACATGAGATTTTTTAAATGGTTGTTATACTACATTTACTTAATCGGCAATCGGACTCGAGCGGACTTCAACGCAATGGTTGCTTTTTAAAATTTCGTATATTTTTTGCTAGACAGCAACATTTTCATTCAACCCAATTAATACAGGCTTTCAAACAGAAAATTTGATTATTATCAAAAGTAACCTCCTTGAGCTAATTACCTGTAAGTGTGCTGTATTTCTAAATTCACTAAATTTTGATAACTTTCCAGCTTTATGCTCTCACAAATTTTCTAACAAATACCACAATAGAATTAAGAAAAGCGCAAATTTTGCAAACAATGTGATAAAGCGAAATTTTAATTGATACTCGGGGTATGACATGTTAGAATTCGATTCTTAACAAGTTTTATTGATTTTCGATATCTAATTCGAAAAATTGAAATTGGCCCTATTTGCAGAATCGTAGCAGCTTGGGCTTATATTTTAAATTTAAGTATAGTTGCCTATGACATGGACCTCATTCGCTTCTACCTCGGTACCAATATTCAAATCTCTACACCTAAAAATAAAGTACATGAAACGGTTATAGAAACACATCTGAAGCGGTCGTTTTATTTATAATGTACAATGATTTTGCGTCTTAATTCTTTATACCTACTATTCGAACTCCATCATGTATTTTTGACGTGTGAAGAATTACTTAAAAATATTTAAACATGCAGCTTTTGGAGATTGCCAAAAAATGGTTTCCAAAATCGGGTAATAACCCGATTATAACCTATTATAATAATAATGATTAATAGCTATTATGTCAAGTCATCTGCCATTACAAATGCTTTTGTATTTTTTTTAATTTTCGCGTTAAATTCCTTAAACACATTACATGTAATTAAACAAAAAAGCGACCCGATCGAACCTGTCTCTCTTTTTGTGTCTACCATGGAATTTGCAACACATTTGAATTGTAGTGGAATGATTTTAAAGTTATTAAACTGTTTTGCAATTGTGTAACCTACCGTAAGTTGTATCCAGGCCCGCCACCAGCCACTTGAGCGCCCGCGTGATAACGTAATAACCCCGTCCCCATTCTTGTTTATACTAAAAACTGCAGTAAAAGTATCACTTGTAAACAGTCGACTTAGTAGTAAACATTAGCAGAATTGCTTGTGTTTTAAACAGTGTGACTAGTACTAATTAGTACTAAGTTCGTGTAAGCATGACATTATTTTTCACGAATAGTGATTAGTTTTGTAAAAATTTTAGTTACACTACATAGAGGTGTGTAAAAAGCAAAGAAATAATTCTATGGCGCTCGGGAAAAAAGAGTACCATTCTAATACTGATTTATACTCGTTTTCCCACGCATCATATTATCAAAATCATTTTATTATCTTTTCCTTGATTTTATACTTGCGAAATCTGCTATAAATTCTGACGTGCCAAACCATCCAACATTTCATGTTCTATTGAAACAATGGATACAATGGTCCATATATATGCTATAAACTATCGTTGAGTGTAAATAATTTTTTATGATTTTCCACTTGGAAAACAATTTTCACCAGATGCCACCGAAATCGCACACAACAAAACATTATGACAATTAAAAAAAAAAACCTTTGTTAATCCAATACAACCGTTGTTTTATATATATATATATATATACGCTAGAATATATATATCGTTCATTGAAGAAAACCGTTGTTTTGACCGGTTGTCTTACTTTAAGATGATACAATTTTAAATGGATGCTATTCTATTTAACTTAAGAATTTGTTCTTTTATCAAACAGTTGGGTAGTTAGATTAATCAGCTTACATTATTGGATTAAACATTCACGTGCTTTTTTTAAATATGAACTTGTTTTTATGAACGCAGTAATATTTTACATTGAATACAATTAACGTATCCAAAGAAGAATTATTATTATCTTCCAACTAGAGAAGGCAGCCAGGGTCCCCTGTTAGTCTCTATTCCATCAATACTAGAGCTGTTGCACATTTCTATATTGACGGTATAATACCACAGTCAGTGGCAGTGTTGCCAACTAGTGTCAAAAGTAAAGCTGAAATTGTGGAATTCAAAAACACCATAAAGCACTAGATTTAAAAATGACTGCCCATCCTCTAAAAACACCAGAAATACACTACTTTTCAAAATTGGTTGTCTAACCAACATTAATCATAAAAAAATCGTTGCTTATAGTAATTCTAAAATATCAGCATTCACTGCATCTGCCACTGTATTTTGATAGGCTGACATACGTACAATGGAATTAAAATCCTCATCTGGAGTATTCTACGCATAAATTCTGCCTTCAAACGGCGACTTGTATCCTTAAAGCACATATTTAAATTATGAACATGTTCATAAACTGAACTTAATATTATCTAAGACTTAACTTAAAATATTTTATCGGTATTTCTTAATGTGGTCTTGATAAAAGTCAAATGACTAAAAATTCTCTATACATAGGTACAGCATTATAATACAGCATCAGGCTAGCTCTCAGGTCAACCTATGTTATATCGACAGAGCTACAGATAGGTATGGTCAAATTTGTGGTCAAATCACTATTATTAGAGCGCTGAGAGAGATATAATACATCGTGAATTTACTAATATCTATCGGAGAGGGATAAGGTGTTTTCCGCTCTCTACACATAGTGACTCGACCATAAATATATGTGCTGTTCCAGGGTAACACAATTATCGACAAAACACGTATAATGCAACTGAAAACGAATTTTCCAAAATCCCTGGAGAAGCACTAATGTGGAAGTAAACAACACTATGATTCAGCTGTAGCTGAACTCTTACGACGAGAAACTAAAGCTCCATCTACCGGCATCCTTTACATTATTTTCAAAACAACGACTGTCTTAAACCCGAACAACCGTTTTCTTAAAGCAATGATTTAGGTTGTTTTATATGAAAGAAATTTTCTTATTGCAAATATGTGTTGTCTTAAAACAAACAAGTTATGTTAAGAATGTGTTTTTCTTAAGACTGGACAACTTTTTCTCTGTGTGTGGCATAGTAAGCAATATCTATTGATGTGTTTGGAAAGGTAGCACGCAATCAAATCAGTTTTGAAAAGATATTGTAAAATGTTATATGGGTCATTAGGCTGATTATCTGTAAAATGCTGCTTTAATGCATCAATTTCATTATAGAAATCGGTACGGTCGATGTCTGCAGCCTCATTTTTTTAATCATCTATTAGTTTGAGTTGCAAATCTTTGCAAAGATTTTGAAAATTCCTTCGCTGGTGTATGCAAAAATAACCAAAGACATCAAAGCGTTTTTAATTCTCCAAATCTTTTTTTTAATGACAATAGCAAGAATTATTTTCAGATATGAATTTTGGGGTTTACTAAAATTTCATCACGCTGTTCGTAATCAAATTGTTTTGGTCTTCTTTTTAGGCGCAATGTTTTTATAGGTAGGAAAACTAATTCAACATTGATTTCGCCAGCGACTTTAGTAGCTTAGGAGATAATCAGTGTCTTTAAAATATGAGATAACTTAGGGATTTAGCCCGCCATTATCCAGTTATACCCACCATCTACTAGCGTCTACTGGACATGTTTTCAACAATACATTTAGAAGCCAATAGGTGGCTGTGTAGACTGTTATCCTACATTTATTGGGATTTTAGAAGAAGGCATAACTGGGGAAAAATACGTTTTATAAATTAAATGCTCTGTCAATGAAAATGAGTTTGAAAATGATTAGATTCCTACCTTTGCGGCCCGCTTGAAGGTGCAGCCCGCGTGCGGTGCACCCCTTGCACACCCGCTGACGGCGGGCCTGCTGGTATCATCTCGAGTAACCATTAAAATTAAAAAATGACATGATATTCGCTATACGAACGCTTGGATTTCTCCGCATTTCTACTTATCGTCTTCTCTTACCATAAACGCATGCTAAGCAGGCACAGTAAAATGCGAAATTATAGTACGCACTGTAATTATGAAAACAGTAAACGCGTTTTACAGTACAGCATTCATTCGGCATAGAAGAAACAGCGCACGACGAGGTTGTTGACACTGATGGGTGGATGTGTGTCCATTTTATTCGTGTTCCAACCCTGCATTATTTATAGCGAAGGCAATGCTAGCGGAGCGATTGTGTAATAATCGTACAGAGGATCTACACATCGATCGATATCTTGTATGAAGAGTGCGCAGTGTTATTTTCCGCCGATATTAGGCGGTGGCTTGTGCGGCGCTGAAAACTTCCTGAAATCAAGACTCCATCAATCACCGGAAAAGTGCTGCTTTCAACAATTTCAACACGTTTCTCGATGGTGACCTTTAATATTTACTCTCTTCGTATCATGCGAGGTTATTAATCGAGCGAATGAATCAGAATAGTCATAAGAACTTCGCAGCCACATTCTTTGAAATCAGAAGCATTCCAACTGGTAAACTCAAGTATTTATTTGTTTTAACAATTTATACAGGGTGTTTTAATACAAATGTAACATATTTTGGACAGAACTGAAAGATACTAAATAATACGAAAATTCTTAATCAATATGGGTACAAAAATAAAACAAGGCTTCGGAGTCTTTTAGTTATCAATACAAACTTTTTATTCCAATTGGCTAGGAGCCAATAACGTTTTTCCTCATAATTCAGTTATGACAAAATTTGAATCGAGATGAGGCTGGCGAACCCGGTTGTGCGTGAGCAATGGTTCAGGCTGGGTTACCGCAATTTAAATTCGATTGTGGGCCACGCTTATTAGTGGAGATTTGCTTTTTCTTTTATCTTTAGTGCAGTTATTTGGAAAGTAAAACCGCATTCTCGGTGCCACCATTTATTCTGTAAAAAAGAGCTCTTTCTATTTTTAATTCCTCTTTTTTTTTCTATAACTATCATCTTCCTCAATAGGATGCAATACCATAAATATGAGGCAACATTTCCTCCAAATTTACAATTTTACAATGTTACGTTTTTTTTTTTTTTTTCATAATGTATTATTAATGGATTACTGACATGTCCTTTTGTCATTTATGAACTAACTTCAATTTGTTTAAACACTTACAAATTGTTTAAACAAAAATATACAATGTCACGAACTCATTTTTATATTTTTTGCAGAAATTATTGGGATATTGGTATTTTTGTCATTTATTAACTAATTTGCAACTGTAAACAAAAAATATACAATGTAACCGACAAATTTTTACTTTTTTTGGCTGAAATTATTATTTAATTAATGTTTTTTTTTGTCACTAATTTGCAATTGTTTAAAGAAATACCATTTGGTTAAACAAAAATATACAATGTCACGGACACATTTTTGTATTTGTTGCAGAAATTATTATTATATGAAACACTGGATTTCACAGTTTTTTTTTTATATAATAAGAATTCTTTCGAAACCGAACCAAACACGATTATTTGAGTTATTCGCATTTATTCGAGGCTCGATATCAAAGTCGAGAGCATTTTTTTATATGGAATGTTCGTAAAATGAATAGAAAAATATGTACGTAACTTTGTATATCATTGTTTAAACAAATAGTATGTTTAAACACGTGCAAATTAGTTAACAAATAATAAAAATATACAAATAATCTAATAGTAGTTTCTGCAAGGCAATAGAAAAATATATCAGTAACATTGTATGTTTTTGTTTAAACAAATGGTATTTGTTTAAACAATGCAAATTAGTTAATAAATGACAAACAATGCCTATAATCTAATAATTTCTGCAAAAAATATAATAATCAGTTCGTGACATTGTATATTTTGAATTGAAGTTAGTCCATAAATGACAAAACATACCATTGTTTAAACATACTATTTGTTTAAACAATGATATACAAAGTTACGTATATATTTTTCTATTCATTTTACGAACATTCCATATAAAGAAAGCTCTAGACTTTGATATCGAGACTCGAATAAATGTGAGACAACTCAAATAAGCGCGTTTGGTTCGGTTCCGAAAGAATTATTGTTATACATATATAAAAAAAACTGTGAAACCAAGTGTTTCATATAATAATAATTTCTGCAACAAATACAAAAATGATCCGTGACATTGTATATTTTTGTTTAACCAAATGGTATTTCTTTAAACAATTGTAAATTAGTTAATAAATGACAAAAAATCCATTGATTAAATAATAATTTCAGCAAAAAATAGTAAACATTTGTTTGTAATATTGTATATATTTTTTGTTTACAGTTTGCAAATTACAAAAATGACAGAAATGCCAATATTCCAATAATTTCTGCAAAAAATATAAAAATGAGTCAGTTACATTAAATTTTTTTTAAACAATTTGTAATTGTTTAAACAATTTGAAATTAGTTCATAAATAACAAAGGGACATGTCAGTAATCCATTAATAGTAATTTATGCAAACAAAAATAAAAAACACGTAACATTGTAAAATTGTAATTTTGGAGAAAATTTTGCCTCATATTTATGGTACTGCAGGGGAGGGTGGGGGATGGTGAAAAAAAATAGTGGTTGTGGATTTATTTTTTAAGGAGTTCTAAACAATTTCTGATTATCTCCCGCAACTTTTTTTTTAAATACGAAACGTGAACAAAAAAAGGAAAAAGATGCATTTTTGCGATGTATTTTAAATGGGAAATTTGATGTGCTCGGTGGCACGTGTTAACCGATTTTTCTAAAATTTGGGGGGAATTTTTATTTCTTGAAAAGGAACAGATTGGGGAGGATCGTTGCCCTCCAGCAAAAAAAAAGATTTTGCTAGGTATAAATTTGGACCACCGTAGTACGCATATAATAAAAAAAGTATTAATAAAAAGTTTTAATAAAAAATTGCGACGAACTACTTGTATCTTTTAGTATTACATAGTTTGCGATTATGCAATTGTTTTAAAAAGTTTTTCAACGTCACACTGGTGTACCGGGGAAAAAATAGAAGGCAGCAGAAATCTACCCAAATCCAATATAGATTTGGCTTCCATAAGAAATAAGAAATTGATGATCAAAAAACCTAAATACATAAATATGTACGAGGGTCCCTACTTATATTTTGAGCGTTGGCAACACTGGGTGTTGTTAGGTGACAATTGACGTTTCGTCTAGAAAGTTTGACATGTTTTAACATAACCTTATTTAGAACGATTTGTTATTTGAGCGCGATTGGTGTTGTTAACTGTCACTTGGAAATTGTGTGTCATCGAAAAAAATTTAATTAACTCATGAAAATGTTCGTGCATCGATCAACTCACTTCCACTTTTGGTTTTGAAGCCCCATCTTTTGCAACTGTGGCACGGTAGTATAACGAATTTAATCGTGGTCGTCCAAAATCAGTGGTTGTGTCGGAAAACATTGATGCTGTGCAAAAACTAATAATGCAAGATCGTCATGTTACATACTGTGAAATTGAAGCAACCTTGGGTATTAGTTCCCCCAGCATATATAAAATTTTGCATGCTTATTCTACTCAAAATACAAACAAATCCTCGTAAGTTTGATGAATAAGGAAACCAACGTCGTCGAACGTATTCCTAAGGAATCCTTCATGAATATTTTACTAATAAAAATCGTCATGGTCTGTCTGTCCTGGACCATCGCTTGTCACTTCAATTTTGGGCATATTTTGCTTTTGATTTAACCTTAATCTTAACAAAAAACCAATGTTATTGGCGTTGGCCCGTAAGCACTGATAGTTTTTTAAATTAATTTCAATCATCTGCCATGACGCATGCTACATGTTGCTCACTATTGCCCAGGTGTAAATGCGACTTATCAATCATCTTAGCAAGTAATTTCTGAAAACCTTTTAAATTTTTGTAGATTATACAATTAAATTTAGGAATAACATTTGCCGAACTGGAAACACTTTATGAAATGGCAAAACAAAAGATATACCTAAACGTCAAAATACGCATGTGTGAATCTTTAATTATATATACCGTATTGAGTGAATGCTTCGATCCCAGTATTTTTATCGGAGGCCTATCGCAGCTGGTAATTATGAGTACATATTGATTTTAGTACCCGCCGAAATACCCTAAGTTTGTTCTATGGAAAGCAAAGCCTATGTGACCACAGTTATTATTGAACGAACGACCTAAATTTCAAAATGAATCACCTTTGAATTTTATTTTCATTTGAAAAGTTTATGTTTTCGCTAAAAATATCCCAGAAATATATACTAGCATGTTTCGATCCCAGTATTTTTATCGGAGGCCTATCGCGGCTGGTAATTATGAATACCTATTGATTTTAGTAACCGCCGAAATACCCTAATTTTGTTGCATGGAAACCAAGGCCTATGTGACCACAGTCCACTTTTCACGATTCTACTATAATAGGTACTATCATTTTGGGGTGGAAAACTAACAGTTACCTTATATTGTATACAGGAAGTATCTATAAATCTATATACAGTATACAGTAGAACTGGGCTTATGTTTTTTAATGGAACAACCTATACTTCGGCACAATTTTGAATTCCTCGCTAAATTTTACGCCACGAAACATAACATTACCTACACTAAACTTTACACTTTTTGATTTATTGGCATTTTTATGGAAAAACAGTAGTCTACGAAAAACTGTGTATCTCAATAACTGTTTTTAATTTTATTTCGCACGCTTATATTATGGTTAAGTAACAAGCGTTCTATTATCATGATTACCTACCATATCCAAATTGTGTACAGGCTGGTCATAATCTGCAGCAAAATAAAGCAAACGGTTTTTCTTAAGAAAGTAATTTTTTTGAAATGGAACGTTCTGTATCTAATTATTTTTTTTTATTCTAAGCTTCGTTCTCCACCAACAAAGTACTAGTACACACTAGTGCTAAAATATAGTATTGCTGAGATAACTAATCTTGTTAATAAAAAAATCGATTTTTCTATCAATAAGTGCTTCTACACCTACATTAACAATTAAACCAGTTAAGTATTTAGCTATGGTACTGTTTTCTTGCATAATTTCATCTTTTTACTTTATCATACGCAGTAAGATAAAGTATTGTAATCATGCCGAAAAAAAAAATTGAGATTTTAGCGGAAATAGGTCTTTTTGGGTCCCCTGAACATTTTTGACCAAGGTACAAAAAAATGTCTGTGTGTGTGTGTGTGTGTGTGTGTGTGTGTGCGTGTGTAAACGATTTTTGTGACGACGATTCCGGAGAAACTACTAAAGGTATCGGGACGAAAGTTTATATTTAGAAGTTTGATGACCAAACTTAGAGCTGAAAAGCTTTTGGTTCACAAGGGTCCAAAGGAACTGGTAGTTTATTCTAAGCCTTTTTGAAGGATTTTGGAAATGAGCCGCCATTTCTGTAATTTCGACAAAATAGTTAATTAATAAATTAAAGTAGAGGAAATTTTGGATAATTTATGCCTATGACATTTTTTGGTAAAATTAATAGTTTAGCTTTTTAGTTTATTCTAAGCCTTTTTGAAGGATTTTGGAAATGAGCCGCTATTTCTGTAATTTCGACAAATTAGTTAATTAATAAATTAAAGTAGAGGAAATTTTGAATAATTTATGCCTATGAAATTTTTTGGTAAAATTAATAGTTTATCTTCAAGAGCAAATTCTATTTGATCGAGATCGGTCGCATCTGCATTGATATGAAATTACACAGTAGCCAGGATTTTGACAAATATTTTTTTGTGTTGTCACATTCGAAAACAGCTGATCTCATCAGAGGTTGGAAAACCACTATGGAACGTTGCCGCTGTAGTGCGGCAAATTATAAAATACAAATTTCAAATAAAGTAAGATCACCAATTTGATTGTTTGTTGATAAGAAATATCAACCCGTCTTTATATCTAATTCTAAAAACGATACATTGAGAAAATTATAAATAAAGTATAGCGATGAGTGTAGTTTTATTTTAGTATGTTGGTGAAACAAATATAAATCTGTCAGAATTTGAATTACCTTTTTAAGGTGCGTTTTCATTAGTGCCAATGGCAGTGGTAGCAGACGCCGTTATAGTATTTCCAATAGAAAATTGATAGTGACTCATGTTTATGAACATGCAAACTAATATGTGTCATTATCACGATATGTAAGAAGTTCTATAATTTCGTATTCTACCACCGCCATTAGCTACTATTACCTACCGATCGGAACGCACCTTTAAACTTGACGTTTCGTCAAAGTGGTACCAACCTAGCATTTACTATACAGACATCATTTATTTTTTTTAAATATGTATTTCTTGAAAAGCAACACAATAAAGGTTGATGTCGCTCCTGCCAAAAACTAGATAGCCGACTCGCTCATATGCGACGGCGACACTCCGCCTTCGGTGACGCGCCGCATCACCGCTCGTCGCGCTATTCCGTACTTTCGGCATTTGTGACATAAATAATTATTATTCTAATGACGTAGTGTAGGTAGTGTCAAATGCTGATGCTTTGACAATACCTACGATTTATCTCAATAGAATAGATTCTCATGCAGCTAAACTATTAATTTTATATATTGTATGATAAAGTCATGTGCCTGGCCACATCAGATTTTTTTTTTAATAAAATAGGTATCTGTCAGTGGTATCTGTCAACTCTACTTGCCAATAAAGCATTTTTGTTGAATTCGCCAAAAACCCACACCATGTCAATTACTTCCTCCTGGGAAAAGATCGCCATATTTCCCAAAATTATGCAAATCTAACTTAGCAACCCTAACAATATCACCACCACTGACATATACCTTAATAACTTGTTTAGCACAGTTTTTCATAGCCTACAGGGTATAAGTAAAATTTTATTTCAAATTATAGTATTAAATTGCAGATTTGCAAAAATTTTATTTTATTTTATTTTATTAAAAAAAGATGAAATCATTCGAGAAAACAGTACTTTAGGTAAATAGTTAGCTGGTTTAATAGTTAATGTAGGTGTAGAAGAACTTATTGATGGAAAATTCGTTTTTTTTTATGAAGAAGACTAGTTACCACTGCAATGTTTTCTTTTAGCACTAGTGTGTACTAGTACTTTTGTGTGCAGAACGATGCGTAGAATCCAAGAAATTAATTAGATATAAGGCGCTAAAAAAATTAACTTTCGTAGGAAAAACTGTTTGCTATATTTTGTTGCAGATTATGACCTGCACACAATTTGAATATGGTAGGTAGGAAGGCTTCTTACTTAATCATAATCAAAGCGTGCGCAATAAAATTAAAAACAGGTATTGAGATATACTGCTTTTCTTAGACTGCTGTTTTTCCATAACAAATGCCAATAAATAAAAAAGTATAAAGTTTAGGATAGGTAAAGTTATTTTTCATTGTCGTAAAATTTTGCGAGGAATTCCAAATTGTGCCGAAATATAGGCTGTTCCATTTAAAAAACAAGTTTGGGTTGGTACTACCTTATAGAATACCCTGTATACACGCTAATAATTTTAAAATGTGCGCCTCGGAGTTCTGTACATAATGAGTGAATTCAGTTTTAAAATATCGTCATTAATAGAGATACAATCTTCCGAGATCGCACTGTTGAGACACCTGTATATACAGTATGAAGTATGTAATATGTTACTATTCAAACAACGTTAATACAATTTGGAAATAAAAATGCTACTTACCATAGAACACACTGGCCAAAACTACGTCATGCAAGCATACGCACATAAAATTTAGCTTCTCTATAAAATAATGGGTGCAAAACAAAAATCAAAAGCCAATCAACGTTAAGTAAAATTTATTTTCGATTTTGTTATTTTATAGGTACAAGTAAATAAGTATTTTATAGAGAAGCTAAAGGAGTACAACACACGTTCATTCAAAAAAAGTCAAAGGTAGCATTACAAAGCAAAAGAATAAAATGAAACAACAGTTATCGAGTAAAAAGTATAAAAATATAACTGAACGGAAGGCTGAGCGGGAAAAATAAAGAAAACAAAAGCTCAAATACCTCGCTTTGGTAGTATCCTTAGCTTCTCTACCAAACAAGTTTTAGCATAGCGTTTAGCGTTAGAATTTGAAAACAAAACACAAAACAGGTAGAACATCAATGAATACAACAGAAAATAAATTAGAAGAGCGCACAGCGCACAATCTCAACTCGACATCACTATCTTATCGGAAGCTAATTAATTAAGTAGTTATCAAAGTAAAGAGCAAACACAAACTTTTTCACTGGACAAACCGACTTACCGCCTGTGAGTGACAATCCGATGGCAGAGGGATCGAATTTTCTGCAAGGATCTGCTCCAGGGTGTCGATCTTCGTCTGGAGACGCATGATCACTTCGTCGGTTTCGTTGCTGGTATTGGATAGGGATGAGTCCAAACAGTCAAGCTCGGTTTCGAACCCGCTCTCGCTGGACGTGAACGGTAAATCTAGGATCTCTTTGTTCCTTTGAAACTTCCGTACTTTGCCCAACCTGGGACTTGCATCACCTGAAATCACATCAAAAATTCGTATCAATAAGCAACATTCCGTCACTTCGCGACAGAAATAGATAAACGTTTTTCTTGGGAACTGAGGTAATAATTTCGATATAAAACGTGGCAAAGAGTGCCTAAACAAGATTACACATTATCAGATAGGTTAAATAAATGACATAATTGCCGGTGTAAATACCCAATTGATCATTTATGCAGTGTGACGAACGGTTTTTTATCGATTGACAAATACCTGACTTATTCAAAATATCGAAAAGATAGGGAAGCATAGTTTATCAACTATGACAAAGACATCGAACACAATTTGACATTATAGAATACCGGATGCTTACGTCAAGATTTATCCTTTATCTCAATCTAGCGCATGGCTGTAAATCAGCAAATTCAATTCTATGTTATTGTTGGTCGAAAAAAAAAAAAACAGACTGTTTTTGGGACATTCGAAAACAGTTTTTAGTTGCTAGTGTTGATATGTGAAAGTAATGGGTTATATTATTAAAAACATTACCATTTGACTTGAAACAGATATTAAGTAATCTGTAAACTTATATACTTAGTGTTCTGTGGCGTATACCGGATAAAACCTTATGATTCAAGTGGAGCCAAACAGTAGTCCAAACTTTCCACAACTTTTTGTTCTTTGAAATTACAAGAAATTACAAGACGTACCAGTGGAGGGCTGTGGGAATCGTGAGGACTGAGATTTGTGTGGATTTTTTTAAATTTTCAAATTCAGGAATGTGTAATCATGGAAAAGGTGTGAGTTAATGAATTAAATAAAACACCTATTTTTTTTAATTTTCATGTTTTGAACTGCAGCAAAGGCTTTAAAATTATTTTAATTTTTGACATGTTTTTAATTTTAATATTTTTACTTTATCATACGCAGTATGTTAAAGTATTGTAATCATGCCGAAAAAAGAATTGAGATTTTAGCGGAAATAGGTCTTTTTGGGTCCCCTGAAAATTTTTTACCAAGGTACAAAAAAATGTCTGTGTGCGTGTGTGTAAACGATTTTTGTCGAGACGATTCCGGAGAAACTACTAAAGGTATCGGGCCGAAAGTTCATATTTAGAAGTTTCATGACTAAACTTAGAGCTGAAAAGCTTTTAGTTCAAAAGGGGCTAAAGGAACTGGGTATTTACTCTTAACATTTTGCAACGATTTTGCAAATGAGCCCCCATTTCTGTAATTTCGTCAAAACAGTTAAATAATAAATTAAAGTAGAGGAAATTTTGCATAATTTATGTCAATAACATTTTTTTGGTAAAATTAATAGTTTAGCGCGCAGGAGCAAATTCTAATTGATCGAAATCGTGTCTGCATTAATAGTAGGTAGCCAGGATATTTTGAAGCTTTTGACAGTATTCAGAACGTCAGCGGTTGCGAAACATCAATTCAACACGCAAATGTATGGAGAATGCGAATGAGGTGGAGAAACACGCGCGCACGTACGCTATGTGAAACAATATTGGAACATCTTGGTGTTCACGAGGTCAATGTGCATTTCAAGTGCAAGAAAGATTGTAAGACGGTATGTTAACCTTAAAACGTATTTGGAATATGGACCATAATTCTTTATGATCTTTTGTAGTTCGCATTGAGGACGTGGTAATACCCGAAAATATAGTATGCTAGAAGCCAATATTAGTATATTATTTGACGAGCACATAATTAAGGATATAAATTGCGAGAATAAAGTTTACACGCGAGCCGTAGGCGAGCGTGTAATCATGCGAGCGATTTATATCCATTATGTGCGAGTCAAATACGACGTTTTATCTACGACTCATGAATTCCATTTTATGCAAAATATTTTAATTGTATTTGTCAATGATTGCGAGGCGAACTGTCAAATAACTGTCATCCACGTAGGTTTTGACAGACTTTGACACTAGCGTTGTATAATGATGACAGTTCGTTCATATAATGAGGTCATTATTTGAACGAACTGTCATTCTTATGCAACGCTAGTGTCATTATAATCATTGGCGCGTATAATGATGGGGATTATATAGTCATAGATGCGTATGCAATGAACGATTATTATATTTGCGTCGTAGATGAAATATATTAATCATCAGAATCAACAACCTTTTTACTTTATCATACGTAGTATGACAAAGTATAGTAATCGTGGTAATTTTTTTTTAGATGTTAGCGGAAATATGTCCAATTGGGTTCCCTAAGCATTTTTGAGCCGGTATATCTGGAATTTCGTCGAAATAGTTAAATAATAAATTAATGTAGCTGAAATTCTGAATTATTTATGACTATGATATTTTTTGGTATAAGAAATACTTTAGCCGCATGAGCAAATTCTATTTCATCGAGATCACTCGTACTGTATTAAAACACTATACTATTAAAACTAGCTAGCCTGGATTTGACAGATATTGTGATTCTAATGACAGTACGTAGTGTCAAATGCTGATGTTTTGATATTACATGCTGTAAATCTAATCAAAATATCTGTCTAGTTTAAGTAGCTTTATTTTAATGCAGACATGGGCGATCTCGATCAAATAGAATCTCATGCAGCTAAACTATTAATATATGGTATAATAAAGTCATGTGCCTGGCCACATCAGATTTCTTTATTGTTAAAATGGTATAATAGTAATAATAATAATCCACTCCTTAGCATCCCCCATAGGTTTTGCCCTACGGGGGCATCGGCAGGCTCGAATTATAAATCGAAAATAAAAAAAAATAAATGTTTTATTTAATTCATTAACTCATACCTTTCCCATGAACGCACATTCCCGAATTATATCATAATTAAAAAACAAACAAAAAATAACAAAAATATCAAAAATTAAAATAATTTTAAAGCATTTGCGGCAGTTCAAAGCATCAAAATAAAAAAAATGTAAATTAGGTGTTTTCCTTAATTCATAAACCACCCTACCTTTCCATGAATTTAAAAATTTAAAAAAATCGGATCACGCTAGTATACAGCTACAACCGATTAGAAGCGGGGTTCTTGCACCAAATGAGCTCAAACGACCCAATCTGATTTACAGCATAACGTCAAATCATCCTTTCATGTGCCACTGCGAATAAGTCATTTGGCCATAAGAGAAGTCTTTCATATTGGTCATGTATTTCCTGGATGATTACCACAGCCAACTACCAGTTGACCACTATGTAAGTACTTGGTATGTTTGTTACCGTTAGGGATTGTCGGTTTTTTTAAAACCGGTTTTAAAACCGGTTTTTTTCACAATTCGAAAACCGGATTTTTTATGAAAAAAAACCGGTTTCTTTACCAAAAGTAATGCGCTAATGTGAAGATAATTATACAATTATTTACGTAGAAACCTTAACGTTTTGATTTAACATTACGTCTGCAATATTGGAATAAAATTAATCTACATATGAGCCAGGCGAACATTCATAACAAATCGACAAACAGAATTCTAGGGATGCGACCGATGACACTAGCCGAGAGCCGTATACACGCGCTTACTCCGGTAGACGAAACCAGTCCCGGATAAACTTTGACAGACCTGTTGTTTGATATTAGATGACTTTGGCGAGGATTTACTGATTTGGTCGGTCTAGATAATGATAGATTCCCGGAGTTGCCCGACAATTATAAGTAGGTCATTTCACAAATTAGAAAATCTTGCAAATTTATCAGAAAATCTCCGGTCAGAAATAGTGTGCTCCAAGAATATGTAAAGCAGGAAAAGCCAACGAAGTTAGGTTTAATTCTTGATTGTCAAACGAGGTGGAATAGTTTGGAGGCCATGCTTGAGAGATTTATTGCATTGAACGGATGTCTTGTTTCCACCTTAAACGATATTGGCGCGACTAATATGTGGAATGAAGCTAATAATCAAAAACTCGTGGAGCTTTTTCAATTTCAAGTTAAAAAGTGATATTAGTGGTAAATTCTTACATGCACTTCAACTTCGCATTCGAGAAAGAAGGCAAATGGATTTAATAACTCTTTTATTTATTTATTGTGCACATGGCAACATCCCCCCCCCCCAAAACAAATTATAGTTACAAAATCCTAAATATGTGCTATCTGACGTAAGTATTTCCACTGGCTCCGAAACAGGACATTATTAAATTGGCCGGAAAAATATGGTCAACATTATACCCAAATTCCTGCGGTGATTCTGATGAAAATATCGGAGATGAACTTCCATGACTTAAAAAAGTCATGGAAGAATCCATTTATAGGCATCTTTAAACACCTGAAGACACTGAAGACACAAATGCAAAGACACTGAAGGCCGAATTTGCAGTATTTGAGGCAACTTGTACACGCACAAAATATTTAGAAATTTTATTTGATGCTCTAAAAACAATTAAACCTACTTCCATAGCCACTTGTTACGTGAAATTCTTATATGAATTTTTATTGTTTTTATGGACCAGATTTTATTTTAGAGTATAGGTTCTATTTATTTTCTTCCTATATAAACAAACACCAAATAAATTGGTATACCTTCTTATATGTTTTTTGCTTTTGTAAAAATTCGAAAACCGGTTTAAACCGGTTTTTTTGAAAATAATAATTCGAAAACCGGTTTTTACAAAAACCGGTTTTTGTATAATCCCTAGTTACCGTGTGTTCAGTCTTGTCATTAATGTTTTTATTGTATCTCGGTTATTAAAAGAGATAATGAAATGAATCAAAGAGGAAAATGTTTACAAAAGATTGGGCTACTGTTTACTACTGTTTGCCGATTCCTGTGGTTGTATGAACAACCACAGCATGTTACAAATTGCGACCAAATTGGACGGAAAAATGCCGTCCATGTGTCCGCATCTACTTTGTTTTAATGAAAGAGTATATTGTATGTATTGCGAATTCCACCTATGATATCTTAAAAACGGATCAACTTCTAAATCTCCCCCACGACAATATAGGATTGATAATGGCGTAACTGCCGAAATATGTCTCCTATATAAATAACAAATAAATATCTTGCAAATCAAAAGAGGTTTCTTTTCTTCTAATTAAGTTAAAGTTACTTGCAAGTATGGAATATCACACACCATTTTATATGTTCAAATTCCACACCAAAAATATTTTAGGTGGGGGAATTTTAACTTCAGTCCGGCTGAAAATAATTGTCTTACTAGTTTTTTTTATTTCCCTGCTTTAAACGAAATTTCCACGTTAAGATTTTCATAAAAATATCAAGTACATATTTGGTATCATTGTATCCGGAAAAATGTCTTCTGTAGTATACATCCGGGTTAAGTACAAGTGAAAAATGACTAAACCCCAATTCAATCACGCTAGCGGGCGCCAGCAATACTATATCGGCCAAAATATATTCAGTTAGTGTTTATTTAACAATTTTAACAAAGTAGAAAAAATAGTATATACCACTCGTTTTATAAGACGTGTTGGCGCATTAATTTTCGTCTTATAAAACTTGTATTATTTATAATATACCTACTATAATAATCTTTTATTTTATTATATTGAACTACAAACTATATCAGACAGCGTCGAGACCGCTATGCCATATGACTCCCCATTATGTGCGAAGACATACAAAGTGTTTTAAATATAAAAACTCTGGTTTTGTATGTGGGGTCCTTTCTATGGTGTGATGCACATTTGCAGAGGCATGCAACTCTTGTTACAAGCCATCGCTCAAATTATAGGTATTTCCTGAAATTTCCATACATCTTTTTAAGATTCAGCTTTGACATTTGATTCAAGCTTTGACTATCTCTTAACCAACATATTCTGTTAGCTATGATACGATGGTCGATGGTAAGAAGAAACTCATACCTTCTACAGTCTCAGTACAACAATACAGCAATATAATAAAAATAAGCATCGTTGCAATTGTCGAATATTTACACGCTCAATAACCACAAATTACGCGGAATTTAAACATCTCGGCTAAGCATCAACCACTCAAGTCGCATTAGCAACAATAGAGCACGAGAAAGATCAGTGGCATGTATAATAACAAAAGGCGGCAACCTTGAAAGGAAAATATGTTGGAACGAACAATCGCTACACACACGTCCACTAATTACATAGTGTACCGTCGCGGTCGGGCCGCACCCACATAACACAAATCACGCAGATAAAGGAATAAATCGAATTGTTCCACATCAACTGCAACCACAATAAATAAGCAGTTGGTTTAATTAAGACGATAAGGGTCTGGCGAGCGATCCACCGATTGGCTGTGTGCATTAGGCGATTAGACAAATTCACAGCAAACTACCATAAATTGGAAAGCGAGAAGAGTAGATGACGGCGCCCGGATAACCAAGGTCTAAAGAGAAACCGACCACAATACAATAGAATTTCGCGATAATGTCTGACTGACATCACGATTATATTTATTATATTACAGAAAATGTTAATTACTAGGAAATGTGAGCAACATATCAATGCCATTTTGATATTAAAAACAATTCCTCAACATACCATAAAAGCACAAAATGTGTTTCCATTGGCGAATGCAAATGAATAGATGTACAGCCGTGGAAAATTCAATGGTAACAGGCTTGCCGCTAGTGTACACCAAACGTAGGTCGGAGAATGTCGGTCGTCGTATACCTACCTGGTAGTCATAAAACCGAAGAGTCACTTCTGTTTGATTTCATTTTAAGTTTTCTGTATATAGATGGTATGAATATGAATTTCGTATTTATATAATATATTTTCGATATTCGGAGCGAAACTGCCGCTCGTAGCTAAAGATTGTTATTCGTTAATATTTTTGTTTCGATATGTAATTGCAGTATTATTTCATTTATACTAAAATACATAGTAACGTTAGTTATAATTGTAAAAATTTTAATTATATTGAAATACTTCATCATCATGGCTACGTCGGTGTATGCATCAAGGCAAACCGATTACTACATTCGATATCCGCTGTCAATAATTTTTAAAGGAGGTAATTCCAGATAGGAAGTTCCTGCAAGTGAAAAAACTCATTTTTCTCGGTTTCTACTTAGTCCCAAACCGAAATAATATACTTTTATCTCAAAATGTTTTATATTTATTTAATTTACGATATGGTAAGTAATGAAAATTGCATATAATTATGTATTCAACAAAAATAATATAAATATAACATGAGTATAGTATAGATAAAAATAAAAAAAATCTGATGTGGCCAGGCACATGACTTTATCATACAATATATAAAATTAATAGTTTAGCTGCATGAGAATCTATTCTATTGAGATAAATCGTACGTATTGTCAAATCATCAGCATTTGACACTACCTACACTACGTCATTAGAATAATAGTTATTTATGTCACAAATGCCGAAAGTACGGAATAGCGCGACGAGCGGTGAAGCGGCGCGTCACCGAAGGCGGAGTGTCGCCGTCGCATATGAGCGAGTCGGCTATCTAGTTTTTGGCAGGAGCGACATCAACGTTTATTGTGTTGCTTTTTAAGAAATACGTATTTAAAAAAAAATAAATGATTTCTGTATAGTAAATGCTAGGTTGGTACCACTTTGACGAAACGTCAAGTTTAAAGGTGCGTTCCGATTAGTAGGTAATGGTATCTAATGGCGGTGGTAGAATACGAAATTATAGTGTTTCTTACATATCGTGATAATGACACATATTAGTTTGCATGTGCATAAACATGAGTCACTATCAATTTTCTATTGGAAATACTATAACGGCGTCTGCTACCACTGCCATTATCACTAATGAAAACGCACCTTAAAAAGGTAATTAAAATTCTGACAGATTTATATTTGTTCATGACACATCCCTACCAAAATACTAAAATAAAACTACACTCATCGCTATACTTTATTTATAATTTTCTCAATGTATCGTTTTTGGAATTAGATATAAAGACGGGTTGATATTTCTTATCAAAAAATAATCAAATTGGTGATCCTACTTTATTTGAAATTTGTATTTTAAAATTTGCCGCACTACAGCGGCAACGTTCCATAGTTGTTCTCCAACCTCTGATGAGATCAGCTGTTTTCGAATGTGACAACACAAAAAAATATTTGTCAAAATCCTGGCTACTATGTAATTTCATATCAATGCAGATACGACCGATCTCTATCAAATAGAATTTGCTCTTGAAGCTAAACTATTAATTTTACCAAAAAATTTCATAGGCATAAATTATTCGAAATTTCCTCTACTTTAATTTATTAATGAACTATTTTGTCGAAATTACAGAAATGGCGGCTCATTTCCAAAATCCTTCAAAAAGGCTTAGAATAACCTAAAAAGCTAAACTATTAATTTTACCAAAATATTACATAGGCATAAATTATTCAGAATTTCCTCTACTTTAATTTATTATTTACCTATTTTGACGAAATTAGAGAAATAGCGGCTCATTTGCAAAATCCTTGAAAATGGCTTAGAATAAACTACCAGTTCCTTTGGACCCTTTTTAACCAAAAGCTTTTCAGCTCTAAGTTAGGTCATGAAACTTCTAATTATGAACTTTCGTCCCGATACCTTTAGTAGTTTTTCCGGAATCATCGCCACAAAAATCGTTTACACACACACGCACGCACGCACACACACACAGACATTTTTTTGTACCTTGGTCAAAAATGTTCATGGGACCCAAAAAGACCTATTTCCGCTAAAATCTCAATTTTTTTTTTCGGCATGATTACAATACTTTAGCATACTGCGTATGATAAAGTAATAATAGATAGATAACAGTAAAAGTAGAAGTATAACAGTAAAAAAATGATATTTGTAATAACATAACATAAATATATATAATAACATAAAAACAAACATTTAATAATATAGGAATAACATAAGCATGTATTAAATAAGAAAAGTGTTCTGTTAGGTTGGAGGTTGATATAAATTTGCAGGAGTGCTTTTATTTCATATGTTGTTGAGGTTGGTATGACCTGATGTTTTAGGAAATGATACATTTATGACAATCTAAACGGAACATATGTATCGTCAATTTGTTGCACTAAGAAAACAAGCAAAATCCTTTGTTGTTGTATCAGCCAAAATCGATTTAATTGTGGTTGTCTAAAAAATTTACGATTTTTAATCAAATAGCTAGATAGGTGATAGGGCATTGTAACTCTTCGAAATTGTGTGTCGATGGCACGAAGTCACAACGTTATGTGATACATATTTTCGATATTTGCCTAATTTGCGGAAAGGCCAGCAAAAAAGTAAATTAAGGAACAAAACGCGACCCATAGTGTAATAAAAATACCTACCTTTGTGCTTCATCGTCCGGTAGGTCGGCCGCAATACAAAATATTATACAAGGAACTAGTGGACTTGAAACTTTTGCGGCGAAAACGATTGAGTAACATAAATATAGATTGAAATTTCAATGATTTTGTTATAAATTTTTTCAAAGTTATTTGCATATTGTTCTGATGTGATATCATTCATATTGGATTGTAAATCCTGCCCTTACATGTCACACATAAAAGAAAATTGTGTGTGGATGTTATTATAGAACGTAAATATATAATTTTAATAAACATAAAAATAACAACATTTTTATAATTAAGCTAAAATGCTGAACAACACTGTAGTATCAGTTCTAAAGGGCATATCTGCAGCAAAGAAGAAACCGGGGCAAATACGATTTACAACTACATGCAAAAAATACATTAAATATTAAAGTGCACTTTTGTCAGTTTCGGATATCGGAAACATATAAATAGACGAAATTCGATTTCATTCCATAGATACAGAAAAATAAAACGAAACGAAACAAAAGTAACCCTTTGGTTTTATGACTTTAGCAGGTAGGTATCCGACGACCGACAATCTCCGAGCTACGTTTGGTGTACACTAGCGGCAAGCCTGTTACCATTGAATTTTCCACGGCTGTACCTACATATCGCTTAAATGTTATGAAAACAGCAAATAATCCAAGTTGGGTCCATTTGGATATATTTGGACTTATTGTATACGCCATACGGTATTACCGGTACACTCCAAAAGAAAACTGGCGACTGACTTGTTAGGGTCAGTAAATAAGTCTGGGGAGCAAGTTTTCCACAAATAAGATTTCTACTAAAACCACATTATGGTGTAGCACGCGCATCCAGTAAGGTACATTTTTGGTGGAATTACTCCTCAAAATAATATGGTGGACTACCCAGCCATATGCCTAGCCATGTGTAGAATAATATTTTACAGCTGGCGCTGCATTTTGCGCGGTTTAGTACTCATCTGTTCATCGTTTTTCGGTGATACATTTACTGCAAGAAGACAAGCAAAGATACATTGCACCTGCGTTCAATTTTATATACCCAAAGTTACACACCATAGCTACCTTTTCGGATCAGACATCTATTAACATTCTATAATGTCAGATAGCTATTGAGAGATTTTATAGGTAGGTGAAAAAAAATACCAGCCCTCAAAAGTAAATAGGTGTACCTACTTCATCCCATAACAAACCCTTTAATTGTAGAAATACGACATTAATGGAACGATAAATTGAATTAAAAGTAATTGAATAAAGTTCAATATTGGTTATTATGAAGAAAGAATTTGATTCTCAAGAACATTTACCTTATAATTTCTTTAACTTAAACTGTAACAAAAATTAACCAACGACTAGCATGATCATTGAATGAGCGGATCAGACGTCGGATGTTGACAACAGGTGGCATTTCTTGTATGTACCTAAACCCGGGGCTTCATATTCGTATACATACTTGCCAAATATCAAATATTTGCCAAATATAAGTACACGAATATTTGTCAAGAAAAAATAACAGCCCTTTTCAATTCGTAGCGACTTCACCTCAAAAATAGATTTATATATTCGACGTTCGGCTGTGCGGACGAGTTTTTTTACGACAAATACTTTGTATTTGCAATGCCCAGTTGAAAGGGATATAGCCAATGCCAAGGCGACAAATATTGGAGCATTTATTTGTACGCAATGAACATTTTAGTACGCTGATTAATTTTTTCAATTTTAAATTTCGCGTTGTGTGAAGTAGGTTGTATACGAAGATTGGCAATAGATTAGTAATTTAATTTTACTAATGTAAATGTGTGATTTTTCTAAAGGGCAAACCGCATAGAATAGTATATTTGTGAAAAAATTTATTTTCCGAAATTCAAAAAATCTAATGTGGCCAGGAACATGACTTTATCATACAATATATAAAATTCAAGAAGACAAGAAAATAAAACGACTATAAGTGCATAAAACAACCTTTAACATACCTTTTCTGTGGGGGGGGGGGGTTTGACCCCCCCCCCCCCCTGGCTACGCCCATGATACTGCGTATGATAAAGTAAAAAATTGTTATTGCTGTTTTTACGTATCCACATAAACGCAATGTTATTTCTTTCCAAGAAAAACGTACACCATCTACAGAATGTATCCTAAGTTAATGCTATGAACAATATAGATGAGCATGTCTATAAAATAAGTTATTTGGAAAATTATACTTTTGCTTGTTGTATTTATATATTTGTCGATTTTATGAAACGAAATGAAATCGTTAAAAATATTTTAACAGTAGACAAAATGTTTGTTTTTATTTAACAAGGAAGGTATATTCTGAAAGATATTGATTGTTATTGATTTCAGCCAATATTAAGACATATTTATACAACGAACCTAGCAGTACAATTCGATTTAGTAGAACTTTAAAACTGGTGAAGAAACCATACCCAACATTTTCTTTATGAGCAATACCTTCCTAATTTAATTAATAAAAAAATATATTTATTTAAATTATTTCTCACTAAATGACCTATTGTATTGAGTTTTATGTTTGTTAAAATTAGATGCCGCGAATTATTAATACAAAATGCTGATCAATTAAACAAAAAAATTATTAAAATGAAACAGTTTCGTCCAGTTTTGTTTTGAAATTTCCACAATAATACCTTATTGGTACGCTACAGTGACTTCTGTCTGCAGTTATGTAATTAAACATGTGTCGGTAGTATAAAATAAAAACTTTCTTGTTCGTAATCTAATTAGCAGTTTCATTTGAAAAAGCGATAAGTTAATGTGCAAAATAAGGTGAACAAAAAAAGATTTTCACGTGTTGGAAAATACTGTGTGGGGATACATCAGTGTCCGATCACTGAACTATATATATGGAATGCTTGAGCCTTGTATCAACTATGACCACTGTACGACCTCGCGCAGGTGAGCACTGGAACTGCGCACTGTGTAAAATAATTCGCGGCATTTTAAATGTATTTCTGTAGGTTATAACAACTTATTTTATTCCCCCTTTCAAAATCGGTTTGCAGTTTGCCCAAATTATAAAATCTAATTTTAGAATAACAAGATACAAGAGTTTTAACTAACCCTGTGATGTGGTTTCCTTTGTGTTAAAGGTAGTGTTGGTTATGTTTTAGTTACTAAATATATACACTAACAAAACAGTAAATACTTATAAAAACACTAATCGAAACACTAATAACTGATAATAAAAATAATAATACTACGTAAGGAAAATAACGAAAGTAAACACAAGCGATGAATTAAAGATAACCACGAAATCAACAAACCACACCAGCCGGTTGATCGCAACGGTGACAACACAGACCGCCGCGAAAGCGACGCGATAATTTTCCATGTAGTATTTTAAATGGGCGGCAACAATGCCACAAATAGATTACAGCGATTCGCAAGAAAATCGTGGCGGTGTGGGGCTGCCTTAAAACCGACCACTGGTTTATCGCTATTGTAGCGCCATCCCTTGGCACATCTGTTATTGCGCTCGCCGCACACAGCGCAATTCCAGTGAATACCCAGCCATCGTTCAAATGTGGGTATATTTTCACGCGCATCCCTATTCATCCAGCATTCCATATATATAGTTCAGTGTGTCCGATCCATTCGCTGTTGCAGTGCAACTTTGACGGTCCGTAATCACAGAGTAGTATTGTACAAATTTGTTGGTATGTGAGAGATTGTGAGAGATTGGTATGTGAAAATTTTATGAAAATCAGCTTGCTAAATAAATTTGCCAAATATTTGACGATTGGCTAATATTTGATATTTGGCAAGTATACGAATATGAAGCCCCGGTTTAACTTTATGTATCCAAGTAAATATGCATTTAAATCAATAAAATAAGTTCAATAAATTCATTTTTCTACTTCAAGTAATCACTCTTCTATGTGCATGTCTCCAGTGACGAATTAGCGTAATTACTGTAAGTGTGCCAATTATTTCTTCTTTGACAATGTCGAACCTGTTCCGGAAATATTGAAGGTTAGTTGCATTAAGTTTAAATCACAAACGTAAAAGTAAAATTATAAATAGATAGCGAGGAACTACTGCATTTGCAGAAAAATCAATGGAAAACCTGCAGCAATAACTAAATCTCTCGCCAATAGCCTCGAATAAAAGAACAGATTCAGCAAAGACTGACGAAATTACAAATGATTGCACCACAATCAGACATCATTACTGCAATTTGTAAATGTAATTTGCAAGTTTTTATTATTTTATTGAAAAATAAAAATGCTAAATCCGAAAAACAGTACTGAAAATAGGTACTACATTATTACATAATGTCCCTCATATGTTCCTCGGTTCTTTTTCAGTAATACTACATCATACAACCCAAAGTAATATGAGTGAGTTTAAGTAATATCTGTATTGTAAGTCGCTGTGGATTTGTTAAAATAATAGGAGTACTGACGAATTTTTGTATACCTCTTGATCGTAAAATTTTACAGCGGGTTATTATTTGTGTGCGTGTGTGAAAGGGACCACTTGTCAATATCACGCTACGCTCTTGCGCATTACCATATTATACCTACTTCCCAGTGTGCAATCGAGTTGAAATTTTGCATATGCACCGATTTCTGGTGATAATGCATGAATCAATATAAAAAACTGGAAACTTTTCCAAAATTTGTAAAAAAATTTAAAATTTGTCCGATCGTTACCTGCTACCTAGGGTAGACTATTTTGTAGCCCCCAGGCCCATGGCGCTATAGATTAAAAAACCTATCAAACCTAAACGGTATAATGAAATAATACATTCTACTAAAAATCTTAAAAATAATATCGAAATTGCAACAAAAGTGTTGGAGTCGGCGTAACTTGCAGTTATGCGCGAAGTTATGAACTTTTAAAATTTGCAAAAGTTTGAAGCGTCATAGCGCAAAAGTTTACTTTTTGCCTCAGCATCTTAATTATTATTTTTTTTTCAATTTCCCTTTATGGTAATTAACTTTAAAATGTTGGAGTACCTTTGCCATAACTTATTCTATCCAAAAACACTTATAACTCAATTTCGGACAACTGGTCCCTTTTCATATCCAGGCACACGTTTGACTTATTACGACTATTTTAACCATAAACTGCATAAACTACCTATGCAGATTAGACATATGTTTTTTTAGCTAATTTTGTAAGCTTTGTGTGTGTTTTGTGTAAATATGGACTAACAAAACCCTATTTTGTTCCAATTGTAAATAATTAGCACAGAATACCTAATAATATGAAAGATTGATAGTGAAAATTTATTATTATCGCTATTCAAACTCTGCCCTCATTGCTATCTTTGAAAATATTATGGCTTACAGCAGTAAAATGGTATGCAACATATTTATATTTAAAAATATATTTTAGGTTAAATTTAAATTACATAAAACAAAACATGACGTACACTCACTGCATGAATTTTTGGGGGCGTTACACATAACTCCACGCACTGGACGATTGCGCATGCTGAAGAAAATAACTTTAGGCAGCACGTCATGGACACTACACGGGCCGATTAGCAATCATCAAACGTCTATCGCACAACAATAATGGCAGGTAAAAAGTCAGGTAAATGTGCATATATGTACCTACAAATTGTTTATTGTGTTGTAAAACTGCGCTGCACTCCTGCCTCGCTTGTTAGATCGATGATTTCAGCGTCTATTTATAACGCATGTTTTGTGGCATAATAAACATCACCTACTGCCAAGTCATTTAGCGGCAACTCGGAATCTTAACAAGGAAATGTTTGTTTACTCGCATAGTTACCTAATAAGCATCTGATCAGGAAATTAAATGTCAATGCAATTAAGGCATGCTTAATCCTTTATATGGTAACTATGTTCTCACGTCTACGGATTCATTACAGGATCGTATGAGGATGTTGTGTAGGTAGAGAATGTAGAGAGAAAAGAACGCGTGTGTACGGTAATAGGTAATTGCGGTTAATTACTTTCTACTCGTTTTGGAATTCTGCAGGCCTCTGGAATATCGCTTCTGTAGGATAAGCTGTTTAATCACGGACTACAGAGATAAATGTTTGTGCTACCGGTAATGCTGATCTTTTAGATCTCAATTAAATTTAGATTTAGTGCGTAACTAAATTATATTACCAAAGTAAATTTGCATTAAACACACAAGCGAACTTAGATACCAATTAGTTTTGCATAAATACAAGTTTGTATATCAGTTATAAGCAACAAATATTTACAGCGTACTTATATACAGCATGAAATGTATTATTTTATAATAAAATATAGAGAAATTTAATGAAAACCAATATATTGAAAATAGTAAATACTGTACTATACAGTGTGTTATATACAGTGTGTCCCACGGGACGTTGGATTGTATGGGTACTTTTGTTATTAATAGAGTTAGGAAGTCGGTTAAATGGACAAAGTAGTGCATACTTATGTGCTCATTTATAATCTGTTCAAAAAACAGTTGAAATCCAAATGGTTTCCAGGCTAGTTTGAAAAAACAAAAACAAAAATTTTAATTATGATTATAACTTCTTTATTTGTGATCCTATCAAAAAAGCGTTTGGACACTATAAAGGCAATTTTTTGTCTACAATTTGATTATGTCAGTTTTTTTTGTGGCGAATGAATTCGTCAGAAACAAATGAAACTTTTGTTTTTCTTAGACAACATAAAAACGTAACAACATTTTAACAAACTAAATAATGTTTTCAAAAATCTCGCCATCTTCATGGAGGCAGTTTTCGCAGCATTTCGAGGGTTACCTTACCGAGGGTTCTTGTGTCAATCCAATTGTCCAACTGCTCAATTGCTCCAACGTTGCCAAGATTATAAACACAATACACCTTATTTATTTTTTAAGTCACTCCATAGATAAAAATTACAAGGGGTAAGATCCGGCAATCTTGGTGGCCATGATAATTCTGAATAGGTAGCAATTAGTCTCCGTTTATGTCGTATATCTAAATAGTTCCTCACGATTCGGGCATTATAGGTGCTTTGTCTTGTTGGAACCACATCGTAACGCCAACGGTATATCGTCCATTCTTTCTTCCACGTTCTCAGAGAGTAATAATGCCGATACATATCCGAAGTTAAATTTTTGTTATACAAAATTGGTCCGGTTAATCGGTTGGCCACTATACCGCATCATACATTAAACCAACCACACCTGATTATGGCGCGGTACAAAAAGGTGCTGATTAGTGCGTCTTCTTTCAGTCAAAAATACCGCAGATAGAAAAATATGTTTCATCGAACCATAATATTTTTTATAAATTCTGGGTTTTCACCAATTTCTTTCAACAGATGGGTACTGATGGGTAGATATCACACGTCTTCTATGGCACCATGCGATTTTCAGCAATTCTCGAAGTGTACAACTTTCAGTCAATTCGATTATCTTATTGTAATCAAAACATGGCATGTGGCATACCAAATTACTCAGAAAAAAATGATGAATCCAAACATGTATAAAATAAATATAGTGTCCATAAAAAAACAAAACAAAAGTTTCGACTGTTTCTGGCGAATCCACCGGCGAAAAAAAAAATAAACTGACGTAATAAAATTGTATACAAAAAAGTGTCTTTATAATGTCAACACGCTTTTTTGATGGGATGACAAAACGAAGTTATGATCATAATTAAAAAATTAATTTTTTTGTTTTTTTTTTCAAAATAGCTAGGGAACCATTTGGAATTCAACTGTTTTCTGAACAGATTATAAGAGAGCACATAAATATGTACTACTTTGTCCATTTAACCGACTTTCTATCTCTAATAATAAAAAAAAGTACCCATACAATCCAACGTACCGTGAGATACACCAATTACATGAAACAATTAGGTACAGTATTTTTTGATAATATTGTTAAAATATATGTTTTGCTACTAATTTATAATCCATAAACGTTTGAGTGTAGATATTAAAACATTTCAAAGATTTCCAATTTCTAATTTGCAAAAAATGCAATAATTGAAACTAAATGATTAGGCTGAGTCTAGGGTTTAAAAACAGTGCCAAAACACAAACAAAAAATGCAGAAATACGCGCTTTTCTTTCTCAAAAACTAGACACAATTTAAATGTTCTTACTTAAAACTTGGACCCTACAAAAAATACCAGAATAGGTTGTAACTTGTTCAATTTCTTTGTTGTTGCACAGGGTAGTTAGTCACTTTGTTTAGATTATTGCATTTCAGACAAATTAAGTACCTACCTGGAAATCTGTGAAAATGCTCAGATATCTCACGCCAAAAGTTAAAATACGAAGTGTTAGAGGAAAATAATACTTTATCATTGATCTTCAAAAAATATCCCCATTTAGAAAATGCATAGGATATATTCAAACAACTAAGCGCCGATCACACCAGCAAAGAACTTTCCCCAAAAACTCATCTGTTCTATTTAAAATTCTATTTAATCACGTCACGTTACGTAAGTATGCACATAGATAATTGCAAATCGCTGCTTGCAAAGGACATCGTACAACTTTGTTGTTAGCAAATTGGCAAAACACACGCAATTATGAATAAAATAATTCCCCTAACAACGCACCTAAAATGAAATTTAAGTTGATCCTGCGATCGGTTATTTAAGTGTTATACTAACGAATGCTTGTAACTTGAATGCCCGGGCTACATTAACGCCTAACGCTAAATTGCGGCACCTCACATTCGGATACTTTAAATATTATAATTTTTCGCTACAAGTTTGGATAGCCGATATTTGCCAAATACAGCAATATGGAATTATTGCATTAAGTCGTTGTCACACCTGATTTTAACGCATTAGACGTTAGGAGTTAGTGTAGCCCGAGCATTATAAAAATGAATAGGAGTTAGTGTAGCCCGAGCATTATAAAAATGAATGGGGAAAATTCTTTCATATGTCAAATTGTAGGTAAATTAATCGGGGTAGCTACCCTCAAGGCTTGGAGTTTTCTAGTGATGGACATAATCGTATTATTTCAAGAATCGATTTTCAGTATTCGAGTGATTTGCATAATCGTATGATTTGATTCTCGAGTTGTTCTCGATTAATAATCGATTATTAACCGATTTTTAATAATCGATTCTTAACAATCGATTCTTAATAATCGATTTTTAATAATCGATTCTTAAAAATCGTCTATGAATAATCGATTTTTAATAATCGATCATTCATAATCGATTATGAATAGCGAGAGTCGGGTTGGGTTGGGTGGAGCGACGAAGTTGGGGACGGGGGGTATACAACTGATGTGAATATATGTAAAATCGACTATTAAAAAACCGATTATTTAAAATCGATTATTAACATACGATTATTAAAAATCGATTTTTCAAAACCGATTAACATACGATTATTAAAAATCAATTATTCAATATCGATTATTAAGAATCGATTATTTAAAATAATAATCGAGATATCTCGATTATTTCAAGAAGCGATTATAATCGATTATATAATCCTCACTAGAGTTTTCCTTCGTAACAATCCCTAAATGACGAGACATGGGTGCATGGCGATTGGACGTCTACACAGAGAAATTCTGAGTAGGTAACTCAAATAAATTGTTGTTTGAATAGAGGCAAACATATGTGCGTGGATGTGAAAAGGAACCACTTGTCCGTTTCTAGCAGATAATCGCAAATAAAGTTATACTGGTTCAAAATACACATTTTTGTTTTATTCGTTAATTGGTCTCATTATAGTTATTTTTATTAGATGTGTACATCTGAAACCCGCCTGCGGTTGGAAACGCATGAAAAAATGCATTTTTGTTGCGAAAGATCAAAGGACCACTTGTCGTTATATCGCTACGCTCTTGCGCATTACCAGATTTTACCTACTTCCCAGAGTGCAATCGAGTTGAAATTCTGCATACGGACAGATTTCTGGCGACAATGCATGAATAAAAAAAACAAATGAAACCTTTTTCAAAACTAGCAAAAATTTAGAAAATTTTGAAAATTTGTCCGATCGAGTTGAAATTTTGCATGTGTACAGATTTCCAGTGACAATGTATGAAGCAATAAAAAAATTGAATATTTTTCCAAAATTTAAACCTAAACCTAAACGGAATAATGAAATAATAAACTCTACTAAAAATCTTAAAACTAATGAAATTGTTAGAAATATTTTGGAGTCGGCGTAACATGCGCGAAGTCGTAATGTGCGCGAAGTTGTTAACTTTTAAACTTTGCAAAAGTTTACTTTTTGTATCAGCAACTCTTTTTCAGTTTCCCTTTACCGTAATAACTTTAAAATGTTGAACTACCTTTGCCATAACTTAATCTTTCCAAAAACACATAAACCTTCGGACAACTGGTCCCTTTTCATATCCAGGCATACATATATTTAATTGTTGCAAATAATCTTCACTGAGAGTCGAAGAAAAAAAATTTGATAAAAAACGTCCTTGTAGCAAATCAATATTTATTTGCCTTTACTCAAACAACGATTTATTTGACTTAAACAATATTTCTGCCAGTGTACTAAGTTTTGTACGAAAATTTCACAAATGTATTTTAAATCAAATTACACTATCCCATTCCCAGTAAAAAAATCTGTATTTTGCACAGCTTTTGTATGTCTTGAAATAAACGTGATACACATGCATTTACATGAAAAACAATTACTTTCTATATATTGTACAGTATAAACCTAAAAAGTAAAATAAAATTAAAATAAATTGAATAATTCACAACTGCAGGTGATATGTCAAAACGATTTTTTTTTAACATATCTGCTTCCTCAACTGATAACAGAGCACACAAATCTTAACTTAATTGTCCATTCAGTTTCTATAACTACCAATAACAAAAGTACTCATACAATTCAACATCCCGTGACAACACTGTATATTGCTAGAATTGTTCGTTACATCTAATGTCGACGCGGTGAAGCTGAGATTAAATTTCTAAAATACCTATGTATCTTTCTCAACAAATAAAGAAAAGAAATAATTCCGATCGAAAGGGGACATCTGGCAATCATAATTATATCTGTTTATATTAAAGTAGTTTGTGAATGGACAGAGATAATTGAGATTAGTTTGGACAATAGCACAATTTACACAAAAAGGATTTTAATACCAGCTGGAGAAAATCAATTACAATTCTTAAAAAACCGGTTGTATCGGTTTATTTCACCTTATTTGCTTTTTCTCCTATATGTATGTAGGTCTAACTCTGCTATATTTACATAAAAAGTTATATTGAGTTCTGATTCAATCGTATTCATACGTCACCCACACAAAGTGAAACTCCATAAGAAAACTTTGCAGCAATTTTTGCAACATGCAATCATCGTACAAAACTTCCTAGTTTAACGGTACTTCTGTACTGTCCGTTGCATACAGAAGCTGTTAGACAAAAATTTACCGTTCCAGTTTGAAATAGCCCAGGTGAGATAAGGTATGCATGTGCACTGAATGCTTGAAGAGGTCGCAGCCTCCACCGGAGGAGGAGAAATTAGTTACGGAATGCGAGGCCCCAAACACGTCGCTCGCTCCGAACAAAATTTGAATGTAAATTGTGCCAAACACTTATGGAACGAGGAAACGATGGCACCAAACCACTATTATTAGGAACGCGCCGGATTGTCAGGAATGATATTGTGCAATCGACTCCATCAATTTAACTGAAGAAGAATCAACCCAGATATCACATGATTGGTTATAGGAAGGTTCAATGCATTAAAAGACGGCTTAGAAATCAAATTCAATGATAAACAGCGGCGTTTTATGTTTACTGAAAACTTTGACGTGTGTATTTCGCCATTTTCCTATAAACAAATAACAAGGAAGTTGTGTATATATGTTACAACTAGATACGTGCGTGGATTTCAGTTTACAACACATCATAAAAATAGACTATACTTTAATCAAATTCAATTTCCAACCTTAAGGCTCCGTTTTAACAACATCGCAATTCCGATACGGAATATTTCGTTTCGACGTCTTTTTTGCCGGGAGTGGAAGGCCAGTCCCCCACCAACGTCAATCCGTAGTCACCAGTTATAGGCGATGTTTAAAGCTCCTGACATCTGCTGTCTACACCGAGCAGCAGTAATATGAGGAAATAAGTACATTTCTGGTAATTTCGCCTTATTATCGCAATTATAATGTTTGGGTTAAAATTGTAGGTACTTAAATAAAAAACTGCTTTTGTATCATGAGTTGGGGTAGATGTTTTATGTTTGAAAAAAGCCAAACATGGAGAAGTAAAATTAATTTTTTTCTTTCCCAAAAATTATTTTCCGTCCGTCATTCATTCGTCATTTATCTAATAAGAAGTACACTTCATAAACAATAAATAAAGTTTTTATTTGAAAACGCGTTTTAGGAAAGGTAGAAATCGGTGTTAATTGGTTTTGACTTTCACGAAACATTTTCTTCTTCTTTTTACTTTATCATACGCATAGATTTTAGCGGAAATAGGTCTTTTTGGGTCCCCTAAACATTTTTGACCAAGGTACAAAAAAAATGTCTATGTGTGTGCCCGATTTTTGTGGCGACGATTCCGGAGAAAATACTAAAGGTATCGGAACAAAAGTTCATAATTATTTAGAAGTTTTATGACGAAACTTAGAGCTGAAAAGCTTTTGGTTCAAAAGGGTCCAAAGGAATTGTAAGCATTTTCAAGGATTTTGCAAATGAGCTGCCATTTCTGTAATTTAGTCAAAATAGAGGAAATTTTGTATAATTTACGTCTATGACATTTTTTTGTTAAAATTAATCGTTTAGCTGTATGAGCAAATTTTATTTGATCGAGATCGTGTCTGCATTAATATAAAGTTAGCCAGGATTTAACAGATATTTTTATTCTAATGACAGTAGGTAGTGTCAAAGGCTGATTTTTTGACAATACTACTGTCAATATCTGTCAAATCCTGGCTAATTCGTTTTATTTTAATGCAGACATGATCGATCACGACCAAATAGAATGTCATGCAGCAAAACTATTAATTTTATATATTGTATAATAAAGTCATGTGCCTGGCCTCATCAGATTTTTGTTGTTGTAAAACCTTATGAGATTCAATTCAAAACCACCAATTAACAATTTTTATCTACGACTCACATATACTAAGTTCATTGCATACGTATCTATGACTATGTATAATCCCCATCATTATACGTGCCAATGATTATAATGACACTAGCGTTGTATAATAATGACAGTTCGTTCAAATAATGACCTCATCATTGACGAATACATTTAAAATAATTTGCATAAAATGGAATTTATAAGTCGTAGATAAAACGTCGTATTTGACTCGCATATAACGGATATAAATCGCGAGCATGAAGTTTACACGCGAGCCGTAGGCGAGCGTGTAATCATGCGAGCGAATTATGAGCTCGTCAATTAATATACTATTATTGGAATCTTAAAAACACCATAACGACCAAGCATAAACTTTCCCCGACCTGTCATAACTCGTACACCATCAATAATCAATTTCTTTAATACTAAAGTGGTAGGAGCTTTCATGATCTAAAACTCACTTGCTACTTTTGCTTTAAAATGCGTCGGAAAGGAGATACTGGAAAAAATGTTTTTTGGAAATTATTATGCTCAAGAATGAGTATACTACCGAAACCCTGGAGGTGCAATTTTTGTTTTAAATATAATTAAATAACGAATACAGATGGCTCTATGACAAGTATGTCAAACGGTAACCAGGGTTTAGAGACGTCATTTTGAGTAAAAAAAGTTTGGTATACAGTCATCGATCGATCACTCTGTAGGTATTAAACTTCTTAAGGGCACGTTTATGTGAAGTGATTTTTTGCATGTAAATAGTCCAGTAATGGGAATAAAAAGGTCCACTTTGGAATACATAACCGATATATGGCTACATTTATCCAATCGTGATATTCATGATTAACTCAGTATTCAGTATGCCACCATACATGCCTTTTGATAAAACCGTTACTTTTGCCTCTATTTTTGGCAGTGTTCAGTCATACTCTACAGTTATAACTAGCTACTAAAGATACCACTTTCACGTATTTATTTGAACATCCACCAGGTCAAACATGCCATCAAAATTCAGATATTGGAAAGTAATATACAGCGCTAATATTAAAGAATAAATGTTAAAGACACGTTTAGCGTGAAGATACAATTTAGCACCTAGTAATCAATAAGCAAATACCATAACATCTACAGAACCGCAATTCACCATCAAACACATCACGGCCGCAATTTCGTTTCAGCAATAACATTATAACTCAAACACTGTACAATTTGTGGACGCAAGATCACAGCCTATTTCCGGCGGCTACAATTGGATGTTCAATTAGGTGTGAAGAAGAAAATGTGTTCATAGTGAGATCTAATATTAGTCTAGAATCGGTTAGGGTATACACGTAGGGTGTACAGGAACGTGATGTCCTATAGCTTATAAAACGTTTTTTTCTGGTTATCTGGTTCTCATGTTCAAGAAGTTGTATTTACGTATGTCACATTAGATTGTCTTTAGCACTAACACTTCAGTCTCAGAAGTAGATGTCTTAAATATTTGAGTACTGGCATTACACATAGGATTAGTTGTAAACATTTGCCTGTGGATATAATTAAACGAATTGTAATTGGCACAAGATTCAAATAAATAAAGCGCTTTAACAGATAAAGTTCTTCGATGTATTTCATAATCATAACGTTTATTAAGAAATGATGATATTATATTGAATTATACATTGAAGCGCTTAACGATACATTTCAAATGAGTTTAATAAGCTTTATACCTATTTTATAATAGAATGCAAATTAAACATAAACCAGAACAGGATAGCTACGTCAGCCTTCAAATATATGGAGTACAACTCCGGTTGAGGCATAAACTTTATTTCATTCATACGAAATGTGACTATTTATTCTCAAACAATATATTTAGACGTACTTGCTCATAGTGAGCATCTGCTTATGACTTGGCGTAGTTACATACTTTAATTAGCTCAATGCCATCTGATAACACATTCATATCGTCCGATCGAAAGCCCACCATGATCTCCAGATTTTGTCATATTTCGATATTTTTATGAGGATGCGTTAGCAAGAACGGCTACAAGATAGCCTATATAAAACATGAGTAAGTTAAAAGTAAGAATAATTACTAAAACATGAAACAATGAAAAAACTAGATTAGTATCTAAACAGAATTACCTCACTAATCAATCCTAGCTTTAAAATTATCAAGAAACTTTGACCAATTTCCAAACCCCAAGTTAGTAGTATATGAGATTACATGAAAAGAACTGCAAAAAAATGCTTTATTTTGTATTTTATTATTTTGGTTTTAAACATTCTCGCTCGAAGTTTATTTTTAATTACCTATTCAGAATTATCATTGTTTATCGCACAGTCTATGTTGGCATTTCGGATTTTAGCTTTTATACGTTCCCTCTCGATATTTTTTTATTATCATGATTGATGACCACGATTAAAGAGTTTACTGTATTTCCGGTTATAAACCTTATCCGTTTATAATTGATTGCATTCCAACAATTATTGTCGCCTTTCTATTGTTTATTAATTTGTCATTAAGAATTATACCTGTAGTGACTTTAATTTCATTTCATTGCACTTAATACCATCAAGACACAAAAAACGGCATCACTAGGTGTGGCTTATGACTTATGAGACTATATAACTGTCCGTCTGGCCAGGCCTGGACTAACTATAATGTGAATTTTAAGCGTTATGTGTATAGTTTTATTCGTAAAATGCTTAAAAGGAAACATTTACTTTGCCGGCATACAATTGCAACTATCTACAAATTGTATCCACAATTCCTGCTGCCCCTAATACAAACCCCAAGCTTGTAACAAATCTACTAATCTAATAACAAGTATATTTATCTGCTGATATACAAGTGCCGTATTTTAAGAGTATGTTAAAGACATGTAATAACAAGATAATATACTAATAAACGATATACGTTTCGTTATAAATCTCTGTATTGGTAACGTGGAAAGCAAAATTTTGTTATAATGTATAGTAATTTCTAAACTTGTAGACTAAAACTGTCAGACAATGAGCTCCTATTCACTACAATTTAGGGACGGGAGTGCATGTGACTATCTTCAATAAAAAGAAGACGCCAATAGTGCGCCAAGGGCACACTTTATATAAACTTGTTGTTTTCTAGTATGTTACTAGAACACAAAAAACTAATTTTTCTGACAATTTGATCTATGTATTTGTTCAAATTTGTGGTTTTGGACTACAATTACAAAAAAAAAACACTCTTATTTTGTGATTCAGTCTTATCTGCTACGAATACAAATGAACTTAGGAGTCGCTATAATGGATTTAACACATTTTAATGTAAGTCGTTTACCTTTGAGCTGAGGAAGTAACCACAAATATAAAGTAGACATGTCACAAACCCTATTTAAAACAATAGAATTCGAATAGCTTAGCATAACAACGCACGGTAATGGACTGTTCCCTTATTTGGCTACTCTACATAAGGGAAATGTAACAAAATCTGGAAATTCTGAGATCAAGAGAAAAATCTACTGGCTCAGTAGTAGCCCTCGCCGCAAATAAAAAAAAGCATGGCGGCGGAGTGTTGAAAAATGCATACGGTTAGAAATCCCTTGTAGTATCAAAACGCCTTTATCACTATCCACCATGCGTATGTCGTAGGCAAATGGTTATTTTAGGCAAAAGGCTTTTGCCTAGGCAAAAGTTATATGCCTGGGCAAATAGATATGATATTTATATTTTTAAAGATAATTGCCTAGGCAAATGTATTTGCCAAGACCGTTGTTAGGCAAATAGCATTTTGTTTTAGAATTATGTGAGGTTATGTGCAATCCGTGAATGTTTGTTCTCAAATACGTCATAATTAATATTTGTCGTTGATTACTTCTCAGTAATATAGTATTCTAATCATCATGGTTCCAAGTTACGACTGATTTGTTGTGACAAGCGTCAATAGTTATAAGTGCGGATATAGATTTCATATGGATTTTAATCCACTAAAACAAGACTTTTAGGTTAGGAATGTGTAGTTTTCCATTTAACTAGAAATAAGTTATACTAGACTGGAAAACACTAAATTTCTGATTTTTATCGCCTGGACGATTTGACCCATCGATGCAGGTGATGATACCAACATACGGAAATCATGCGGAACAAATGTTCAACTTAGTGAACATTTGGTGCGTTGAAACGTTTTCGTCTTCGTAATGGTTCACCGATATGCTGCGGAGGTTCCTGTGATGTTCCAAAGACAGTAGCCGAACTAAGCGCCTATTGCAGTGATAAGAAATTAAGATGAAGTCAATAATGCTGTCAACAATCACATAACCTCACATAATTTGAAAATGCAACAGTATGCGGACTATGCAACCTGTCACTTGCGATTACGGTTACACTCTTTTCGCTAAAACCAGTCGCTTACGTCAGCATTTTTTCTCCGTTTGAATCAAATAGACACAGAAAAATGAAAAAAATGTTGCTGCAATGTGTATGGCAATGCCTGTCGTCAAAGAATTTTTGTTATACAAATGAGCATAACCGACAGAGAGGAAGGAAGAGAGACCTCCATTAATTGATGACGCTACGGACTTCTCTACCCGTATGGAATGTATTTTAGCGTAACGAAACGTAACCGATCGATTTCTATACAAAATGCCATTTGCCTAACAATGGCTTGGGCAAATAGCTTTAAACATATAAATAACAGACTCAATATCTATTTGCCATGGCAAATAGCTTTTGCCTAGGCAAAAGCCTTTTGCCAGACATAACCATTTGCCTACCACATATACACATTTAAAACTTTTTTAACTATAAAATGTTCTGTGAAACTGATAAACAATATCTCCATAATATGATTTCAACACTTGGAGACACTGTATAAACACAAATGTATTGTTATTATTATTTTAAAGCAAGGTAACATGGATATAAAATATTGCACAAGTTTTTAGTAACTCAGCTTTAATACACTTACTTTTATTACGTTTCCAGGCAATCTCAGACTGCTTCATTACAATCAGAAACAATGAGCCAAAACAAATCAACAAGCAGTGATTGAAAATTAAACACCATCGTTAAAAAAAAAACATTAGCATTATTACAAAATAATTGTGTATAAGAAAACGTTGTTCAATGAGCCTACAAAGCCCACCCTTTATTCTCTTATAACAAATTCTACTAAATTGTACTTAGGAATATAATTTAACACAATGAGAATGATCTATGTTGAATGTAAACGTTATTTTCCACGCCCCAGAAATACAATGTGACAATCAAATCTAACAAAAATCACATGATTTTGTTACCGTTAAACGCGTGCTAATTGCACCTAAAACCAGTTTTCATCTCCACGCAAAATAGTTATATTAACACCGACGTCAGTTATAAATCTTACCAAACAACAACAAAAAATCTCTCCAACATCGTTAAAAGCTAATTACACTCAACCTCGAATACAGGAGCAAAAATAGAAGAAACCATCATCAATTTGCAAAATTAGAAATTATCTACGCTGCAAACGAGCGACCTCTTTAAGAATATACCTCCGACGGCGTACCAGAAATGCAAAATATAAATAAAACCTGACTCAGGCCGTTCCAATTTACTCTTCGGCACTCTATAAAAGACTCTTAATTTAAGACCGTTCGTTATTAGGCGCTAATTTTAGATTAAACCGTACACCATCGAATCATCTTGAGTTAGATTACCGCACACAGTTTAACTCATCAATCGTCAGTAATAACTTAAAAGAGAATTAACGGTTACGAATCGTAATCGCCGGAAACCAAGCCCAAGATATCCGGCCTACCTCAAAATACTGACGATATCTGATTTCCACTATCCCGTATCAGCACTTTGATCACTTTTGTGTCCGGTGAGACATGAAGAACCGAGTCAAACGCGTGTGGAGACGCCGACACATTTTTCACTAGTGTTCGGTTGCCAACAACAGGGAGTCTGGGATTTTCGTAGGAGATAATTGAATTATAAATATGGGACATAAAATATCGATACTAATACTTCCTACGGAAGCGTGTAGTCAATACGCAAGAGGCATAAGTGAATAGCTCAAGTTCTGTGATAACGACCTGAAGTTGTAGGTCACAAAGTGTGTCCGGATGAAAGTAAAATGTATCTAATTCATTTTCAGTAATTTCCGCGCTTTGTCGTGAGTCATTATGATTAATGACAATAAACTTCTCGCTAATCACGCTCATTCGCAAAGTGATAGTATTCAATTTTATTCAGGAGTCAAGTCTGGTGCTCATCAGCGCCTGGGGAAAATTTCATTTTTTGCACAAAAACATAAGTCACTAAATTTTCAATTAAATTCCTACATCGCACATTTGGGTATTAGACCCAAAAAGCTGGCCATAAATGAAATTTCTAAATTGTTAAATTCCAAAAAGTAAACCAGTTTCTGCGATAGGTAAAAGACCGATGTATTAAAAGGCGGCAATATTTTTTCACCTGAGCCCTGAGCCACGTGTCCTTGTCAGCCAAAAGTTATATTTTACTGAACTTGCTGAACTTAGACGCACATAAGTTGACGCTCTTAGAAACGGTTGCAATTTTGTATTTTAACGATAAATGTGACTTTTTTGTTATACATTCTTTAGAACCAAGTATGAACTTTCATTCGACATTATTTTTATTAAAATTTACCCACAATTTTGTTTACTACAGGGCCGAGAACATTCACTGTTATAAAAAACAGTTGTATGCAGAACTTGAGTGTTTTAGTTTAGTGTTTAGCTTTGTTAAGCTTTTGAAAGTGGCTCAAATTGTAGTACCTATACATTTTTGACATTACAACTACTGGAAAATCTGCTGCGGATAGGTGCGGATGCGGCTTTTGTGATTTTGTTTCTAATACGTTGTAAAGGAAAATCCAAAAATTGATGGCAAAACTGGGAGAGCTGAAGATTACTCATAGATTTCAGCTGTTATTTTAGACATACGTTACAGAATATTTCTAAATATTGACGCGTGTTAAAACGAAATAGCATACTTTTCATACGTCTGCTGTATAATTTAAATGGGCAAGACAAAAAAGTACGTCTGTTCTTAGAACCATAAGAACGAATGACAGCGGTAGCAACCTAACCTCCAATTCGACCGCGAACGTGTGATGTGAACAAGATGTTTTCGTTGGTATGTTTTCACTTTTTTCTGTTAAACATGCTAATGATGGATATATAAATTAGATAGGACAATTATCACAATTAAATGACAGTATTTTTAATAATTAAATATTAATCATGAACGAACTACCTAGTAGGCAACTTAATATACACAGCTAATAACCTATTCACGCGGTACGTTCATAACTTGGTTCATACGATTTTAAGCGATGAATCGCCTTCAGCTCTCCCAGTTTTGCCTATGTGTAATGTGGTGCAATTTCTTGATACCGTGATAGTAGAGGTAATTTAGAACATATTTAACCATATTTAGCTATATACAAATGGTTACGGTTATCGAGATATTGACAACTTTCTGTTCAATGTATCTTGTATGTTGTAAATGCCGTTATGTACGTATATTTTTCCGTTTTGGATCATGTATAGCAAATGTAAAGCACTCTTAAAAATCATCCGAAAAAGAACTTAAACTTTGTACTTGTATATGCATTTCTTGGAAATTGGTTGCTTGAAGCCAATCGGTTTCATATTCAAGGCAAGGAAATACATCGAAAGCACCTACTCGCATACACAGTTCACTGGTTTAAATTAGATTCTTGTTGAGGAGAGACAATACTAAGTTTGTCAATAGAAACTGGTAAGGCGTTTTCGATAAATGTGTTTATGCGGAATGCGGGTTCAAAACATGCGTATTAGGGTCATACCACTAAAAAACGACCGTTTCAGCTTGAAGTATGATCAAATTTCGAAAGTTTTCATGGAAACAATAAGTATAAATATTAGACAATTTTGATGTCTGAGCAGGTTGGTGCCTTGGGGTAGAGGGTGTTGGGTGCGCGTGGGTGAGCCATCATTCTCCGCTGGCGGCTATTTTCTAAGTTTGATAATCGTATATTTTTTGTGTTTAATTTTTGTATTATGCGTATTATTATTCGCTTCTATGGTTTTTTTTTCTGCTGGGTCTGTTAGGTCTGGGTGGAAGAGCAGGATTAACATCCTGAACCCACACCTATTAACCTCATCATCATAACATGTTCATTTGTGCTATGTATATTTTTGTTTTGTTTGAGGTTAATAAAGGCTATTTATTATTATTATTATTATTATTAAATAATACTAAAAATAAATAGATTCTATAGTAATCAATATGGTAAAATAGGTTCTTAATTGCCTCAGCGTCTTAAAAGGAATGCATTGAACGGAAAACAGCATGAATAGCATATGTACCGTTTCAATACACAATATCGACTGGTGTAAACTTTCATTTTCTTCCTCTACCACTGGTCTTTATCATGTTATCCATGTTATCCAAGGTTATACCATGTTATCTCATATAACTCAAAAACGACATGTATTGTTCAATTGGACATGCCATATATTATTTTATGAATTTGACACGGTAGGTAAAACATAATAGAAATAAAATCACAACAAAATATTGATGACAAATGTTGTAGCAGTAATTAATTTACAATAGGTGTAGTGCAATGAAGAACAATTTTTAATACAGTTTCTTTTATTCTATTTTGCACTGTTTTACTGTGTTTATTAAGTTATTAACCTTCAAATTCTTAGTATGAAGGTTAAAATGTTAAACTTAAATAAAACAACACATCTAAAGCCTTTTTAGGTGAAAATATAATTTTGGCCAGGTTTTCAGGTCAAATACCCCACTCTGCATCGGTCCATACAGTAACTATGAAAATATACGTTATTAATATCCGCAAAATGTGTTTCAAAATTAAAATTGTGATGCGACGAAGAGAGAGAAACCAACCTTCAGCAAACAATGTCTAAATAGCTCACTTCAACTTTTGCTAAATGTTGTTATACAGATTTTTTGTCAAAATACACTGGTAATATGTTTTTTATAAGCAGAGTGGAGCACTACTTGACTAGATTTCAAAAATGTGAGTATTGAGTACGTGAGTATTGAGTAAAAGTAAAACTCTTGAGTACTCAGATTTACTCAGAGTAATACATCTACTCAAAACGATTTGAGTAGATTGAGGATTGAGTAATGCCATAGCACATACTTTGGCGTATGCTTACTTTACTTGTTCTTTTCACTCGTGCTTTGCAACACATAGTAAATATGTTTGTCGTAAAAATACGTATTTAACCCAAGATTTTTAATTATTTAAGAAGTTTAACAATCTAATATCAACTACAAGTTTCTACATTATTTAGGTACAGCAAACATAACATTCTTTATTTTTACTAAACCCTTTCAATCAAAATCCGGCCTCCTTCGCAAGTAATTTGACCGGTAATACCCAATATTGGTGCAGCGTTAAGTCCATTTTTAGTGTTTACAATAATAGAGCAATACAGCGACTTGTACAAAGCCACTTCTTTGCGGCTGTATACTTGGTATAAATCACATTGATTGGCGAGTTATTGTACCGCAAGGACCCATCTTGTCCATCCGGCACGCGTCTCTAGTTCCGCGGTACGAATATTGTCACCGTATGCCGAACAAGTTGAAGGCGGACCCAGCTAATGCACTCCGCCGATATCATCTTGGCGTATTGGAACCCCGTTTCTTCAATTCAATAGTTCTCTACTCATTTCATGTTGAGTATAATACTCAGTACACATAGAAAATAATATGAGTATTGAGTAGCGTACTCAGTACTCACCCAAAGTTTTGTTTCGGTATTACTCAATACACATTTTTTTCAGTGAGTTTCTAATCAGTACTCAAAACATAAAAATTTGAGTATTGAGTAGAATTTGCCTATAAGTGCCTACTTACATCGTTACTATATCTGACTCTAGGGTAGCGTTTATCAACCGGGGTTCCGCGAACACTAAAATATTTTAATAAATTGTGCACCTTGTATTAGTGCAGTTTCTAACATTGTGTATGTATGAGCAAGGTTTTTCTTATTTAACAAACATTAAGAGAAAATCATGAAAATCATGTTTGTTGTAGATGAAATTAGGGTGTACAAATATCTTCTTCTTGTGTTTAATCTCACACTTTCTTTTCAGAGAGTAACTGTCATACTGAATAAAATGTAGACTTCGTGAAGCAACCTTTACCGCTTCGCTTTCTGCTCCGCTATACGCTAGCTGTCTGTTCGCGGCCTTACGTAATATGTATTAACTTATTCAATAGGTTCATATATAATTTATTACTCACAATAGAAATCTCCAATTTTACAGTAGAAACACTACAAAACAAGCATTCTTCATACATCAAATTTTAGATAAAGGTGTATACTTGTTGTGGTAATGTATATGTATTAATTGTTGTTGCATCCACCCTACTTCAGAAATTATAAGTAATTAAGGACAAATCTTCCAAATTTTAAAAAATTTCTCCATATTTGTTCAGAAATGTCAAAAGAAGAATTAGCAGTTATTTTTTCGACTGCGACATCGCTGGTTATTTGATACTAGTAAATTTCTGTGAAATGACATTAGAATTACAGTAATTTGACAAGATTTTTTTTTCTATTTTACAGGAAAAGTACAGTAGTTTTGCAGGAAAAGTACATTAATTTCACAGTCGAAGTAATTTTTAACAACTGAAATGTGTTTTTTGACAGTCTTGTTGTTGGTTACACATTTTTCCCAGTGTATACAACTTTTTACTCGGAATGACATTGGGAAGGGCACTGTCCAATATTTTTTATTGGGGTTCCCTTGGGTTCCAACCCAATTTCAATGTTCCGCAAGAGTAAAAAGGGTGAGAAACGCTGCGTTATAGCGCTTGAAACAGCTTTTATATGCTATTTTTGGCTGCTGTGATTATGTATAGATATCATCGATCTCTACCAAGTTGAATAGCCCTATTATTTCATTTGTTTTAAAGACTAATTAATTAGGTTGCGGATAAGACAAAATTTCAACTTAATTTTTTTGAACGAATGTCTGATGAAGTTAATATAAATAAAATCACATTTTATTTCTAGTTGTGTGCTATTATTTTCAACTACCCGAAACTGTCTTGGAACATGGGATTTACATTACTACAGTCAAATTAATCAAATAATTTTCTTATTCCAAAATTCACAGGTCTTTTTCTTGCCTAAAACATTTTTCAAGTTCATTAACTTTTAAAATTTATTTAATTGATTTTAATTGATTAATAAAATGTTTATCATAAAGCTTCAAATAAAGTGTGGTAAGTATTATATCAGTATTATTATTACTTTTTTATTGGTTGTTATAAATTAAGGGGTACTATATAAAAATGCAAATTTAAACATAAATTGTAATATAAGGAGACTATGAAAAATAAACGTAAGGAATAATATAGGTTAATAATATGGTGATATACAGGAGGGATGTAAATTTTTTTTGGTTCAAATCCAGGATGTGGCTGTAATTTTTGATTTATTTAAAATTTACATCCCTCCTGTATATCACCATATTATTAACCTATAATATTGATTTGACTAAAATACGTCGTTAAACATTTTCATTTGTAAGGAATAATCACTACAAAATAAATGATAATAAATTATTATCAAATTATTTATTTTCAAATGATTTTCTTAACTTGAAATAAAAAAAAACTAAATTCACTGATGAAGGCAGTGAATGAATTTATGTTATTTCTTAGGCTGGGTGCGGATAAGAATACCAACTTCTTATGCGATAATGGGTCATCCACGGCTAGCCTAAGAAACAACTTGAATTAATGACTTAATTAATTAAATTTATTTGTGGTAAGTTAATTAAAACTTTGCAATAATGTTTTTTTTTGTTCTGTAAAGATAAGGCGCAAAACGTAATACATAGTATATCTAACAAATTACTAAATTATATCAAACAGTATATCAAAACTTCTTTTTGTTTATGCTCATGTTTTAAACAATATCCCAATAGCCAATATCAATCCCACACCCGCAAAAAATTATAGAGGTTGAACGGAAAAGAAATAAAAATTAAAATGTTTAACGACATGCTTTGTCAAAGTAATAAAGTACCTAAATTATATCGCACCTGTATGTCACCATATTATTAACCTGGAATTAAGTTTTGTTATAATCTGGAAATCCATATGCAAAATTTCAACTTGATTTAAACTCGAAAAATTGTCCAAATTAAAAAAAAAGAAATTAATTTTTTTGCTCATGCATTGTCGCCGGAAATATGCCCACATGCTAAATTGCCACTCGTTTGGACATTGAGAAGTAAATATCGATTATTTGAATTTAACGTAACAAACAAAGAAGTAAAGTTAAGATAAACGCAGTAGTAAGAAAAAAATATATTCTTGTATACAAAAATTATAAGCAATAATTTTATTACTAACCACTTTTCCCATAATCTAACACTTTTCGAGATTACCGCAGAAAACAGAATTTCTCCCTTTATTTTGCACAAGGGTGTTATTGGTGGGAACTCCTGAGATGAAGTTTAAAATAGCAACATAAGTTTTTCTAACAAAGGATTCACATTGTTCCTAATTTTTTACAAACTCATTCGACCGAAAGGACTTGGTCATACAAAAATCATTAAAAAAATGGTGTATGTCGGGGTAATTTTAATTTTTTTTTTTCATAGAAAAGGTAGGTTACAAACTGGAGAATAACATCCAGTAGAAAAAAGTACTTGACTAACACTCTATGTAACATAATCACTAATATTTGGAAAACACATAAGGAAATAATTCTTGTTTAACACATTTCTTTTCAAACGTACAGAAAAGATGGAAATATATGCTTGGACTAAAACTAGTTCTTAGTTGTAAACATAGTACATACCTTGAACTTCTATCATCATCATGAATAAATGGTTAAAGAACTTATGCAATACTTCGAAAACAGAACAAAATAATACGACGATAAATATTTGCAGAAAACTATACATATGCATCAAATAAATTGCCTGAATTGAGAACTTCAATAAAAAATATTAAATCTATTCTCAGTTAAACTTTCTGATTTCGACTTTTGGTCAGCTTTTGATATCGAATGATATAGGCGTCCTCCAAATACATATTATAAAACCGGCCCTTAGTAACGTGTTTTCATCATACATTAAAATTCATAAAAAATCTCGTGGGGAGTAGTGTAACTTCATCACTATTTAAATATTTGATATGTCGGTACAGTACATTAGGTATTGCTTCAAAATACATTACAACAAATTGCAATTAAAAAATGGAAAATCGTAATAGATTTAAATTCTTGGCAGATCAACAGCGTCCAAGAATGTTGTCAGCAGATGTTATAGCAATTAACAATATAAACACGTTTATGACCATATAGCCTTCCGGTCTCGTGTTGACGACTTTATTGACCTGCATGTCTTGGCAGTGTCCTCCTTATAAATGCTGGACAAGTTTCACGTTAAATTAATTCCGAACCATTACAACTGGTTAATGTATTCGTGTTTATGTTCAAAACTGCAGTTAACCTGCAGCAAACAAGAAAAAATAATGTTCCACGGCTTGTGTGGAGATCTTATGATCAACACCGAAATGGCTATATTACTGGCATATAAAAAAACCGGTGCATGGACATAATAAATTTTGTTGGTAAGTGTAAGAAAGTAGTTTGCGCTTGCACATTTAACTTTCCCAACGCAAGATTGAGCGAGAAATGCAATACACAATAAATGTATTCTAGGAAATTGGCAAAGCGGTGAGCACCGAGGATGTTGTTATTATGGAGCAATGTTCTGTGACGTATTTGAGGAAATAATTAAATTTGAGATTGTGTAACTTCGTTTACAGTTTAGATGGTGCGATGTGCCATCAATCTAACTTAGCCAACTCATCAATAACAATTATAAATGCATTACGGTTATCTTTTCAAGAGTATGCGTACGCCAATAGATGGGTTTATAATGAATAAATGTATGTCCATTAAAATAAATTAAAAAGGGGTGGTGGTCAATAAGACCCTTTGCCAATTTTTTTATTTTTTTTATTTTAGGTTGAAAAGAGTTTGGGTCCGAATTAATTTTTTTCGAGCCACCCTATTGGGTACGGCAGACCAGTGCCACTAATTAACTTTAAATTGTTGTAAAAGGATGAATTTCGGTGCAACAATGTAAATATCTCCTCGTAATAATTTGATATTGATCATTCTCGAAATTTGACCCTATACATACATATCGAATTAACACCATACTTTTGCCGAAAAATTTCATATTAATCAAATCTTTTAATAAGGTTCTACTGGGCCAGAAGATATGTGACCGGAAATTGGTACTAGTCTATTTTAGTCATAAGTAATCACAAACGATTGAGATGATAAAGTGAAAAAAAAAACAACAAATTATCTACCACATATCAGAACTCGTTTACATTGGCATATACCGGGTGATTCAAATTCGAGCCTCACCATGGGGATCTCGCTTATTAGTGGAGATAGAGCCTATGTTTAAATTTGGCAAAGTTTCGTATTTTTGTGCTAATCAATTATCTGAAAAGAAATTTAAGCTATAATTTTTCATTTTGAAGATATCCACAAAAAACTGAAATTTTAAGATATCGTTTTTAATTTTTTATTCAAAACCAAATGTAGCTAGACATTTGAAACACAAACATACGGTACTTTTTAACAAGGAATGCAGTGTCATTTTTTAATTTGAAATAACATCAAAGATAGCGGCGTAACCATGGCCAACTTTTGTTTTTCTTATGGGCGCCATATTGAATTTTGGCATTTTCCGATGCTCGTGTTTTGTCTCATTTCCGCAATATATAACATGTTACCATTCTTTTTTTAAATAATTGTGTAATAATCAAAAACCCTTCAGGTACCAAACTGGAGCTTGGTTACAGACCGCCGGAATCGTTGCCAAGCAACGCTAGCAAAATGCACTTAGATCAAGCGGCGCCCTCAGCGTTAGGTTTGCCATTTAACCAAATAAACCTTAATTGTGGTTGATTGTGGATGTAAAATGCCGTTTACCAATAACGAAAAGCTTGATATAATAAGGGTTTATTATTGTTCTCTTAGAAATGTCGCATCGTACAATATTCCTAACATTGGACGGAAATTTAGCGGACCATGGATCGTTTAGTAAACCCTGCAATTCTTATAATCCTCATGGAAATGTTTAAACTAATCAAAGAGATATTTTAGAAATGGTAAACGTTAAATTACATTGATTTGCAATGCTTCAACTACTGGTTTTTACATAAATGACGATTCTTGGATTTCTAAGCGGGAATTAGCCCATTAATTTGTAATTGCCGCAAACACGTGTTTGCAGACCACGAACAAAGATATTGAAACCGTACAAATCCCACACAAGTCAAACTTTGCAATTGTACGAAATTATTTAAATCAACAATTTCCAAATCGCTGGATTGGTAATGGTTGAGTGGTGGATCTCCTGGTTTAAGTCCTCTGGACTATGTTCTTTGGGGAACTGTCAACTGTGAACGACAAAATTTATCAGGATACTCGCAGAAATATCGACTATCTGCGGGATCGAATAACAAATGCGGTCAATGCTCGTCCGGGAAGAACAGTTAGAAGACCATAACAACATGTGGAAAAGCGGGCACGCTTTTATGCCTTCAAGAAAATAGCGGCCAATTTGAACATTTACTTAAAAAAATAATCTTTATGTTGTATAAACTTGCTTCTTTTACAATCTGAATGTTTTAAATCCAAAGCACTCTTGGTCAGTCCGGCGCCGGCGGTCTGTAACCAAGCTGCAGTTGGTTACTTGATAAGCACGACAAACAACAAGAAAAAGAAGAATGTGTTTTTTTTTATTATTAAACCATTGTTTTAAAAAACAATGCCAACATGTTATACATTTCGAAAATGAGAAAAGACACGACTATCGGCAAATGTCAAAATTCAATTAAACTCTTAATTATATCACGCTTTTCGTTATTGGTAAACGGCACTTTACATCCACAATCAACCACAATTAAGGTTAATTTGGTTAAATGGCAAACCTAACGCTGAGGGCGCCGCTTGATCCAAGTGCGTTTTGTTGGTGTTGCTTGGCAACGACTCCGGCGATCTGTAACCAAGCTCCAGTTGGGTACCTGAAGGTTTTTTGTTTATTACACCATTATTTTAAAAAGAATGGTAACATGTTATACATTGCGAAAATGAGAAAAAACACGAGCATCGGAAAATGCCAAAATTCAATATGGCGCCCATAAGAAAAACAAAAGTTGGCCATGGTTACGCCGCCATCTTTGATGTTATTTCAAATTAAAAAATGACACTGCATTCCTTGTTAAAAAGTATAACATAACAAAACATAACGGCTAAAAGAGATGCCTTCACAGTTCTTTGTATTTCGTATGATATACACAGACAGTGCTCTACCAGGCACGATATTTGTCGATATTTATACGATATTTGTCGATATTTATCGCTATTTTATTCGCTAATTAATCTCCCTATTGTCTTTTTTATCAGTTGTGTTCGTCTGCAACCCGTCTGCGGTTGGAAACGCATCAAAAAATGCATTTTTGTTGCGAAGAAAAAAGGGACCACTTGTCGATATCACGCTACGCTCTCACGCATTAACTTATTCTATCCAAAATCCAGAGGTCAATGGCCGTCATTAAAAAATTTCTAGATTTTTAATTCTCTAAACTATCTAAAGAATTAATTCTCTAAACAGTTTAAGTACGAGTTTGCATTTTTAAAGTATACGTCTGGAAACCGGCAAAAGCACGGAAAACAATTTATAATAAGAAAAACAATAGCAAATTTACCTCTATACCATATATGTCCATCGGAAAGTTTTTGAAAAATCCCATACAAACAAAGGAAGTTTTATTTATATAAAACACCAAAAGAAAACACACATATGATAAACAGTCAACGTTTAACTATATGTTTATTGTTTATCAAAAATATGCACCCACTTAAAATGACCCTGTACATTATAAATACGTGAATTCTGATTACCTGTATAATTATGTATATTGTGACTTAATTTAAGTGCGCTAATATTGTATAGCATACTGGAAGTATAGAACCCTTCTAGCCGCCATATTAGGACGTTTTCCTGAAATATTGTTTACGAAAAAATTTTATTTAGGAAACTACACTGGATTGTATTAATAGAAAGTCAGTGAGCGCTCAATAGGTACGTCAGGTTTTTGCGTTTTGTTTTTTGTTTTGTTTGTCTTTCAGGACTCTACGGCGTAACAATGCGCCATATTTATAGCCTCTAGGGTAGTGGCTTAATTCGCAAAAAATAAAGAAAATCATGTTTTACATTTCGGACTATTTTTCGTCAAAAACGTTGTTATAGAACTATTTTGATTCCGGATTCATAATCAGCATAAACTGCATCTTAAGCAGTTTCCATCTACAAAACTGCGTTCCCATAAATGTATTAATGTTTTCGAAATGTAATAATACTATCTATATACATAACGAAGTTCTGCTTGAAAGTTCATAATAAGTCATAATGTAAGCAACATATACTTTATATACTACTCACATCTAAAAAGTTTATTGTGTACGCACAAATGACGACATAATCCCTAGCAAAATACACACCGATGATTATAACGACATTAGCGTTGTGTAATGATGGGCGTGGAATAATGGCGTTTGTATAATGAACTCAACAACTCAACAACAGCTGTTGGCAAGCATCTTCGCTTAATTCTTTTAATCCATTTTAACTGGTTGACCAAATCTATCTCCCCCTCAATTCTACATGTCCCCCAGGGTTTTAAATACGCTGTATTTGCGCAAGTAAAGAAAATGAAATATGCTCGTCCGTTTGGGCATCACACACAGATGATACCGAAGAGAGTATAAACATGTATATTAAAACCAAATTACAATCGGTAACAGACGGTAACCCAGAGTAAACAAGGAACCATTCAAGCGTAACAATGACAGCACACACCACATGACATAGACCATTGCAAGTTAAATATCCAATTACATCTATTATATCGGTTTTATGCATAATAATGACTATAATAACAATATAAGTCTTTATTATAATTGTAGGTACCTACTAGCGCGCTAACAAATACATAAAACGGATCCGTGTGGGAAATATGTAGCCTACTTCATTTATAATTAAGACTTTGCCTAAGAAGGCAAAAGGCACATTAATGTTAACCCGTTTATAGGTTAACGACTGAAATGAAAACATTCATTTCCTGTATCCCGTTCACAATATTATTCCAATTTAAAATCGATTTTATTTCTTTTAGCAAAAATATCCAAACCATAATCAATTCGCTCACTTGGGCTTGGTCAAAAATCATACATTCAAATAAAGCGAACCATGGATCGGTAAACTAGGTTTTTTGCTCGTGGCTGATATAACTCTGTTGGGTAACTTTCTTTAATTACAACGAAAAATAGACCATACTTTAAGTTCGGCGAATCTATTAAGGTTGTACAATAGATGTTACTGCGCATAACAATGCCGTATTTTCTACCATATTATTGCGGACGATAAACTGCCCCAGAATCGCGTTATCTATTCGATCGGTAATCGAGAGATCGTGATAGGAACATTTGTTCGGAAGTACAATCAATATACAGGCGTTAGTTGCGCTCTGAAAACACAAAGGAAGAAAAGCCGCCAGGTAGAATTAGAATTTCACTTCGATATATTGCAAGGTTCATCATGCATATCGCGGGCTACGTTCACCTGATTTTAAATTTAAAATATGTATACGGTAGCCGTCGTATACGATTAGGTCGACAATTCTTGAATAATTCACACGATTTATTTAGATTATTTCAGGGACTGCTTTCAATGTGGTACGAAAAAAAAAGATTGCATATTGAACGATATGAAATATTTGAATTATACATTTTTAATAACAGAACTACTACTGCAGTAGAGAAAAAAGTCTTTAAGTTGGGAGGTCGTCACAGTTGAGTGACATTGTTTGAAACCGATGTGTTAACGCGTTTGGTCTTACGTTTTGAAACATTTCAATGTTAACGGAGAGGGAAATAAACAACAATGGAAACCACCGCTCAACTTAAAAGCGCTACCAATAGACCGCGTATTGATCAATGTTTTGTATTGACTATTGTAAAGTACCTAGATTTTCTCGCAAACCACTCGTCCAGTTTTTATGAATGTTTTGCGGGGTTATTGGTTGATATGGCTGTATACCGCTCGTCCAGTTTTTATGAATGTTTTGCGGGGTTATTGGTTGATATGGCTGTATATGTGACCCCACACGAGAGATTCGCACTAACTACCGTCTTTCGTTTCGATAGTATTGACCCTGTGTTTGAAGGCCCATAACTCCAAAACGACTGAAAAACCCTATGTCCTACTCCTCAATCATTTCTACATAAGTTGTATGTATGACTGTCAAAATTGTTTGCCTCTCGGTGTAAACATGAGCGTGAGAGAAGTGAGAAAAGTACCCGATTTTTGCAGTTTTAAATAAATGACCGGCTTTCCGATTTTATTCCTTTTAATCCACTTCACCAAAATTTTCAGTTTTTATTCAGGTTGCGTTTAGAGTCTCTTTAATAGATTGGCGTTTTTGTTTTCTTCAGTTTTTATGTAATAAAGAATGCGAACGAGATTTTGATGGAAGCCGATATCTCAGTAACGAATTTTAGACAATGAAATTAGCATGCAAATAATCCTTATTTACTGAGAAACACATCCCTTGAATTTAATAGTTTTCCGACTATTTGTTAATTTTTAAGACCGAAATCCACATGAACAATATTTTGCGCCGTTTGGCTTCCCTCGCTTGTGGGTTTTGGCACAGTTTTGGTGCGTGGCAGTCGAACGAGATACGGGTATTGGCCCTGTGCACAGTATAGAGCGGGGGATTTATAAACGATCTACGCGCCCGTTGCGGAATGTGTATCCGCCAGAAGTTTTCTCGGTCACCGCTACACGCAAAGGCGCTGAGTCGCTTTATTATTTCTGTCAGCTGATGGCGTTCGTAAACGCGCTCTGGATACAGGTAACTACACCACGTGGGTAATTACTAGGGAGGAAACTGCTTAGAACACCGCCACCTCCTAGCGATCTTAGACTCTTCCGGCGGCAAAACAGATGTGCTTGTCGTACGCGCACCCGGCCAATAATTAATTGTACATTTAAATTCAATATCTATATTAAACTCGCACTACTATTCAAAATTCCGCAATTATATTGTTCTGGTCGTATCGTATAGTAAATAATCTTCCACTGTCCCAGCTACGTTTCCGTGTACCGTTACTATTGACGTAGTGCGCGCTGCACGAAATTTATATCATTCATATTAAATCGCTTTAAAAACTACTTAAAAATTATTATGCAATTCTTTTTCTACGGTCGCATTAAATAAAATATGACGATTATTTACGTGCATATCCTGTTATCGTATTCGTTAATGAGATATCCGCTGCCATAAAAATCTTGTTTGCAACCTTTAATACACAAAAACTGAAGAAACATAAAACGCCAATCTATAGAAGAAACTCCAAATGCGACCTGAACAAAAATTAAATATTTGTGGTAAGCGGTTTGCAAGGAAAAAACTTGGAAAGACTAGCGTTAATTTAAAAGTGCAAAAATCGGATACCTTTTCTCATTTCTCTCGCGCTCATGTTTACACCGAGAGACATAAAATATTGACAGTCATACAACTTATAATGATTCAGAAATCAGGACTATCACACACTTAAATTTTTTTCTGTTCAGTAATTTCTGAGTTATGCACCTTCAAACACAGGAGTCAATACTATCAAAACGACAGATGGTAGTTGGGGCGATTCTGTCATGCGGGGTCACAAATGCTCAAGAGTGAAATTTAATAAAAAAATTTATTATGATACTATCGTTATTACTGATAAAAACTTTACAAATGACTATACATCAGTTGAATGAGGATTTGTTTTTTCACTACACACATTTATCCATATTTCATGATTTTTTCATTAAACTAAGCCGTTATTTGAAATCCGATAATAACAATTTTCTATATTGTTTTCTGTGGTTGAATTCGAAAATTGAATTTTTATGTGAAACGGCAAATATCAATTTAAATCTAAAATAAATAAAAATCTTTTTGGATACATTAAATACTCAATCCATAATTATTTAATAATGCAACATACTATGATATACTTTCTGCATCGGTATGACTATGAAATCCATGCAGTCTACTTGAATAATCAAAACCACCGCAAAGGCACAGATGTAGTTTCTCAACAAGATTCCAGCTTTACTAAATTCATGCAACAGTTCAACTCTATTTTATTAACAAGAGGAAAAAATGTTTGAATAAACACTTCTTAACTAAGAGTTTCTTAAAAAAGTTTCTTAATTTTGCAATTACCACATAAAAATCAAAGAGTTTTTGTAATTTAAAAACTATTACACATATCAACATCTACTTTCATCATGTTACCACCCTATACCAACAATTTCAGAGTTATTTTGATTTTACCGCTTTCTCGTTAATTTCTGCGGTAACGTTTAAAATTAAATATCTTGGTCGTTACTGAAACGAACAGTTTCATGTTGTGGGCGCATTCCCAATCACACACATTACCAAACAAACTGATACTTAGTTCATCACTATATCCTATACAAAGTGTTAAAAATTTGCAACACACTTCAGAACACATAACTGCAAATAATCCTTTTTCAGATTTTCGTAGTAAACTTAAAATCCAATTTCGTTCCGCAAATAAAAAAAAAACGGTAAAAAAAGTGTTTCCCTTTTTGTCTTCTTGTTGGGAATTTTTGGTGGCCCAAAGGTACATATTTTGTTAATTAATTTATACCATGCCTGTTTTTTTTCCTGCGCACAACTAAAAATTATTCCCAATAAATAATGCGGATATTCACGAATTTTTACTAGTACGAATTCACAACATTCAACCCTCATTGCATAATCTACAGTGATGTCAAGACAACAAGACTAGAGTCCCTTTTTCAGAAGCATTTAATGCCTACGTATCTCAAAAAATTATGAACTACTAAAAAAACATTTGCTTATGTATAGTATGCAATATATAGAGCGGAAGATTTTCTTTCAAATGGTATACTGTTAATCATTGTGTTCCATTTGAAGAAAAATAATGACTTTTAAACTTTGAAACTGTAATACAGTGTATTCTCAGTAACGTGAAGAATTATGTTAATAGTGTTCACCTCGAGGACTTCATGTTACTGGATAGGTAGTTAATAATAAATATGTAGTATAAAACAATAAGGCAAATAATTAAAATTTCTAAAAAAAATTCTCGTAATTTTTTCTGGATATGCACTACGCCCGAAGCTCAAATAAAGACCACTATCATAGTTTGACGGATACTTATTTAGTATGTATTACAACAGTTCACATTTAACTAAAAAAATGGAAATGGGGTCGGGGTGCTCACACTATAGAAACTAATTATACTGTACTTGAGTTGCACCTAAGTTATGACACCCTGTATTAGGATGAGGAATTAAACATAATTTTGGTTGAACACGTTTAAGATTTTGATTTTGATTTTACGCGTTGTCGCAAAAATAAACGAAAGAGTGAGTAACCTAATTAATATAATTCAGAAACTCACAGAACATTTTACTTCGACTATTTTAAACAGATACATATATCGAAATTGTGAAACATCTAAAACTTCTTATGGATCAGTTCCGTGAGACATCTTTCATTAAAAATCCGGATTTATTGGATTTCGATATTTTAAATTGCGATTGAAATAAGAAAGCCAGACACACCAATATTATAAGAATCGGTTTGTTTTAGTTCAAATAATCACATGTTGGATAACAAACCGCATTATGCACAAGAAAGTAAAAATGTAAATAAGAATTATGTATTTGTAGTAAAAAATGAAAAGCTCAGAATAAGAAAATGTACAACAAAATCCCCACTTTGTTGTAGAGTCAAAACTAAAAAGCTGACAACAAGAAACTGTATTAGAAAATCCCCAATATTGGTCTGCTTCAGATCGACTTATCTGAAGAAGTTTTGCATTACCTGAGTTGTGCTTCAGCAGTTAAACTTAACTAAATCAGTAGAAGTATTCCGTGAAGTATATTGTTGTTCAAATCAACAAAATAAATGTTAGCAATTGTAACCTGAACACCGAATTTGAAAGTAATACAAATGTTATTAGTTTTGGGGTGTTGCGTCAAGTATGTATTAGAAAGTGCAAGTTGTAATAGTCTGATTAAAAATCTGTCAGTCAAAAATCGTTAACGAACTTCGATAAATCGAAATTGTTTATCAACTCGAATACTTTCTCAGCTCATTAACTAATCGTTTTCAAAAATTTAGGTTCCTCTGTATGCACAAAAATTTAAGGACAAAAAAAATCTTTGGCGAGTTTTTAGCAATATTTTTTGGGCCTATACCCATGTCCAACAAATCTCTGCACTACATGAGGAAGATAGCAACAGCTAACAATTAAAATAGAAAAAAATGCGTCTAATAATGATAACCTACATGTTTTGCATAGTATATTTGCTAAGTGGTCTTGTAACTATGCAGTATATCTCTGTGTTGCTAATAAGTGTGCAAATATCTGCCCTCGTTGGTCCATATATTTACTACATGCAAGAACCACAAATATTTGGTAATTGCTAAAGACAACTATCTGTATATGGTTTCAGTATTTATCACAACTATGACGCTGTAATGGGAAAAACAAACAAACGACAACAAAAAGTCAACAAACTTACCTAAACCAAGGATGCTCAAATCCTTAGAGGGCGACTCGTCGCTCCTGCGTTTCGCGCCATGCCCCACGCCCTCGCATACTACTGCCACGTCACCGTCTTCCATCGAGTGTTCGTCGCCGAAACCTGTTCCCTTCGACCGTATCAGACTCTCGATCTCTGATTGCATCTCGTCGTTTCGATCCCTTAGCCGTGAGTTCTCCAGCTGCAGCTCCTGCAGCTTCTCGAGGAGATTCTCGATCTGTTTTTGCTCTGATTCCTGACATTTCTGCTTCTCGCACACCAGGCTCTTCACCTGCTCGTTCAGCATCTCCCTAAGCTGTTGCAGCTCCACCACCTGACCTGACAAGTTTTGATTCTCCGCCTCTACAGATCCGAGATATTTCTGCGCGAGATTCAAGTCGTTTCTCAGTTTTGATTCTTCGCATTCGAGATGGGCGATTCGCTGTTCTAGATTTTTGTTCAAAACGGTAACTTGATCTTTTTCGTTGGAGCATTGCTCAGTGACATCTTTCAGGATTTCAGCATGTCGCTGCTCGAGTAATCGTACTTGTTTTAGGGTGTTTTTCTCCATTTTTGCGTGGTTGTCGTCAACTTCTTGCGCGAGTAAGGTCGCACGATTATTTGCTTCCACTACGTCATTTTTAAATTTTTCTCGTTCAGCTTGCATTTGTTCCAAAATGTTTTTTAGGCACCGAATTTCCGACTGGTATAAAACTAAGATTGCTTGTAAAAGCACGATATGGGGGTTTGAGAAGTCCGGTCTACACTCCTGAATGCCTTTGATTTCTTTTTCAATCACCGATGCTAATTCTACGATATCGATATCTCTTGAGGTGAAGCCCAAGTCCGTTAATAACAATTTTGGTGAAGTTATACCCGCAGTCTCCAATAGTTCTATTAATGTATCGTTACTAATATACCCGTTTCCTTTTGGACCCAAACTTATGTACTGCACACTTTTTGAGTTTAAGAATACTGAATCACTATCCGAGACGCAGGTTATGCTCAAAGTGTCGACGGAATTCTTCGCGGTTGAGTTCAGAACGTCAACCCAAGCTTCGTCTCTCTGTAGGACTTCTAGCAGCTCTTGAAAACTGATCCGATGGTCAAAATCGTCGATTAATTTATCAGATAGTTGCCGCAGTACACCGTTCGCTAATTCCCTAAGTCCGATCGCATCGCAAACTAAAATTAATTCGGTTTGATTTAAGTATCCATCCTCACCAACACCTAGATTCTTCCAAGCCTCGCGAAGCATGCTCTCGGTGCACACAAACTCCTCCTGATTGGTGCTGAAGCTATTTAAAAAAGTATCGTCGCACTGATTATCAAATAAGTTATTACCGGGAAAAGAAGTGCACCTCTTGAGATTTCCGCTGGTTTTGCGTTTCTTATGCGACACTTCACTTTGGGAATTCGAACGCTGCACTGAAACGCCAATTACCGTATTGTTCATATATTTCATATCGTTACGCTCTTTAATAGGGGAGATTTCGTCACTCCTGGGTCGTGATCGTCTGCCGTATTTTTTTGACCCATACACAAATTTTGGGGATACTTCTCGTTCTGGCGATCCGTCAATTTGAGAGTTATTTTCTGAGTTTTGTATGTTACCGAGTAGGGCTAACAGGGCATCTTTAAACTCGTTGAATGTAGCTCTGCTACTCGTGGGGTCATTTAGTAGGCATTTGATGAGCTCGTTGCCTTGTTCTTCAAGTTGCAGCGTCTGGCAGAGCTGCGTCAGGCCATCCCTGTCCAAGCTGCCGCTGTTGTCATAATCATAGCTGTCGAAAACTTTCAGCAGTTGCTGTTCGTAAGGATCCAGTGGTCTGTGTTCCATCATCTTCGCGTCTATTTCACACTGAAATGGAAAAGGAAACTCAAATTAGGAACGAAGTACTCCGTGCGCAACGAAAGCACGTTCAATTTCCTGTTCACACTCATTTCATGGTGCAAAAACTGTCGTAAATTGACAATAAATAAGAGTCTGTTAACACCGGTAAAAGTGATTGGGTAATTACCTAAACATTCGCACGAAGAAACCATGTACGCGATGGAAAAAATTCTAACGGGAACATTTAATCAGCGAGAAACGTCAGATAATGTCACAATCACAACAAAAACTGGGTCGAAATTCTTGCTGCGCCGTCTGTTCTACACTCTTCGCGGGTTTCTGGTAGTCGGTAGATGTCGTGCCACCACATTCGCTTTTCAATAATTCTTCCCTCTCCACTTCAACCTCGCTAAAATAGGAAACTACACAAACAAAACCACAGTTAAACATAACTCAAAATTACTCCAATAGATGTCCCCTCACACCAACCCAACATAAAAACAGTACAGATTTCAATATTATTCACACAAACCAAAATGATAGATGTCAGATGGCGCTTTTAAACAGCTCTGGGACATTTCAGGTTATGTACAATTTGCAAAAATCGCAATAACCTTACTATCACAGCTTACAGTAAATAACGATGAAAGAAATAAAAGATGATAAGGTAAGTTGCCATTGTAGAGCCAAACAACTTCCAGTAATCACCGTAATTATTCAATAGGCAATTATACTATTTGGACAAGACATAACGAAGATACCATGTTTCCGAAACAGCTTCCTATATGGAATTACCGGTGGATTGTGCGCCGGGCTGGCGTACTTTATGTTCACAAGTAAACCACGAATGGCTAGCCACTGTGCTGTTGCTTCCTGGACAGTAATAACGATGAGTTACTGGATTCAATGTCGATACAATTATTCGAAGCAGAAATTTGAAATGTTAAAGGTTCAAAGGCTGTTGCAAACACACGCCTTATATGAAGGCACGAATACGGAGAAAGAAGTTGATGAGAAAGCAAAAAATAGCCAAGTAGGACTACAGGACGCATGAACTGTCGTCATGTCGTAGTATATTGTATTATTTTCGAATTAAGTTATCTTGACCTATACATTACACAAATGATGAAATAACTGATAAGTATATTTGAAAACATGTGATTTATACGAGTGTTGTGTAATTAAAGATATTTATTGCATATCTTGTTTATGTATTTTAGTATTTGGAAAATTCCGTTTCTTTGTGAACGATATTTGCACAGTAGAAGTTCAAAAATCGACCTAAAATGATTTTATTTGAATCCCTCATACCAGCACTATGTATATCAAAGGAAATGTCAAACTTACCTGGATTATTTGTGTACTCTTGAAATTTTGGTTTACATGATACATTACAGCATATTAAGCTCAAAGTGCACATCATATGTACATATGTTGTTTGGCTCCTGAGGAAATTGAAAGCAGAAATGTTAAAAAACATGTGCCTACTATTTTATAAGCAAATCAAATTAGGTCTAAACGCCGAAAATTATAAACAAGCTGGTCGGTGTGTGTGTGTAGCTTAATTTTTATCTTAAAAGTCCATCGTTCTCATTGCTGCAAATAATTCATACGTTTGTAAAAGCGGGAAGAACTGTGATAATGCCCCCCCCCCCCCTCGGAAAAAAAGGGTTGATCTTCCCTTCAAACGCGGTCAAAACAAAAATACAATTATTCCGGACGATGGACTCCCCTCTGATTAAAGTTTAGCCTACAGGCAGCTCCGGTGTATACCTACCTATTCTCTGGCTCCGGTCCGCGGGCCGGATCCGGACCACCATCTTGTATCCGGTCCGCAAAGACGTTTAATCTCATCCATCTCATTGTCAATCAAACACACTTATCAGGTCGGGCAAGTAAGCGGCGCAACTTTTGCAAAATGAAAATCCTTATATCCATATTTTTTGCTATTTTTTAAACAAAAATATCGATTTTTTGCTCTCTTAGTTTTCGAGTTACCGAAGCGCAGCTGACGTGCCGACAAGCCAGCGCCGCATTTTGGAAAAAGAAATGAATTTGAAAAAACTAAGCAGTCAGTATTTTTTTGCTATTTTTTTACCAAAAAAGATATTTTTTGCTTTGTTAGATTTTGAGATATAGGGGTGCGCCGCTCATGTGCCGGCAAGCCAGCGGCGCATTTTGGCAAAACAAATAAATTTGAAAAAATTAAGCAGTCAGTATTTTCCTGATAATTTTTTACCATGAAAGATTTTTTTTTGCATTGTTGGTTTTTGAGATATAGGGGTGCGCCGGCAAGCCAGCGGCGCATTTTGGACAAACAAATAAATTGGGAGAAAGTAAGCAGTCAGTATTTTTTGCTGATTTTTAACGAAAAAAGTTTTTTTTTGCATTGTTAGTTTTCCAGATATACAAGGTACCCCACGTTAGATGCAAGGTAGGGTAACGACAAGAGTGGTTGGCACTTGTATTTGATTATCATTGGAGAACGTGGGTGCCAACGACTCCTTACTCAGTGGCCATAAGAAATCATTATATTCGATTCTTCCATATAAAAAAATGTTATGGATAGCCATTCGCGCTACAGACAGAAAATATTTGCATGCATGCAGGATGTTAAAAATTTATAACTCAAATGTTGCATTCTTCAACATTCAAAACAATTTTTTCAATAAATATCCTGTATACTAATTGATACATCATTCCTATCGTCAGTGGTGCTTGAGCTATTCATACTAACCTTTTTTTAAATTTATTTGATTGTTGCTGATACTGAATTAGCAAGCCTTGATATTTTGACGGATGTTTAGGTGGTGACAGATTGTATTTTCTTAAATGTAAATTTGTAAATTTTATGAATTCATATTAACAAATGTTCAGGATATAAGAGTATAAATTAATAAAATAAAACTGCACTATTGGCCAGCCAAAATTCCCATGCAACAAGTGACGCAAATTTCCGGGAAACTTCTTGTTTTAATTTTGTTATCTATAATTTATTGTAGGGGACAGGTATATGTATAAAATAGGTATATGAAACCACAATATTGAATGATAGAGCACAAGATATATTATTGAGTGGTGTATTATTACATAGGTGTTCCATTTGACAAAAGTTACCTACTACTTGCGATAAAATTGTATCACCGGCAATGATTATGTACACAGTTTAAAATAAACGTTAATAAGTTTTGTCCATAAATCAATTACATAATAAAAAACATTTCTTTACGTAGTAATATTTATTTCTATGCCCAAGAAAATATTTATGATTAGGAAACAAACCATGAAAAAGTATAGAGTAATTTTCAATAGTGCACCTGAATTAAAACCTTATAAAACAAATTTTGGAATTGTTAAATTTATAAGGATTTTTCAACGTACAAAATATATTTTTTACAAGACGCCATTGACCGTTTTATTACATGTGTTCCTTTTGCGATCTGTACTAGGTACGCGCGATAAGTTTGCATTGTAAATAGATCTTTCATAAACGCTCCCAACAAATTTTATTTCTTACATAACAAAATACAAAAAGCAAAATAACGCATTTTATATACAAAACTTAACATAATTTAATTATAGGGCGCACACTCGAAAACAAACACAAACAAATATTTTTTAGTAAAAAAATTAGCAAAAAAATGCTGAGGCTATATCTCAAAAACAAACAAAGAAAAAAAATCTTTTTTGGTAAAAAATTAGAAAAAAATTAGCACAAAAATATAGGCTGTTCACATTTTTCAAATTCATTTGTGTTTCCAAACTGCGCCGCTGGCTTGTCGGCACGTCAGCGGCGCCTCGGTAACTCAAAAACTAAGAGAGCAAAAAAATCGATATTTTGGTAAAAAATAGCTAAAAAATATGGATATAAAGATTTTCATGTTGCAAAAGTTGCGCCGCTGACTTACCCTACCTACACTTATCTGATTTTTTCAACTAGTTTGTTTTCCGTCGCCGTCGGTCTATTTCCGTAACTAACGCCAATAACCGACGCTAAGGGCAAGCATAATGTAAAATACTTGGCCAACATTTAAGAAATCAATGTAAAAATTCTTAATTAACATTGGCCTGAAAGAGAACTGCTTATATGCAGGACACATTTTTATCAACAAAGAACATTTTCAATAGTATGAGTTATTACCTGATTATTATCTAATCAGCACTCTACAAAAATCAGCACTAAGAGTTATTGCACATGCACCACCATTGACTCATTGCAAGCCCCTGTTTAAAAAGTACAGGATTCGGACCCTAACCAGGGAGTATATAACCTATTCTGATGAGAGCTTGCAGAGAGCTACCAAAAATCCAAGGAGAGAAGTCTGGCTTGGAAAGTCGCCAAAGCAATTCCAGGAAAACTTGAGGGATCTGCTTTATGAAGAATGCTACTACACTTTTCAGGAATACCTAGACCACACGAATAGCAGCTGATTCTTTCTATTTTTTGACAATTCACAATACTACTAATACCTGCTACACCATTTTGTATTTTGCCATTGTACAGAGTGCAAATTAAGTAACGGACTAATTCAATAATTCTGTTAATAACTAAAATATCGAAAAAATCTAAAAGGGGTATAGCGATTAAAATTATAGCGAATACAGACTATTTTCATGGATTTTCATCAATAGTTGTAAGAGTTATAACGTCATCGATATTTTTTTAAATTGAAACGAATATTTTTTGTATTTTATTTTGATGGTACTTTTTAATCTCTTTTCAACGGTATAAAAATTTTGAAAAAGACTTTGCAGTTACGGGGTACCCCAAGGATCAGTTTTGGGCCCCATTCTCTTTTTAATTTATATCAACGACATTAATTGTGCTACTGAAGCAACTGATCTTATTCTATTTGCGGATGACACAACGGTAATTAAGGGAGGTGATGATTATGAACAGCTTCTTAATACAGTTGACCTATGTGACAGAGATATTAAAGAATGGTTTTCTTCAAAAGCGCTTTGCATCAATCAGGATAAGTGCTTATCGGTATTGTTTACATTGCGACATGAAGCGCGTTCCAGTACGGACGATAATGAGAGTGTAAAATTCTTGGGTGTTATTCTTAACTCCAAATTAAAGTGGGAAAGTCATGTCGGACATGTTTCAGGAAAACTTGCGAGGGTGATTCATTATTTGAAAATCTTGAGAGAATCAATCTCTATAAAATGTCTTAGGGTTGCATACTTTGCCTTTTTTCACTCCTTGATGACATATGCAATATTTAACTAGGGCCATTCAGGTCACAGCAATAAATTGTTTTCTCTACAACGCCGATGCATAAGAGTAGTACTCGGAGTCGGTTGGAGGGAAGATTGCCGTGAACACTTCCGAAATCTCAATGTTCTGACACTTCCATCCGCCTACATATTGGAATGTTTAATGAACGCTAAGGTCAATGCCAGTACGTTTGTGACATCGAATGCAATTCACTCGTACAACACTCGTGAGAATCAGCAGTATCGCCGACCTTTTCTGAGATTGCAGAAGTCGCGCAACGCATCAAATTACTGGGCTCTAAAATTTTTTATGTTCTGCCGCCAGCAATTAAGTGTTACGCCAATAACAGATTTAAGACAGTTATGAAACAATTCTTGGTTGAAAAATGTATATTCAATTACGATGAATACTTTAACTGTAATTTCGTAGAAATATGTAGTGCATAGTGTTTTTCTTTTTCTGTTCTGACTTGTGTAAACAATTTTCTTTGTAATAACACCAATAAAGATTATTATTATTATTATTATTATTATTATTATTATTATGTTATATGAGAAAATTTTCATGAAAATGTACTTTAAAGGTGAACCATATTAAGAAAACAATCTTAAAATCAAGTCGACGTGCTTGATGTTTTGAGAATGAATTACTATAGTTACGTTACATATCGCATTTCGGTTACGGGAATAGAACTACGACCTATGGAGAAAGTGTTGCAACCTGTTTGCTGAAAAATATCCAGGCCAACGAATTAGGCAGTCGACGGTATGCAGAATTGATATCAAATTTCGAGAAAAAGAAACTGTACCTACGCGATTTAACTAGGTCTGGACGCCCGAAAAAAGTTACGGACGAAGTAAAACTGGATGTTTTGTTAGATCTTGAGGAAAATCCACATTCAAACAGCCGTGGATTGGCATTAGAACATGACAACAGTCAAACATCCGTTTTAAATTTACTAAAAGTAGAAACATTTCACCTCTACAAAATTCAACTTATTTATCAAATTGCCGAAACCGACACTGACCACAGACTGGAATTTTGTGAAAGCATGATGAACATTTGCACCCAAGATCGAATGTTTGCCAATCGGATAGTGTTTTCGGACGAAGCAACATTCTCGTTTTCTGGTGTGGTGAATAGACATAATTGTCGATATTGGGCTGGAGAACATCCGCATTGGACGGTCGAAGGGCATACACAATATCCCCAAAAAATAAATGAGTGGGCAGGAGTTGTTGGCACTCAAATTGTTGGAGCATTCTTTTTTAATTACAATTTAACTGGCAACCCAAATTTGCAAATTTTTCAAAATGAAGTCATGCTAGCGTTACGGAGAATGTTTCCAAATTACAACAATCCAGAACAGGCAGGATTCCAGCAAGATGGTGCCCCACCGCGCTATGCCGCTAATGTGCGTAATTATTTGGACGCTACATTTCCTGTGAGGTGGATTGGAAGAAGGGGACAATGGAGTGGCCAGCTAAATCACCAGATCTTACACCGCTTGATTATTTTCTGTGGGGTTATTTAAAAAATAAGGTTTATAAAGATCGTCCCAACAATTTAGAACACTTTAGACAGAAAATACAACACGAGTGTCAACAAATAACTGCCGACCAGCTTCAAAATATCGTGTATGTGTTTTATAAACGACTTGGAAGTTGTCAAGTGGCGCAAGGTCGACAATTTGAACACTTGAGATCCAGCATATTGTAATTTTGTAAATAAAATTTAAACAAGTTTTTATAATTTTTAAATTTTGACTTTTGTATTCGGAATAACTGGATAAACAATTAATGTAATGAAACGTACAAGCCAAAGTTTTTCTTGTTCAATTTTTAATAAAAAATACCAATTCATCAACACAGAATTGAAAATTCTATGACTGTCAATTTATGGGGATTTTGTTCAGAACAAGTAACTAAGTAAGGTGACTAACTCCTAGAGCTAAACAACAAGATTACTTCGATTATTATAACCAGTATAAAAATGTTTTTAATGATAATTTTTCTTGAAAATTTTCTAATGTAACATAATAAAATTTTTATACCGTTTAAAAGAGATTAAATAGTACTATCAAAATAAAAAATATTGGTTACCATTTAAAAAAATATCGATGACGTCACAACTTACAAATATTGATGATAAAAGTTGTCACTTTTATTTGAGGCTCTATTAACCCAATAATAACGGTTTTCCGTTATATTGATGGTAATCCATGAAAATAGCTTGTCCGTATTCGCTATAATTTCAATCTCTATACCCTATTATTTTTATTAATTATTAATTTTAATCTCTATACTATATTTTTTCGATATTTTAGTTATTAACAGAATTATTGGATTATTCCGTTACTTAATTTCCACCCTGTATGTATTTTGGGGAAATAAGTTGAATTGAATTGAATATAATTGACAACCTTTCGAGCAACTTTTAGTATTTTAAACTGAAAAGTTTTTAATTATGTTTTGTATTTTCGACTTTCTGATTTTATTGATTTTTTAATTTAGTATTCGACTATATTTAATTTAATCACCGGGATTTAAAAAAAAATCTTTCTGAGAATTCTTAGGTATGGTTATATGGTATTTCCACTAACAGAAGCAAGAAATGTAATTCAGTAATTCAAATATGTATATATTCAGTAAACTGAACTTGTCTGTAGCCGATTATTGATGTTTGGGCCAACACGCGTAATGGAGTCGCTCAACCCTTTATTATTTTTAAAACTCGCATCATAACTAACAATTTTGAAAAAAATATATTGGAGTGGGTTTTTGATTAGATTAGATTACCGACACGTGCCACGTACTATTTGAAATGAATCGTGAAATATGTAGCAAATGTTTTGTATAATTACTTGACCTTGAGACAGTGAATGTTTTTGTCAATAAATAGAATGTCGTGTTATACTTTTGAATAAAGGAAAGCCAAAATTTATATAATTTATGAAAAAAAAGTATGAGGGATACACAGTTTATGAATTTTACTCATGTTAATGTTTTGCGGTTAACATTTTTACTTTATCATACGCAGTATGAACGAATATAAATCTGTCAGAATTTGAATTAGCTTTTTAAACTTGACGTTTCGTAGAAGCGGTATCAACCTAACATTTCCTATAGAGAAATATAGCCATTATAGATTTTTTGTAAATACGAATTTCTTAAAGAGTACCACATTAACGTTGATGTCACTCCTGCCGAAAACTACATAGCGCAACTCGTTCACATGCGACGGCGACGCTCCGCCATCGGTGACGCGCGCTCATGCGCCGCATCACCGCTCGTCGCGCTATTCCGTACTTTCGGCACTTGTGAGATAAATAAGTATTATTCTGATGACAGCAGGTAGTGTCAAATGCTGATGCTTTGGCAATACCCTGATACTATTGACTATTGAAATATCTGTCAAATCCTGGCTAACTAGTTTAATTTTAATGCACACACGATTTATCTCAATCAAATAGATTCTCATGCAGCTAAACTATTAATTTTGCATTTTGTATGATAAAGTGACGTGCCTGGCCACATAATAATAATAATAATAATAATAATAATAATAATAATAATAATAATAATAATAATAATAATAATAATAAAAACAACTTAAATATAAGGATCTCGCAATAGAAGTTGGACGTATGTGGGGAATGAAAGTGAACATTGTTCCGGTGATTGTAGGTGCATTGGGAGCAGTTAGTCTAAATTATAGTAAACATGTTAAAGAGTTGCCGTGCAAAATTTCGCCCTGGGAAATTCAAGATATTGCGGTTTTGGGAAGCGCAAATATTTTGAGGAGAGTTTTATCATAAAGAACCCTAAATTTGCTGCTTAATATTTCATCTTTACCTTCTTTTAATGTATATTGTCTATTAATAAATGTGTGTCTGTGTGTGTGTGTGTGAGTGTGTGTGTGTGTGTTTTTAATGACCTTTGCACGAGGCTGCAAGGGTTTTCTGCAGTTTTCCTTTGCTTTGCAAAGAAAAATGAAATTTTTCTTTGCAAAGCATAAATGGCCTTGTGTTTTTCAAAATTGGGTAGAGCTGCAGTGATACCCGCAAAGGGAGTACCCTAGGCTTCAGCGAAGCTCGGTACTACCAATTTGCCCTGATCCTCTTTATTACTTTTCAAAATTATTAGTGTAAGTTTAGTATTTATATGTTATATCTAAATTATATTATCTAGGTTTCAAATATTTAATGAGATGTATCAGAGATTTTCAATAAATAATAATAATGATACAATGATAACAAAAATTTTGAAGAAAATCCTAAAAAATTTTATAGGGGTCTAGACAAGGACAATATCTGTATCCAGAATTTTCCAAACATGCAGGATGTTACCAACTTTTGGACAGGCATTTGGGGGCAATCTGGCAAGTATAATTCTGAAGCGGAATGGATTAAACGCGAGGAGAGGCGTAATAACCATTATCCAGCAATGGAAGATGTACTTCTCTCCAAAGATGACATCTCAAATGCTTGCAAAAGTTTAGCACTTTGGAAAGCTCCTGGACCAGATAAAATTCCTAATTTTTGGCTTAAAAGGATAACCATTTTGCATGAACATTTGGTAAAATGTTTTAACAATATGGTTAATAATCCGGAACTGATACCGTCGTGGCTGACTGAAGGTGTTACTGTTTTGATTCCCAAAACGGAGAATACAATGGAAGTATCCCAATATAGACCTATTACTTGTTTAAATTGTAGTTATAAATTATTAACTAAAATTTTAGGTACCAAGATTTATGAACATCTGAAAGAAAATAATGTATTGCCCTCTGAGCAGAAAGGTATTTTAAAGGACAGTTATGGATCAAAGGAACTGTTAATAATCAACAAGAAGATTGTTGAAAAGATCAAGAAGTCTCGAGGAAACCTATCCATGGCCTGGATTGATTATAAGAAGGCGTACGATAGTATCCCGCATGAATGGATTATAAAAGCCTTGGAGATATATAGGGTAAACCGAAAAATTATTTTTTTGGTAAACTCATGTATGTCTTTATGGTCTACTAAATTATGCTTGCGGGGAGAAGACTCGTGTGTTTTCTCAGAGCCGATTGATATTAATTGTGGCATATTTCAAGGTGATAGTTTATCTCCATTGCTGTTTTGCATAGGCCTGTTTGCATTGTCTAGGGAATTGAACGAGGATAAAGTTGGTGTGCAGTTATTACCTGGCGAAAAGTTAATTGGTCATTCATTTTATATGGATGACTTGAAACTTTATGCCAAAAATGATGTGCAGTTGAAGAGGAGCCTCAGTATTGTTAAACAATTCTCTGATGATATTGGGATGCAATTTGGCTTAGAGAAGTGTGCCAAAATTAGTATTGTCAAAGGCAAAATTGAGAAAACCGCTGACATATGCCTGAATGATCATACTAGTATTAACGAACTAACAGATAATACTAGATATAAGTATCTGGGAATGGATGAAGCCTTTGGTATTGATGATGAAGGCATGAAGGTGAAGGTTATAGGCGAATACATTAAGCGTGTGAGGAAAATTTTAAAGTCTGGTTTAAATGGAAAGTATAAAATGCAAGCGATAAATGCATATGCTATTCCTATATTTCGATACAGTGTTGGTGTTTTAAACTGGACGAAGAAGGAAATACGCGATTTGGACATTAAAACTAGAAAACAGTTAACATTAAATTTTTTGTTTCACCCTAGGTCCGATGTTTGCAGGCTATACCTGCATCGTTTAGATGGAGGTCGTGGTTTGCAGCAATTGGAAAATATTTATGATTTGGAAATGTTAAATTTAGGAAATTTTATAAAGGCCAACAAGGAAGATAAAGTTATTAAACAATTAATTAGGGATACTTCTGGTAAGTCAATAATTAGTAAACATAAACTAATTTTAGAAAAATTTCAGGTCGAAGAACTAGAAAATTACGGAAATAAAACTTCGGTGGCGAGTTTAAAGCGGGAGATTAAGTTAAGAATGAATCGGAAAATGAGGGAGGATTATGTTAGTAAGCCAATGCATGGTCAATTTTTAAGAATTGTGGAGGGTGATGGTATTTCAAAATCTGGGTCTTTATCTTGGCTTTGTCATGGGAACATTAAGGCTGAAACGGAATCCTCTATTGTTGCGGCGCAAGATCAGGCAATTCGTACCAGATATCATGAACAGAAGATTATGAAAGTTGCTCATGATGGGAGCTGTAGATTGTGTCATCAGGCTCCGGAACATGTCTACCACTTATTGGCGGCTTGTCCAGTCTTAGCTGAGTCGCATTACATTGCTAGGCATGATAGGGTGGGAACATATATACATTATAATTTATGTTCCCAACTAGGTTTAGCAATGGATGTGTCTCGGTGGTATGACCACATCCCATCTCCTGTTGTGAGTAATGATCATATTACCATATTATGGAACATGCCTGTTGTCACTGATAGAATGCTTGATGCTAATAAGCCAGATATCGTGGTAAAGGATTTCCAGAGGAAGGTGTGCACGTTTATAGAAATCTCGGTACCTGCTGATGCGAATGTTGTAAGGAAGGAGCTTGAAAAACAACTTAAATATAAGGATCTCGCAATAGAAGTTGGACGTATGTGGGGAATGAAAGTGAACATTGTTCCGGTGATTGTAGGTGCATTGGGAGCAGTTAGTCTAAATTATAGTAAACATGTTAAAGAGTTGCCGTGCAAAATTTCGCCCTGGGAAATTCAAGAAATTGCGGTTTTGGGAAGCGCAAATATTTTGAGGAGAGTTTTATCATAAAGAACCCTAAATTTGCTGCTTAATATTTCATCTTTACCTTCTTTGAATGTATATTGTCTATTAATAAATGTGTGTCTGTGTGTGTGTGTGTGAGTGTGTGTGTGTGTTTTTAATGACCTTTGCACAAGGCTGCAAGGGTTTTCTGCAGTTTTCCTTTGCTTTGCAAAGAAAAATGAAATTTTTCTTTGCAAAGCATAAATGGCCTTGTGTTTTTCAAAATTGGGTAGAGCTGCAGTGATACCCGCAAAGGGAGTACCCTAGGCTTCAGCGAAGCTCGGTACTACCAATTTGCCCTGATCCTCTTTATTACTTTTCAAAATTATTAGTGTAAGTTTAGTATTTATATGTTATATCTAAATTATATTATCTAGGTTTCAAATATTTAATGAGATGTATCAGAGATTTTCAATAAATAATAATAATAGACTTTATTTCACAATTAGTTTTATAAACATACAAAATATTCAGTGCTGAGCTCGGGCGAAGTCCAGAACAATGTATTGCTCTGCTCTAATACTTAACCCGGTCCGAAAACCATAAAGAATATAAACACCACAAAAAAAAACAAATAAATCAAAAGGAGACATATATCTGCACATTTCGACAACTTAGTAACTAATGATTTCTGGAAACAAACAAAATGAAAAATGAAAAAAAAAAAAAATAAGGTAATATTCTCTCAGTTCAGCATTTGCCGTCGATCACCACACTCTACATATATATGACCATCATGCAGCGACCCGGACCGGCAACCGGAAATCATCACACAAGAGACATCAGCGCGCGCACATCCCGAGAGACACCGCCATGGCAGACCCGTAGAGCCCAAAAGAACACTCGAACATAAAATAAATCTGATTCATATTAAATGTACTCCCCGACAAGCCCGCCACCGTTCCACCGCCGCCCCTGCACCCCCAACAGCTCAGCGCGGGTTAGCAGTTTAAACCGACGAAGTGTTACAGCTTTCAGACCTTCCGGAACGTCATTGTACACCCGCGAAACTCGATATGCAAAGGACCGCTTAAAAAACTCTGTACTGTGGAGTGGTGTGGTTAATAACCCCCGAAAACGAAGGTTTATATTATGTACATCCGTTCTGTATCTTAGCGTGTGTAATAGATATTCTGGGCTTTCAGTCAACACGATTTTATGATAGAATACGCGACTGTGCAGCCTCCGATTCTCCATATTCAACCAACCAGTGGCGGACTGGCCAGGTGGTGCCAGGTTGCCCGATGGCAAGTGGGCCCCCCCCTTGAGTGGGCCCCCCTGAAGACAACATGTTGAGCATATTATTAATATATTTATTTATACTGCAATAGGCACGGGCGCCGCACGAAACAATATCAGGCAATAAGAGGGCCCCCACCTATTTGCAATAAATTCATGTCTGCATATTAACAGATATACACAGAGTAAAAACAAACCCTTGGCAGAAAATATCTTCATGCTTACCTACAGGTGTCCCACAACAACGTACCAACAAACTTATGTTTATTTATAGGAACACTAGGTATATTATTGGAATTTTAAATGAAGCTTTTTAACCTAAATGTTTTGACATCAACTTGTATTAGGCTATTATGAACTGTTTCTGAGATATTGTGAAATGATTGGTATTTTCCGAAAATTATTCTAAGGCAAGGGCCACGTTTACCAGTAGGCAAAACAGGCATCTGCCTAGGGCCCGGCGAAAGGGGGGCCCGTAAGCGGCCCCATTCGACCTAAATGCTGTAGGGGCTAGGGCCCACTAATTGTATATTAAATAAATCGACTTAGAATTAGAATTCGAAGTTATATATAATTTTCGAAAATTATATAACAATAATACTTTATACCAATAATAATACAATTTATTACAACCCAAATTCAATTGCATATCGCCCGTATCGATACTTCGGGACAGTGTTCAGAAATAGGCCCAGGAAGTCGGCGGACCTCTTTGCATGACTTCGGTAGTTTTTAGTAGACGAACCTACGTAACATCACATTTTTGAAAAAAGTAAATTAAATATTTAAAAAAATAAGTTTAGCATAACTTCCCAAAAAAAATAAAAAAATGCACTTGGTAGAATTCCGTTAATTTGTGCATGCCAAATTTTCTAATAAGCATTTTTGGTCGCTCGTTTAACAGTACCTAATGAAATAACACTGTAGTGAATTTAGTCAGTGATTGCCATCTCCTGTGCATTTAAGTTCCAAAATTCAAGATTACATTTCAGGCTACCTAAAGAATGCAGTGCCAAAAAAAGAGTTTGCTGATATTTGATACAATTTTTGAGATTTTTTGTTAAAATCTAAAAAAACTATCGTAATGATCTGTTTTTCCTTGCGAGACACAAAAATGCTTGAACAATGTCGAGTATTCTCAAAACCGCACCGCAATGTACCAAACGCTTTATTTTTAATGTGACAAACAGCAGGCTTTTATATATTTTGGGGAATTCACATGATGTCAATGAAAATAATTCCTAAAACTTTCGTAAAGAAAATAAAATAATATGTAAAACCCATGTTTGGGAACTAGCGACTTTTCATACATTTGTAGACAAACGTACATTCAACAATATTCATGTATGCACAAAATTAATAACGAAAATTCAAAATCATGTTTATTGTTATATGTGGAAATTGCAAAAAATGCGTTTCCCTGAATTTAACTCTTGTAGCTCCTCAAATAAACGAGCAAAAAGCGACCATCCAGTATTTAAGATTTACGTTTAATTGCTTTTTATATAAGGAGAAAAAAATAAGGAAAACTGTAACGTAAACTGCACAATCTATAACACTTTGGAGAGAGTATAAAAAAACTGAAAATGACAAATGAAGAGCATTTTTTTACAGTTATTATTCATTTGCGGTTCTAATATGACTTATCCGGAATAAATGGAGATTTGCTAAATGTCAAATAACTTTAAATTGAACACCCTGTATATATTGACACACTTCGAAAGATGGATAAATCAACTTTCCTAAAATGTTTAACTCGGTAGGTCTATCGTTAACAGCTAAAAGGTTATTAAGCATCTAATTTAACATTTATACGCATGCAAAATATTTCATAAATTAATATAAAATATGTAGTTGCCGAGACGAAATTCAGCAATCGCACAAATGTAATGATTCTCCTGCAGCAACATTTAGTCATTGCAAACTGCTACTATCAGTTACACAAACGAACAATAATTTATGATCATCCAAGACTTAGTTTTATTAGTACCAGTCGAAACTTATTTAAAATTTTTATTATTTATTTACGTAATGTTCTAAATTATTCAAAGAATTTTAGTGGATCCTTGGGTTGGTTGTAGTGGTGTAACGCCGTAGCCAGCTAAATCGCCAGTTCAATTTATTTATTTCGGGACATGTTAAAGAGTAAGTTTATGGGGATGTTATAGTTACTACTGATAACAAAAACAAAGGGTGCTTTGGTAGCTATGTGGTGTTCTTCAGCAACCTGACGTTTCTGTACTCTCATAAGAATAACTAATTAAATAAATGGTTAATTGTAGACTGAATAAATAATCATTATTCAGTCTTGCTTCAAATTTTCGGTGGAAACATTACATTTTCCATGGTTTCCAGAAAAATATCTTAATACCCTCTTATTTCTATTCTTCATGTTCGCTATCGTAGTTGTAATATTCCCATAAATTTCTTCCTCAATATGTCTCCAGAGTAACAAATCAAACTCGACTAAATCAGGCGATCTAGTTTTTCAAAACGTTGGACCACCATGAACAATTTAATACCTTTGATAAATATTATTTAAAAAATTTTAGATTTATACATACATTACTAATTCTTTAACTTTGACGAAAATAAATATCACAAATTATACGTATGTATAAATCAAAATTGCAGTATGCTATTACTAAAAGCTGCATGAAAAGAAGAAATATATAATTGAGAGATTGTGGAATTTCATCGAACAATCTGGATATTTAATATTAATTTATTAATATTGTGCGTAAGTTACAAATGCCACATTAGATGCTTAATAACCTTTTAGCTGTTGACGATAGACCACCGAGTTAGACATTTTAGGAAAACTGATTTATCGATCTTATATACCGGGTGATTCAATTTCGAGGCTTCCCATGGAGATCTCGCTTATTAGTGGAGATAGAGCCTATGTTTAAATTTGGCAATGATTCGTATTTTTTAGCTGATCAATTATCTGTAAAGAAATTTAAGCTATCATTTTGAAGATATCCGCAAAAAACTGAAACGTTAAGATATCGTTCTTAATGTTTTATTCAAAACCAAATGGAGCTAGACATTTGAAACACAAACATTCCTTTTAGCGACTTTTTAACAAAGAATGCAGTGTTGTTTTTTGATTTGAAATAACATCAAAAATGGCGGCGTAATCATGGCGTTTTTCTTATGGGCGCCATATTGACTTTTGGCATTATCCGATAGTCGTGTGTTTTCTCATTTCCGCAATGTATAACATGTTGGCATTATTTTTTTAAACAATTGTATATCATAAAAAAAACTTTTCTTTTTCTTGTTGTTTGTCGTGGTTATCAAGTACCTAACCGGAGCTTGATTACAGACCGCCGGACTGAACAAGAGTACTTTGGATTGTAAAACATTCCGATTGTAAAAGAAGCTAGTTTATACAACAAAAAGCTTATTTTTGTAAGTAAATGTTCAAATGGTCACCATTTTCTTAAAGGGATAAAACCGTACCCGTTTTTGTACATGTCCTCATTGGTCTGTTGTGCCTAGGATTTTCTGTCGCTCAATAATGCTCCTTGTTTCGATTAAACATTTTAAATTTATAAATTTCGACCCATCTGACCAAATGATGTGATTAAGAAATTTTGTCCTTGGTCTATTTTATTTAGTAGCCAGATGCAAAATTCCGCACGTCTGATGTTATTCTCACGATCCAAAGTATGGCTTGTGTGGGGTTTGTACGGTTTCAATTTCTTTGTTCATAATAATCTCCAAACACGTGTTTCCGGCAACTCCAAATTAGGGGCTACTTCCCGCGTAAAAATCTGAAGATCTTCATTTATCTAAAAACCAGTAGTTGAAGCATTGCAAATTATGGTGATCTAACGTTTATCGTTTTCAACATTTCCATGAGGATTATAACTATTATAAGGATTGCGGGGTTTACTAAACGATCCATGCTCCGCTACATTTCTGTCCGATGTTAGCAATAGGTTCGTTCGAGCAGTCGTCAAAACCAGTCAAAACAATTGGGGATTCTTGTACGCATACGCAATGCAGACTTTTGCAGGGCAAAACCGCCATTTGGCATGCGCAGGAGAAAGAATACGCTTTATGCACTTATTGTACTGCTGCTCGAACAAACCTAATATTGTACGATGGGGCCATTTCTGTGAGAACAATAATAAACCCTTAACATATCACGCCTTTCGTTATTGGTAAACGGCATTTTTTCTATAAAAATTTGTTTACACCAAAAACACTTATTTTTAATATTTATTCGAGCATTCTATTTCATAATATTTCAAGTTTTTTTTGCATTTTTCACTTTTTTCCCCGCAAGTTTTATCCAGTATAGTAAATGACACACAGAGTATAACGTTTCATATAGACCTATTATGTTTTCAATTTAGAACAAAGTTACAACCGTTTGAGTTATTAACAAAACCGCATTTCAACCGGCTCAAACTTCTTAAGCAATTGACAAAACCAAAAAGTCCATAAATGATACTTTTCCCTCCAAATGACTTGAACTATTTTCTAGAAAAAAAAATAATAAAAAGCGTCATATGAATTATTTTGTTCACTTACTTATTCAATTTGTTGATTTTGTTTCAAATATTTTCCATTAAATTGATTTTCTTTCTATCGTTCTAACGTGTAGTGGGTGTGTTCAAGCGGCTGAAACTTTTCGAGGAATTGAGAAAAGAAATAAGCCCTTATACAAAATTTATTCAGAATGACATTTGCTTTCTAAAAATAATTGTGCGGGGAAAAAAGTGGACACCTGTATATGTATATACCGTCAGCATGAACAAAAAAAAGTGGGCCCCCCCTAGGTTCATGGCAACCAATATTTTTGGACCCAGTCCGCCACTGCAACCAACCCAGCTCAGCAAACTTATGAGAGATTCGATCGAACTTTCGGATACCGAATATGAAGCGCGCACACGCGTTCTGCACACGCTGCACCCTCGCACAGTCCGCGACAGTAAGGCATGGCCCGTATATCGTGTCACAGTAATTGAACCGCGACAGCACCAATGATTCGCACAACATTGCCTTCGTCTTGACATCTAAGTAGTGTCTTAAAGGGTACAACATTTTAATCTTAGCGTACGCCGCTTGCACCAACTGACCAACGTGCATTCTAAAGCGCAGATCCGGTTCAAGATTGAGGCCCAAAACTCGCGCGCTCTCAACCAGCGGTAGCAAGACTCCATCAATCTGTATCTTAATCTGGTGTCGGTAGTTAATAAGATCTCGCTGTCTACCAAAGACCAACACCATGCTTTTTTCCGGGTTGAGGCGGAGGCCATGAGCACGAGCAGCGTCGGACAGGTCCGAGAGCTCACGGTCAAGCAAACCGATAGCCTCGTCAATCGACGATGGTCTGAAGGACAAATACACCTGCGTGTCATCTGCGTAGAAATGCACATTACAATGATGGAACAGTCTGTGAAAGGCGGACGTGTAGACAGAAAAGAGAGTCGGGGACAATATGGATCCCTGGGCAACACCCCGCGTAATAGGTCTCTCTGATGATCTGGATTGCGGCAGTCTGACGTACTGGCGTCGGTGGCACAGAAATGATTCGAAAAAGTCTACTGCTGAAGGTGACAGGCCCACGTGTCGCAAAATGTTTAGCAAGGTATTATGACTAATGGTGTCAAATGCCTTAGAATAGTCGAGCAAAACCAAGACCGTCATGCTACCCTTATCCCACGCGCCAACGATATCGTCCACCACTCGCGTCATCGCCGTCTCACAGCTATGCCCAGTCCTGAAACCGGACTGGACCATCGGCAGAATGCTGCACTTATCCAAATGTTCGTGCAATTCTTTTAGAATTGTCTTTTCTAATATTTTAGATGCCGCAGGCAACACGCTTATCGGACGTAGGTCATTGTAAGTTTTCGGGTTTCTGATCTTAGACACCGGCTGAACAACCGCGCACTGCCATTCCCGGGGAAACACGGAGTCATTAATGCAGCTGTTTATCACATGCCTGATGTACGGTAGCAGAAACGGCAGGCAGAGCTTTATGGTTGCAATACTTATTCCGTCACACCCGATAGCTGTACTCTTTATGCTGTTGATACTGTCCAGTACTTGGCTTTCGGATACAGGTTTAAAGCACAACAGTTCGGAAACCCCATCGGCAACCCCCGCGTAACTCCCGCCGACCGCAGCGTCAGCTCCAAAGCCCAGGTCCGCACGCAGCGTCAGCTCACCGAAGCAATGTGCAATGTCAGATTATTAGGATACTAAAAGTAATAGATTATTTTAAACATTCAGTATGCTTTGGATTTAGATAGCGCCAGTAATATAATATCGGCCAGTATCTTTTTTTACAATTGTCGACTATTTTCACCAATGCCTAGCGAGTAGCGACTAGTGGTGGGAATTTCGGCCCGACGCGAGGGAGCCGGGCCCGGTCTGACCCGGCACGGACCCAGATTCGGGCCAGGCCGGATCTGGTCAGGCCGGATCTGGCCACGCCGGATCGGGCCGAACCGGACAGAGTGGAGATTCGACGACGATAGAGTGGACATATGATCCTCTAACGGCGCTTGCATTATTGGATTATACAGCAAGGCATTCGACACAATTGATCATTCTATGTTCGACTCTGTGCTGCATTTTGTAGGTTTTGGCGCTTCTGCAAGGAAGCTTATGAGATCGTATGTGTCCGGGAGAAGGCAGGTTGTTGTTATCGGTGGTGCGCGTTCGGAACCATGTCACATCTCGTCGGGGGTGCCGCAGGGAAGCATTTTGGGCCCGCTGATTTTTTCGCTGTATGTGTGCGGCGTGGCGAAAGTCAAGGCAGAAGGAACCTTGACTTTCGCCACGCCGCACTTCTATGCTGACGACTCGCAACTTTACCTTAGCTTTCCAAAGGACCAGGTTGCAACTGCTGGGGAACGAATGACATCGGACATAGCGCAGCTGATACGCGAATCTAATAGACACTGCTTGATGCTGAATGCCGACAAAACAGTTTTGATGTTGCTTGGAAAGCAGATGTCGTGGGCGCGTCTTAGCCCGCATTTGCGCGTACTGATTGATGGCCATCCCCTGAATGTTGTGTCGTGCGCACGGGATTTGGACTGTTGATTGATACAAATTTAAAATTTAAAGAGCACGTGGATAAATGCATAAGAGCAGCATATGCAGTTCTTAAAAGCATCTACCCCAGTAGACATATCATCGACCAGAAGACCAAGTCCATTTTATGCAATCAGCTTGTTCTGAGTCAGTTTGATTTTTGCGATGTGGTGTGGTCCGTGTTTGGATGCTACCAACGTAAAACGTATACAGCGTGCCCAGAACTCACGTTTGCGAATGATTTTTGGAATCCGAAGAGGGGAGCACATAAGCCACACACTTGCCGATGTCGGTTGGCTGAACATGAAAAATAGGCGAAGGTTGCACATGTTAACTTTCTATCAGCGAATACTGACCAATAAGTTGCCCCGTTATCTGCACCAGAAGATTGGGTTTCGGACAGATGTGCATCACATAATACACACACATAATACCCGATGGAAGAGTTTCATAACTCCACCTCTTCACAAAACATCAATGTTTGAAAGATCATTTTCCTACAATCTGCCAAAACTTTATAATGCTCTGCCCGAAAACTGTAAAACCTTCCATCCCAAACCTTTTGCGAGACGTATTCGAGAAAGACTCTTTAACGAGCAGAGCGGTGCGGGCGGCTAGTTTTGTTTCCTTGTATGTGTTGTCCGACATCAACCTGAAATGCTTTTTTTTCTCTTAACAGCTGCTAGACGATTATATGTACAACTCTTAATAGTTATTTATGTTTTATTGTAAATGTTGTTCTTTTTCGAATATTGTTCCTTTTCATTTAACGTTATTGTTTTCATTTCTTTTGCATGGTTGAGTGGAAGAGAGAGTTTTAAACTCTAATCTCCGCCATGTAGGCATATGTATTGTTTATTCTTAAATTAATGTAAATTGATGAATTAATAAAGACATATTATTATTATTATTATTATATTGAAGACGAACTTCCAGAGATTGCCCTGGAAGATCAGTCTGCTGAGAGTCTCGTTGCCCGTATCATCGATGCCTGTAATAAAATGTGGGTAAAAACATAGGCAGCGAACAGACACAGACAGCCGAAGTACTGGTGGACACCCCAAATTGCACATACGAGGAAAGAATGCATACGCAGGAGAAGGGAAGTTTAGACAACCTAAAGACGTACATCATCAGAAACGACCACAGAAGCAGCAACGCAGGATTACAAAGCGGCAAAAAAAAGTCCTTAATGTAATGATAAAACGTGAAAATTACACATGGAGGGAACTCCGCGGAGAATTAGAACAGAATATATAAGGAACAGCGTACCAGATACTTACCGAAAGGCTAGGGGTGAGACATGTTCGACAGCTTGACAGGTCCCCCGTACACGACCAATACAGAAAGCTGTTGGGTTGGCGATCGCCCTGAAACAAATAAAGGCAAAAAAGCACCGGGGATGGATAAAATTACAAATGACAAACCAACGGCGTAGAATGTGATCAATCTAGGACGTGCGTAACACCTTCCTCAAACTCGGAGAATTACCCGAAATATGGAGAGATGAAAAACTGGAACTGGTGGAGAAACCTGCAAAGGCGTGTAAGGAGCAATCATACCGCCCCTCTGCCTGCTTAGCACGATCAGCGAGCTCCTTGAAGGGCTTATAAATAAACGTCTCACAGACCAACTAGAGGCGGCGGGTGCGTTGAGTGAGTACCAGTATGCGTATACAGGAAGGGCAGGGGAACAGTCGACGCCATGCTGGTCATCCATTTTTTAGTTTATTTGATGCAGTTTATAGATGCATCAATTTTTTCTTCTATATTTAAAATATTCTGTATGGCGTAATCGTCGCTTTTGCCTGGGCTATAATAATTTTTATTAATTATAACCCAAAAAGCAGTCTACTTTTTAAATATTGGCACTTGCATTATGAATTTCGATACAGCAACTGAATGTGGTGGCGACAAGGCAGACCGAAAAGTTTATTTTCCTTCATTTATTCTAACGCATGATATAGTATTTAGGCGGCGCCGTTCGGCAAGGCGGGATGGTAAAATTCTGAAGTTAATATTTATTTAGTGTTTAAGTAAGTATAGTTATTAAACAATCGTACGATACATTTATATCATAACAGTAACTTTCTTATTTAATATTTTAAATTAGAACAAAATTGCTGAAATTTTCAAACTTCAAGTCAATTGCGACACCCCTTCCAGTTATGCAATTGAGTTCTTTTTGTCAGCATTTGCGTTTATAGACACGAGAACAAATATAGAGAGCCTCATGAAAAAAAATCAATGGCCAAAATACAAGTTCCACCCTAATGTCCACCCATATCAGCAAGTGCGCGGAGAAAGCGGCGATAATCCAAAACATAAATGTTTGAGGCCCATCCCACAAACGAAGAAGAACTTTAGCCACGGTGGCTCGGTGGTCATGTGTGCAGCTCCGGTATGGGAACCAGACCTGAAATATAAAAGGAATGTTAAAACATTAAGAAGAACAGAGAGGATGTACAGTGTACACTGTACACCATCCTCATCACTTCGGCCTACCGAACCACATCTGCGGACGCGCTGGGTGTACTTGCTGATGCCCAGTGCCCACCGCTCGACCGTCTAGCGGCTAGAATCTAATAAAATAATCCACGCCTTAACATCCCCCAACAGTTTTCGCCACTACAGCTACGGGGGCACCGGCAGGCGCGAATTATCATTATCATGGTCCGCGTCTATGGCACGTCTTAAATTGTTTGGTTTTCAGCATTCGCCGAGGAGTAAAGGAAAACCACAGAAAAGCCTTCACTGTGAAAGCAGGGCGTGAGACTGGAACTCACGGCCCCCAGACTGATAGCCAAGCGCTCAACCGCTGCGCCACAGTCTGGCTGAAAAATCTAGCCTGAGAGCGGGCAAGAAACTATGAGGAATGGGGCGAGTCATCTGGGGCGGTTCGTCTCCATATGATGGAGAAGTGGCAGAGATGCCAACAGCCGTAAAAAATTTGTAGAAAAAATTTAAACAAAAGTCTTTTGGTTTTATTATGGAAACCTTTCTCTAAAAAGAGCCTGTATACTTTCAAGAGTTTTACATCTAAGATATTTTTGTAGGCATTTTTTTATAAAAATGCATAGTTTTTTAGTTAAAGGTAATTAATCAAAATTCATGAAAACTCGCAAACATTCCCAAACAATTTGCAACCTATATAACAAAAAAAAAATTAAAATTCGATCAAAGGGGGCCAACTTCACACCAACCGGAAGTTTTGAATTTTATCTTAAAAAGGAATCACTCGCAAACAAAAATTCTCAACTCACAAACGAGTCGCAAACGATCTGTAGAAACAGAACTACGAGTTTCTGTCAAGGGGCGCTAGTGTGAATCTGGCCCCCCAAATTTATTATAATTATATCTCGGAAACGGTTCACTCGCAAACGAAAATTCCAAACTCGCAAACGAATCGCAAATGATCTGTAGAAACACAACTTCGATTTTTTGTCAAGGGGGGGGGGGGGGCTAGCGTGAATCTGGCCCCCCAAATTTGTGTTAATTATATCTTGGTAACGGTTCACTCGCAAACGAAAAATTTAAAACTCGCACACTCGCAAACGATCTGTAGAAACAGAATTTCGATATCTTCTTACCAAGGGGGGGGGGGGGGCAACTTCACAGAACGTCACGATACATCCTATAAAAATAATCCGAAATCGAAATTTCAAACGCGCTGTGAAACTAGATGGAATTAGTTGGAGGCTAAACAACATTTTGTTGCTATTTGAAAATTATCCGAAATTATCATTTGAATAGACTCATCTCTTTGCACCGCCTTAATCCAGGAAATTTTGACAGGAGAACACCATAGTCTATAAAACCGTAAAACTTGCGATAATCAAAAAACTGTTTCAGGGGCTGATTTTAAGGTCCGTTTACACGCTCATGCCATTTGCACAAACTGGTTTGCGCAAGCCAATTTGTGCAGTTGAACTGAATGAAACGATCGCGTTCACACGTTCAGTTTAGTTGGTGCAAATGTAAATCAGCTAACTGTGGAGAACCGTCACGCAACGCGGTATTTACTGTGTTTTACTACAGTATTTCAAAACTGGAGAACCAAGAACAAGTTCTTGCAACTGCTGCCATTTGTACCTATAATATGAAAATTCGGAAATCGAAAGTAGACAAAAGGAAATGGTCTAAACTTTGGTAACTAAAAAGGAATCTGCTTTCTCATGTCAATTTAATTGCTGAATTACGTAGTCAACCCGACGATTTTTGCAACTACTTACGCATGGACCAAAGTACCTACCATAAATTTGGAACATACATATCTTCTTTTCCGGCACCTGATTTTTCTAATACTAACACTTTATTCTAAGTTCCTTCGGTAGGGGGTGAGCAAGTAGTTAATTTTTTTCACGATACTTTCCCTATTTGACTCTGGTTCGAAGAGTTGTTTTTTTCTATTAAACTTTTATACGCGCGTACGATTTTGAGTTGCGGTAACTATACTCTGTACTGTTACCTTTTCATAAACATGGAAAAGATTATAACTATATAATTTGAAGATTAACTGTGTTATTGAACGAGAAACCTTATAGTGGGCAATCAATCAAATATTTTTTGTTTTGAATTTTTTATTCTTTAACCAATATTTCGGACAATTTTGGTCCTTCTGCACAGTTCGGAAAAAGTTATATAAATATACAAAACAGGACAGGTGGTATATACCTATAAACTCACAAAGAAACGTTTTCGACTTTTAAACGGAGTAGGTACGACTACAAATTAATATTTTGGTAAATGACAACGTGCTATCAACAAACAAACATCTTTCAGGTAGATTACGTGCTGTCAACAATCGACTCGACGAGTTCGATTTACTACTGATATGCATGCTTAAAGTTGGAAGTGAGGCTTGTGCCCCGTTTACACGCTCAAGCCAAAGCACCAACCACAAGCTGATTTTCTGTCACGACAGATTTTACACAAGCCAAGATTTTTGGCTTGCGCAAACTTCATGCCAGCGTTTACACGCAACGATTTAACTGTGCAAATCGATTTGTACAAGCCAATTTGCGCAAATGGCATGAGCGTGTAAACGGACCTTTATAAACTCCAAGGTTTCAAAATATGAACGGAAAAAAATGATTTTTTAACCGATTACATAAGTGCCTCCCCTTAATAACTTGTTTAACTTGGTAAATCCATTCTAGCCCTAAAAAACAAATAGTTATTAACATATTAGCAAAATCTTACTAAAAACTGTTGTACAACTTTGTTATTATTATTAGAACATGTGACGTACCTTCGCTGCAATAGGTCAGTCATTGGCTAGCGAACCAATCTCATATACTGACACAATTAGTATAATTCTCAACATATTCGTGCATATAATTATTAAACGAAAATACCATGTTGCAATGTAGATGTTCCATCTGTTATTTGTTTTGATCGTTGAATTGGTTGCCACGAACTGTCGCTACTTATTATTCTATTAACGTTAACAAAGTTTAAAGCCGGAGCTACACCATACTCCATACGAACGCGCGGACTGTGCGTTTGAGTTAATTAAGGTGGTCAGTTGATGCGATAATTAATTGAAAAAAAACGGCGCTACACGATGCTACAAGCACCTTCCAACACCAAACGTTTGATAGTTCGCCACAACCTGTTAAGGCGCTGCCACACTATGTGGCGAACACCCTCCTCGAATGTTTGGTAGTATGGTAGCATTATATTGGACGGGCACATAATTCATACCAACTGTCATCATTATACTTTGACAGCACTTGTTCTACTGTTATAATAATCATAGGCGTGTACATGACGGGGTTATATACTCATAGTTACGTAGGTATGCAATGACCGGACAACATATCTATTCTAGAAATATTGAAATATGATATACTGTGAAGTTAACGTAATATAATTTTAAAAGCGTTTTAAATTAATCATCCGTTTAATTCTTTATGCATTAATATAAAGTCTATGTTACTAAATTCAATGAAAACAACGATGCTTCGAATGTTGGAAAACCTCTTTTATTCAGGTCTAAATACCAACCCTATTTACTGCTCTCTATATACCTCACACATATGACAATACGCAATTTCTCTTACTTTCCGATTTTTTACCAAAACAATACGGTAACAGTATTTACGTTTTCATTTTGATACGGAGCTAGGGTCCAATGGCTGACCAAACCCGGTTGGACGCTTGGCATTGCTAGTTCGAGGCTCAAACGTCGGTCGACCACACGCTGTGACGTTTGAAGGCGTTTGTAGAATGGTGTAGCGCCTGCCTTACGTCAAGAATGCAATCATGATCTATGGGAAGGGGCACGCACACTTGGATATTTTGTTATCGCATTAGTAAATACCAGTCACATAAGAGCGTTTGTGGAAGCGTATAGAGTGTAGATTTGTATTCTAGCGTATATATTCGAAATGATACCAAAGCAGCTATCTACCCTAGTTTTCTTCGTCAATGGAAAGAAAGTAAGTGCCGTTATTTATAAATACATATACAGGTGTTTACGGTCTTGTGATTTTATTTTATATGGGTGATTAAACATCTTAACAGAAGGCCAATAACGTGAAAATGTCTTAACAAAACCTGCATAATAAGAGAGATATCACTATTCATTTTTGTTTTTATTTTGAAAACGCAATTAAACACCTTAGGAATGGTTATTAACGCTAAAATGATTGATAAACAAGTTGTGCAAAAGTAAATCTAAATTCAAACTTCTGTCAAAGTTCTCTGTGATTTTTTTACTAAGTATGCTGATGTCAGTAATTTTTCCCATCCGCCAAGCTGGGAAACTTTTCAACTTTGTTAAGAGATTTTTACGTTAGTGACATTCTTTTAAGATGTTTCATCATCCCTTGAAAATAAAATCACAAGACAGTAAATGCATAACTGCCAAAAATAACCATTTATGTTGATAAAAATGCAATTTATGATACGAGGGGTAAAAGGATCGATTATTTTGTGAATGTTGGACGCGTAGCGAACTAGCATGACCATTCTCACAAAATAATTAAGGAAGCACGACATTTTTTTATACTAACGTCGTAAAATGTTGTAAAATGTGATAAAAAGGCGAATTGACATCAGGAGTAACTGGTATGGAATGTATTTTTAACGGTGGATTCCAACCAGCTCCAACAAGATTATTTTTGGCATTGGTGAGGTGGTGTAATAGATTTAATGCATATTCGATAGCATTTGATGATCTACTTTCACAACCTTTCATTTTATTATAAGTTCTATTAGAAATAAGAACGATTGCCTAAAATGGGATTATGTTTAGTTAGGTATAGCTGTTGTAGTAAATATTATCTGCTTAAGTCTTGCACTTAAATGAAAAATAAACCAATTTATTGGGCAATAGCTACATCAAATTTATCTGTACGTAGTTTGATTCAAATATGCCATTTAGTATAACGCAAAACTTCGAACAGAGATTTCATAATATGATATATAACTAGACGATGTTTATCATAGCAAAAATATGCATAATGATTTAAAGATTTATGACACTGGTTTTATTTTCAATTTTAGTTGCTGAGGTTTCTTGATAATATTATTGTTTAAACAAAAGCTATAAATATAGAAAAAATATGGGTTCTCAATTACTATGCATTCCACATTTATTATAAACTCATGCTTATCTCATATTAGTTGACGTTATCTATTGCAAACTTGAAGTACATTAAATATCTATCTTAATTCTATTTTGCACGACCATTTAGCGACAATTCCCTACAATAAATAACTAACGCAATTTTTATTTTACAGCTAATACTGAATAATAAATTTTAATACAACAATAACCAGCTGCTATCTGTTAATGTGATAGCCTATTCCAGTCAGTTTATCACTCTATCAAAATTTAGTAATAAGCAACTACACTTGTTCTTTAATTCTTCACTTTTCGTTCAAAAAATATTGATCGCAGCGTTAGTGATTATAATTTCGATTTCTTCAAGTAAAATTGATATCTCTTGCTTTGCTGACTTGAAATTGTTAGAATTTATTGTACTTACTGAATTAATTGCACCATAAATACAGGGTGAGTTATTAGTATCCCGGCGGTCGATAGCTACTAATCGTTAAAGAAAGAAAAAAAAATTAAGACCAAGTCGTTTGGCTCGCTAGATTCTAGAACGTAAAATTATTTTCATTTATACAGGGTGTCGCGTTTAGGCGTGACATAAAGTATGTACATTTTTTTAAAAGGGACGTCTTGTATATTTTATTATTGTATAAATACTAATAAATTTGGCTATCCAACGGTATAGGTTGCTAACTCTTCGCGTTAATAGTACCTGAGATATTCAATTATTTCTCGAAAATATGCCCGTTGCACGATCTTCTTTAAAACTATGTAAAAATGACATTTTTGCAAATATTGCTTTTAAACTATGTCTGACAATAGTCAAAGCTAGTAATTAGATGATAGTATCCAAATATACTAGATTCACACAGGGTGTTCATAAAACTTAGTAAATTTTGATGTTTTTCAAATCGCTTTTCCTTGAGATTTTTAAATGGAACACCCTGTATTTTATGTGCTGGTTGAATTGCCCATCAAGTTCCCTTTAATTTATGTCAAATATGTCATATGTCCAATTTTAGTAGATTTCGTGATATTAACAATTTAAAAAAAGAATCTGTAATATGTAATATGTAATATGCCATTATTTTGTTGTTCTCTCTTTTTTATTTGTCCCTTAGTAGTAGTCTATCATAGCATAATAAAGGAGGTTAGCGTGTTTCAACATCTGGACTCAGTAATTTGTTAAAGTAATTCATATTGCCAATGAAATAATTATTAGCGTTTGAAATAGAATAGAAAATAAAAAATTACTAGTAAGTTTTGAATTTGTAATGACTTTGTGTGATGTGTACTGTCTACCCATACTGCAACAATGATATAACGCATTCCTTCGTATGATTCGAAACAGCAAGTTGCACCAATTTTTGTCATACGACATACGACTCAGATATAATAAACTTGCTTTTGTTCTCCGCAGAACAGCTTTCTCGTCATTAATCGTGCGTCGCTAAGTTGGGTCCCGGCAGACCAACTGTTGTTAATTAGTGCTTAAATTTAAATATATTTTTTTATATTGTTTATAATTTTTTTATTTTTATTTCTTTATTGACTTTCTTTCATAATATTTTTGTTTTTTTTGCAATTTTGCACCTAAACGCAGTTTAAGAAGAGTTTATCATTTTTCTTTGTACATACCGTGTGCGGTAGAAAGTTGGGGAAACATTTTTATTATCTATTAACTGTTAATAAAGATTTCAGATTTTCTTAAACCTAAGATGCAAATTCTAGAACGTAATTATCTGCTTCCATGTACCTCATGTACCAAAACTATTAAAAAACACTTTAGAGTAAAGTACTTTTATTTTAAAACCTATGCCAAAATATTATTTTAAAAAAGTATTTAGAAATAAGACAGCATTAAATACAAAATTATAACCTTATTTGTCGTTGTATGTACCCGGTGTTGCCAAAAAGATGAAAATGACCTTTATTTTGAAAGATAGGCAAAATTATCATGTGAAAAAAGTATTTAGAAATTTAAAATTATATTAGATACGAAATAATAATCACCTTCGTTGTTGCATATGACGGGAGCCATCAAAATGATGAAAATGACGTATCTGTTTTGATATATTTGAAGGTATAAATTACGACATTACGACGTTTTCTTTGTCTATTTGTATAATTTTTAATTTCCTTTTTATCAATAAAAAAATAAAAGCAATAGTAACAATAACAGATTTTTTTAATTAAAGCAATAATATACATAAGCATATAAACAGAAATAGATATTTATTGTTAAACAATATCTTCTTTTCTTCGACCTTATGTAAGGTAAAACAAAAATAAAGTTGTTGGGTAGGACGATCACAGGAAAATCAATTGATTAACTATTCGTTAACTGCAATATTTCGACGCTTTATTGTGTCTTCATCAGGCAATACTAAAAACATTATGAGCACATGGTAACCAAAGTACGAAAATAAACTACAAACAATTTACTTACAACTAAGTTAATAGAGATGGCAATTTGAAGTTTCAGCAAAACCATTTCCAGAATATAAACATATAAACATTTTAAAACTTAAAACTAGTATAAAATTGCTAACCATCACAGTACATTCACACTGACCGAAGGAAACCGACTGTATTGCATCCGTATTCCTGTTATTTTTTTCCTCTCCCATGTACACTATACTGAAAGCCCTGAAAGGCGTCAACTTAAAAGTCAGATTATCTAAATTTTTATCTTATTGATCTAGGTTTATCAATATCTATTATGAAGGAATATATATTACAAAGGTCCTACAAGTCGCTTCTAAAATTTACAGGGTTTTCCGTTGTGTTAATATGGTACATTTCTAAGGAAAGTCTGTTATTATAATTATTTTCTACATCTAAAACTCTATATTTGTGAAGTCAAAGTTATGATCATACAATGTATTGACAAGGCACATTTAGTTTTTTTTTCGTGCGACAATCACTCTTATGTAAACAAACGCGATTGTTCAGCCACTGAGAGGGCACACCCACGTATTTTGCCTAACAATTAGAACACACAACACAGTAAATAAGGTTAGACTTGTAACAGTCCGGATCTTGATCTTTTAATCTACTAAATAGGTTATTAACCTTGTTCGGGTAATAAAGTACTAATTTAGTGTGTTCTGGGAGAAGGGGTTGAAATATTTTCTTCAAAGTTGGACTTAAACCCGTTATCATTGCTAAACATTTATATCTCCTATTAACTTCAGGCCGCGGGATATCATCGTTGCCAAGTGGATTTCTATAAACATTGGTGGACATTTAATCTTATGTCGTTTTCTAAATACTGTCGTCAAACTTTATACAAAGTGATAAAAAAATTTGGTAGTTTTCCTCACTCACCTTTTGTTTTATCATCGAAAAATTGAATTTGTCTGTAATTTGCTTGAGTGTGACGATACAGTTACTGGCCCCACCTTAACTTTCACCTTAATTCCCTTGGCACCTTAACAAGATAGGAGATATGAGTTGAGTTGTTGGTGTTGAGTTGAGTTGAGTTGTTTGGAACGGGTCTTACTAATTTTTTGGATTATCTGACTATTAGTTTGTAAGTTATATATTTATGATATTTTCTTTAATAGATCTATTGTTTCAGGTATCGGATGATAATGTGGATCCGGAATGGACCTTGCTGCAATATTTGCGAAACAAATGTATCCTTTATGTGGTCCATGCTTGCAAATGGTCGATAATTGTAGTGGAAAGTAATGAAAAAGCCCTTACATTTGCAAAGGTTTATTTCAATTTAAATAGGAATCCTATTTAAATTGAAATAAACCTTTGCAAATATAAGGGGTTTTTCATTACTTTCCACTACAAAATATATCCTTCTACATATTAAAATAGTATATATTTTTTCCTTTCAACAAAATAATTTCCTTATTGCCAAACAGTACGATTATGTGGAACTAAATTGGGTTGTGCTGAAGGGGGATGTGGAGCTTGTACAGTGATGGTATCAAGATATGATAGGGTATCAGATAAAATAATGTATCCTTTTTGTAGTTTGTGATGTGTCTGTGTTGGACCAGACCTACAGTGGAGTACTTTTGGCAATGATCCCGACATTATCAAAAAATCTGCAGTTTGTGCACTTTTTTATGTTAAAAAGATTCCCACAATAGAAATAATGCGACGTGATTGAATTATCTCAGGAGACTAAAATGAAAGCTTGAAAACTTTAAAATCTTTATACTAACATTGGGACACCGTTTGTAATTTAACAATGCAGCAACTAAGTAAACTAAATGTATTGTTGTATACAGGATTGTGCACGATTATTACACGTAATGTAATTCTTTAAATTGTGGAAATAGCAATGAATATAGTTGTTAGTCGAGCTACAAGATGCTCGATGTTTCTGGGGGTATCCCTATAAATTTTAGTTTTGATAGTTCCCGATAAAGAGTTCAAATGAGTTACATCGGGAAATCTAGCAGAACATATTGCTGCCACCACAAGTGTGGACGGACGTTGATTATGAACAAATTTAATCAATCTGCTACTACTGTACAAAGAAGATTAAAATAAATTGAAAAGCAAATTTGCGGGCCCAGTTCACATCCGATGAAAATATGATGTGCATATTTTGTATGTAGAATTTCCTCCTTTTTTGATTACCGTTGCAAAGTTATTTGCAGAAACGACATTTTTGCAACTTGGTGGTTATTCCAGATTCCAGTCTCAAACACATGTTTACGATAAGGGTTACTTACAGGATTTTTTTTTCGATGTGATAATCTAATCGTCCTGGTTAGTATAAACACACTACCCACAAATTTCAAAATAATATATAATAATACATTTCGTCTCGCGGCATTGCCATAAAGACCACACCCGTAAATTTGGGATCTAGGAGATTAGTCATCTGTTTCGCTTTTGTCTCCATTACTGTATTCTTCCTGTCAATGGTCTCAAATACCTGTTCCATTATTGATTAAGTGTAGATCCATAATGCAAAATTTGGTAATAATATTAAATAAGAAGCCTCTTTATTTGCATAAATTATTTATTAATTGCTTCAGACTAGTTTCGCCCATACGGGCATCATCAGTGTGAAAGCTGTAAGGAGGTGGGTTTACGGTAAATGTTAAAATCCATTAACATTTACCGTAAACCCACCTCCATCCCTACCATCATCCCTTACGATTCATTCCATTCACTCTCACATCGTATTTCTTCTCTCCGTTATTTCTTCCGCAGAGCACTTACTTACCCCCTTGATCAACTTAACAAAATTAATGAACTTAAATTTATCGATCAGCTTGCCTTAAATAATAAATTTCCACAAAACGTAATAAATAAAACTTTACACAATGTCTTCATAAGACTCGACCCGCTTTTCAAACATCCAACCCTTCGCGAAAACTCCCCTCTTTATAGACCTATTTCCTTTTTCAATAATAGTTTTAAACTAGTTAACATGCTTGAACCATACAACATAATTCCCGCATTTAGGACCCGCACTCAGCTTATAAACATTTTTTCTAAACATCGACAAATTTTAAAACCTGATTTTGATTGCAGTGGTGTGTACTCCGTTTCTTGTAAAAACTGTGACGCTGTGTACATTGGACAAACGGGCAGGAAATTGGCAAAACGTTTAACTGAACATAAATCCCGACCTACCAGTAATCTGTATATGCATAGAATCGAAACAGGCCATAGCATTGACTATGCCAATGCTAAGCTACTTCACAAATGCAATAAGGGCTATCATCTTGACTTACTTGAACAGTATGAAATCATGAAACACAACAAAAACCCTAAATACACTCTAATTAATGACCAAATTAATTTCTTGATTAACCCCCTTTTTTCTTACGTTTAATTTTGCCAATTTCCTCCCCAACAGCTTCTTTAACACTTTGATTTTATATTCACCGCTTTGTAATGCTCCTTTTTATGTATTTACCATTTTACATTTTTAACGATTTTTTCCCTTCAATGGTTGCTATTTTTCAAAACTTATCACCAACTTGTATTATATTTTTAGATTTGAATTTGAAATTTTCCCTCCGGTGAATTTTAGTTCTTTATATTACCGCTCAAGTTGGTAGCGCTGTTTCATGCGGCTTGCCTTCAGCGAACGCAGAAACTCTTCCTTCTCCCGTCGACCATCCACCGAGCAGCAGCTTAAACGTCGTTGTGTATTTGATTCGGTGTTGAGATGTTTTTATTCTAAGTTTTAATTGTAAAATTCGTCTAAAGCGCCTGGGAAACAATGTAAGTTCTTTTATAAAACCTCCTTTTGACTTATATTATTGCAAACATTTTTTCTTGTCTAGATCATGATTTGTTCTCATCTGACCACGTGTATGTTCGTAACGATGTCGTTAGTACAGCTCTTGTTCTCCTAATTTTTTGACTGTAAGTTGTCTTTCGTTCCCCAGGTGCAAATTGTATGATTGTTTGATTTTTTGTGTTTACAGCTTTCACACTGATGATGCCCGTATGGGCGAAACTAGTCTGAAGCAATTAATAAATAAGTTATGCAAATAAAGAGGCTTCTTATTTAATATTATGTTCCATTATTATTTTCAACATTCATTTAAACAAATGGCTAATCGTAAATTTTCCCACTCTTGCAGTGCTATAGAGTCTGAATTTATTTTTTAATGGTGCGTAAACACTAGCATCTTTTGCCGATATCCTGTAGACATTATTCTATAAATAATTAATCATATAACATATATTCTAATATATTCTTAACGCCTCCATCCAGTCATCTTGCGGTAAACGCATGTTTAGCACCAATTTGCAGCATGCACGGCTTAGCAGTAACAACCGTGGAAGGAATTGGATCAACAAAGACACGTCTCCACCCCGTACAGGAGCGCATAGCGAAGGCTCATGGCTCACAGTGTGGCTTCTGTACACCAGGCATCGTAATGTCAATGTACACCCTCTTGAGAAACTCCCCCAAGCCAAACTATGATGAATTAGAAGTGGCATTCCAAGGAAACCTATGCCGATGCACTGGTTATCGACCAATTTTGGAAGGATACAAAACCTTCCTAGAAAATTGGGAGGTAATGCAAAATGGAAATGCTCTAGCCAATGGAACAAACAATACCAAGTGTGCCATGGGAGAGAATTGCTGTAAATTAAAGAAACAATCGGAGGATGAGGAGGTATTGTTCCAATCAAGCGAATTCATACCCTACGATCCATCTCAAGAACCTATCTTTCCACCGGAATTAAAAGTATCTGATATTCTGGACAAACAAGAACTTTTTTTCAGTGGTAAGAATGTCCAGTGGTTTAGACCCAGTAATTTGAACACATTGCTGGAATTAAAACAAACTTACCCAGATGCGAAAATAGTCGTTGGAAACACGGAAGTAGGTGTTGAAGTAAAGTTCAAACAAGCGAACTACCCCGTCATAATCCAACCATCAAGAGTCCAAGAACTCACTAATATCATGATAGAAACAGATGCTATTAAGATTGGGGCGTCTGTGACCCTCCAAGAAATGGAGAACGTCTTCAAGCAGCAAATAGCAAACCAACCTAAATTCAAAACTAGAATCCTTCAGTCCATTGTAGATATGCTTCATTGGTTTGCTGGCAAGCAGATACGAAATGTCGCTGCGGTTGGAGGAAATATAATGACGGGTAGTCCAATATCTGATCTGAACCCAATATTCATGGCTGCTAATGTTGTACTCGAGGTAATGAGTAAATCTGGTGGTTTACGAAATATTACCATGAACGAAACTTTCTTCACTGGTTATAGAAGAAATGTAGTGAAGCCCGACGAAATATTAGTTGCTATTAACGTACCATACACCAAAGAGAATCAATATTTCTACGCGTACAAGCAAGCTAGGAGGCGCGATGATGATATTGCTATAGTAAACGCAGCGTTTAATGTAATCTTCGAACCTAATTCTAAAAAAGTTAAAGATATTTACATGGCTTTTGGAGGTATGGCACCCACCACAGTTATGGCCATCAAAACCCGACAGGCTTTAATCGGAAAAGAATGGAACGATGAGTTTGTTGAAATGGGATATAATTCGTTAGTTGATGATCTTCCACTAACTCCTAGCGCTCCTGGTGGAATGATCCAATACAGAAGATCATTAACCTTAAGTTTCTTCTTTAGAGCATATCTCCAAATAAGCACAGACCTCCAAATAAGCATTGATCCAAGATATTCCAGCGCACTAAATACATTCCACACAAAACCTCTGAAGAGTTCGCAATATTTCCAAATAATTCCGAGTACACAAGAGAAAATTGATTCCGTGGGTAGACCAGTAGTTCATACATCAGCCTATAAACAAGCTACTGGCGAGGCGGCGTATTGTGATGATATACCACGATTTGAAAATGAACTCTACATGGCTTTCGTTTACAGCACGGAAGCATACGCAGAAATATTGTCAATTGACCCATCTGAAGCATTAGCAATGGATGGTGTACATCGTTTCTTCTGTGCTAAAGATATGGAAGGGTTCAAAAACACTACCGGGCCTGTTTTTCACGATGAAGAAGTTTTTGCTGTTAACAGAGTATATGCTCAGGGACAAGTAATAGCAGCTATAGTAGCTGACGATCAAATTACTGCTCAGAAGGCAGCTAGAAAAGTCAATGTATCTTATAAAAAGCTAACCCCAGTCATAATCAGTATGGATGACGCTATACAACACAAATCATTCCACGATGAAAATCCAAAGGTTATCAAATGTGGAAATGTCGACGAAGCCTTTAAGCATGCTCCTCATATTGTAGAAGGGGAATGCCGGACTGGAGGTCAAGAACATTTTTACTTGGAGACGCAAGCTATCATAGCCGTGCCGAAGAAGGAAGACAACGAAATGGAAATTTATTCTTCTACGCAACATCCAACTGAGATGAGTGTAAGTCGTTCATTCAAATAGTACGTGTGCCCACTAATTATTACTCTCATGCAGGCGTCCATATCCGAAATTTTGAAAATTCCTCAAAACAAAATAATCACCAAAGTTAAGCGTATTGGCGGTGGTTTTGGTGGAAAGGAATCAAAGGCGTGTGTAGTTGGAGCACCAGCAGCCGTGGCTGCCCATGTCCTTGGAAGACCGGTGCGTTTGATGCTTGATAGAGATGAAGACATGCTAATCACTGCTGGTAGGCATCCGTTCTACATGAAGTACAAGGTTGCCTTCGATGACAATGGCAAATTGCTTGCTATGGATGCAACTTGCTACTGTAATGCAGGATATACCAGAGATTTGTCATTTGCTGTGAGTCTTTAGTCTTCATAGTTTTTAGTAATATAAAAACAAGAGTAACGTCAGCGTATTTTAGGTGATGGAGCGAGCACTTTTCCACATCGATAATGCGTATAAAATACCAAATCTAAGAGTATCTGGTTACGTTTGCAAAACCAACATACACTCAAATACAGCCTTCCGTGGTTTCGGTGGTCCACAGGGAATGTTCTGCACAGAAACCATGATCAGACACGTTGCCGAATATCTAAACAAAGATGTTATCGATGTTGCAAAGTTAAACTTGTACAAAGAGGGGGAATTAACTCATTACAACCATCCATTGCGCCATTGTACATTAGACAGATGCTGGAAAGAATGTGTTCAGAATTCCAACTATTATGAAAGGAAAACTGATGTTAACAAATTCAACAGGTAGGTGCACAACATGTAAAATGTACTACCCAAACAAAGATGTAAATACTTTTTTGATCGCCTACATATTTTTCAAAGTTATATTTGCAGGACATGTTGTTATGTTTTGTCTAGACTTTATTGACAACGTGCAAAAAATATGCCGTGATATTTATGCTCGTTCTCTTTGCCAAATCACCTAAATAAAGCCGTAAAACAATGTGTTTTTAACCACATTTCAACGGTTCATTAAAACTGGTGAATTTTTTTTTATTATAAAAAACATAATATATTTGGACTGCTAGATAGATGAGATAGATAGAAACGGGATTATGACAGAGGTATAGTGATAAGTTATACCTATAGTAAAAGGTTAGCAACGATTATCAGAGCATTTTGAAAACGTGCAGATGGAAAAGAAATGAAATTATGGGTTATTTTGTTGCTGTAATGGCGATATCCAGCAGTCACACTGGTAAGTTACCGGTGGATCAGCGGTAGCGATTACCGGAGTTCGACATTATAACGGGTGACCCGCGCCATAGGTACTCCCGTTTATTTTTGTTGTTTAGAGCTTTTCAGCTCTAAGTTAGGTCATGAAACTTCTAAATGTGAACTTTCTTTCGTCCCGATACCTTCAGTAGTATTCCCCGGAATCGTCGCCACAAAAATCGTTTACACACACACACACACACACACACACACACACACACACACACACACACACACACACACACACACACACACACACACACACACACACACACACACACACACACACACACACACACACACACACACACAGAGACATTTTTTGTACCTTGGTCAAAAATGTTCAGGGGACCTAAAAAGACCTATTTCCGCTAAAATCTCAATTTCTTTTCGGCATGATTACAATACTTTAGCATACTGCGTATGATAAAATAAAAATGACTCACTGGCCAAAAGCCAATTAAATCACGCTAGAGGGCGCCAGTAATGCAATGTCGGTCAAAATCGATTTAGTTAGTGTTTATTTGACAATTTTGGACTATTTTCACAAATTCCTAGCCACCTAGATTAGTAGACAAAAAAGTTATTTTTGCGTTGCCTTGGTGATAAAAGTTGACGATCGATATGTTTTTGAGTTCAGAATGTCATCCTGATTGAAAATATTACACAAACAATATAAAGTGCCATTTAAAATTTCAATGATGACGTGATTTCCGGAAAAACCGAAAGTCATATTAACCTCAAGAGTATAATTCAAAACTATGGCATTTTTTGTCTATTAACACTTTACCAAATTTCATTCGTCCAGCTTTATAAACAACAAAGGTAAGCGGGAGTACCTATGACATGGGTCACCCGGTATAAGACGAAATTACAAAATAAAGTGCATTTCAAACTAATTCAACCAATCGCTTATTTAAAATTAAAACAAATAAAAACAATCGACACCGGCTCGAAATCCTACGTTTCGACTCCGATATCGAAACCTATTTTAATATCTTGCAGTTTGGCTCAGGCCACATGTCGGACTAAAATACTTTTGAATCAGATTATAAAAAAATTATTAAAATACATAGTAAGAAAATAATGATCGGGTTACCATTTATAACTAGAAAAACTAATAAATAGGCTGATAACTTTTTTATTTCCGTTTATACATGCAATTCATACAGGGTAAAACTGTTTTATCAAGATTTATAAATTAGTCAAACAATTCTTTATCACTTGTTACAGTATCTGTCCTATGTCCATATCTGTAAAAAATACTATCTTATACATCACGTACACCTTTACGATAAATATGTCACAAGCCCTTAAAGTAATTAGCATTTTTTACTTAAATAAACATCATAATCTACATGATTGCGAAGATTGTTGATTGTCAACGGATATTTACACTGTGGGAAAAAAAAACGGTACAAATTTTTAATCACTCGTATTTCCAATAATATTTATTCAATTCAAATATTTCTTTAAACAGCGAATTGCTTGTAGTGTGAAGATTCAAACCATACCATACTCGCAATAACAGAACTTTTTATTCCAAAGTTATGTTGCTTTATTTTGGCTATGCAACATTTCTGATAATATGGGGTGAAATGAAAGGTGTATTAAAATCAATGGGTAATGACATTTGTCTTGTTTTGGTTAAAAAGGGCACTAGAGATCTTATAGCATCGTATACAGGGTGATATTTATCTTATACAAGGTGAAATATTTACTTATACAATATTTTTCTTATTGTTTTTAGTAAAAACCAGTGGAATATAACGTTTTTAACAAAAACGGTAAGAGAAATCTAAGTCTCGTAAAAATTTGCAAAAAATCTACAGCCCAATAATTGTAGCACAATATGGAAAAAATGTAAGAAAAATCCTTCAAAAATCTCAAAATCAAATGGCGTCCATAATAAAACTAAACGTTGCCCATAGTTTCTCCACCATCTTTAAAGAAAACTCAAGTCCATAATTAGACTTTTCGTGCCTATGCAATGGAATCGTTTTTTTCATCTATGGAAACGTCCAATTCAACTGCCTTTTTGAGTAAAAACAGCAAAAAACATTACACTTTTCTGCACGCACTCGGTGCGGACTGCACCGAGTCCGAGCATAAATATATAATAATAATATGTATAAGTCGAAAACGTTATAATATGTGAATAAATCTGGCTCAAACCAGGGTTGGGTTAAAAGTCACAGACACTGTCGCAGTGACTGTCGCACAAAGAAATGCATTCAGGTTGAAAATTCCGATTATCTTGTGGTGTCACGCCGGTGTATCTGCTGCACATGGTCTGGCATGTCCAAAATTTACCATAAGACAATTTAAAAACTGTTTTTCGCTATTGACATTTTGTTATTCAAGTTGATAAAGTACATACAACGTTGGTAATAGATTTTTAATAGTTTTGGGTAAGTCAATACCTTTGCTAAATTGTATATTTGAGTTGTTCTCATCTTGTTGAATACTATTTGAAGAATACTATAACTACCTACAAGTTTATTTTGAAAAATCATGAACATTCTGTGAGTTCTCCTAAATCATTTTGAGTTGTGTATTATTTTTTATGTTTATTTAGAGAAAATCGCTGGAAGAAACGAGGAATTAGCGTAGTGCCAACTAAATTTGGAATAGCGTTTTCAATAACATTCCTAAATCAAGGAGGTGCTTTAGTCAACATATACACCGACGGGTCCGTATTGATAACACATGGAGGTATTGAAATGGGTCAAGGAGTGCACACCAAGATGTTGCAAGTTGCCAGCAGAGTTCTCAAAATTCCTACTGACTTGATTCATATAAGCGAAACTGCTACGGACAAAGTGCCAAACACATCACCAACTGCAGCTAGTACTGGATCTGACATTAATGGAATGGCAGTAATGGTATGTATCGAGTATTAACAATCACCGGCAGGTTTTAAGTTTAAAATTTCAGAGAGCTTGCCAAACTCTTATGGATAGATTGCAACCAATTATGGAAGCTGATCCCAAAGGAACATGGGAGAAGTGGATAAAGGCAGCTTATTTACAACGAGTAAATCTATCGGCTATTGGTCATTATGCTACACCTGAGATACAATACGATTGGTCAACAAATTCTGGTGCACCATTCAACTATTACACTTATGGTGTTGCTTGCACTGAAGTAGAAGTTGATTGCTTAACTGGAGATCACCAGGTCCTTCGTACGGACATCGTCATGGACTTAGGTAATAAAATAAAGTTTCACGCAAATAAAAAGATAATAACACAATGGACTTATCATTATTTAGGTGAAAGTTTGAATCCTGCTATCGATATTGGCCAAATAGAAGGAGCATTCATGCAAGGTTATGGGTTATTCCTTTTGGAAGAAATGGTATACTTATCGAATGGTGCTGTGTTTACCAGGGGACCCGGAGCTTACAAAATTCCAGGGTTTGCTGATATTCCTGCAGAATTTAATGTCGCATTGCTGAAGGGAGCTCCAAACCCAAGGGCAATCTATTCATCAAAGGTAAATAAACATTGTTCGCAGTGCAATGTTAAATACACTTACTGGTGTTCGAGGAGTGCCCGAAAAACTCCTCGGACACGTCAAATTTATTTGATCAAAACCCATTTTTATATCAAATTCGACTTTCGGCCTACGATTGCTTTTCTCCTTTGCCGTCATCGATTTTTTTTAAAATAACTTATACCTTCTATTTCTACGTGTTAAATTGTATAGACATTATTCTGCTGTTCCAAAGTGACATCCTAGTGTATACATCGCACATTTTCGGTTGAAAATAAATGCTCATTAGTCGGTTCCTCTTTCGGTTCCAACGAAGAAATAGTAGATTATTCACAGTAATTGTATATTTTGTTTTTGAAATTAGGCTGTAGGTGAACCACCGCTTTTCCTAGCCAGTTCAGCGTTGTTTGCTGCTAGAGAAGCAGTCAAGGAAGCAAGGAAAGATGCAGGATGTGATAAAATACCGTTCCAATTAGATGCTCCAGCTACGTCAGCAAAGTTGAGGATGGGCTGTCAAGATCATATAACTTCTAAGGTAATATCTGAACACAACTCCAAGCTTTAATACTTAAGTTACATTTTGATTTCAGTTTGTGGAACCTGTCGTGGGTAGTTATACTCCTTGGAATATCATTCCATAATAGGCAAATAAGTAAAACACATATCGAATGGTGGTGTATATTTACGTAGTGTATATTGTTTCCTATAATGTATATTCACAATAAAGATAAATAATACACAAGAATTTCGTTTATTTATTACAAAATGAATAATAATAGAGAGAGCACCGCTACAAAAACATGTCACAGACGGAGCTTTCGCGCGAGGATTGGTTGTTTTCCACTGATGGCGCTGCCACTGTCAATGGCGCTTTCGACAGCTTTTACGATACATTTATGTTTTATTTCAACAAACATTTTCCTAAATTTAAGTGCCGTGTAGCTTCTGATGATCTCGATAGGCGATGGGTTACTGATCACGTGCGGAGCTCTAGTGCAAGTCTGAAGGATCTTTTTTATCTTCAAACCCGGTTTCCTGTCCTGCGTACGATATACCGTGCGCGTCGGAAAAAATCATTTGAACCTGATAACGGAGGCAAAAAGGGAGTACTATCAAAGGATCATATTAGATTCTGAAAATCCATCTCGGTCGTCTTGGCGACTAATATTTCGCCTTTCAGGTCAAACTAGGTCCTTCAAGGATCTCGAGATATATATAGATGGGCATTTGACTTCTGATCCAACGAGGGTGGCGACTTCTTTCAACGATTTTTTTGTCAATTCACCCCAGGAAATAGTAGCAGCCATACCACCTCCCACAGGGGGTGCCCCTATGTTGCCTCTGCCAGCAGTTGTTGATTCTTCCATGTTTGTTCAACCATTTGCAGCGGATGAATTGTGTGATCTGATCAGAGGCAAGATTAAGAACAAAAAATCTAGCGGTGTTGACGAGGTCCCTGCTTTTCTGATACGAAGAATGGCTCACGTACTTTCGAGACGAAACTCAAGGACAGATTCACGAGACGCTGCAGAGGAGACCTCTGCAGCGTCTCGTGAATCTGTCCTTCAAGACAGGTACATTTCCCGAAAAAATAAGGATCAACAAAGTTTTTCCGATCTATAAGAAAGCAGATCCACATGGAATGGGGAATTATCGCCCAGTATCCATACCGCCTTCATTCTCTGGAATTTTCGAGCATTGCTTCTTAGACAGATTGGAGAAATTCCTGACTCGACATTCCATCAAAGCTCCCTGCCAGCACGGCTTCTTGAAGAGCAAATCTACCTCATCCGCAGTGCATTCGTTTACACATAGAGTCATGGATCTGGTCGATGCGGGAGGGGTCCCTACTGGGATCTTCTGCGACCTCAGTCGGGCCTTCGACTGTGTGGACCATCATATCCTCGAGGCCAAGCTGCTCCGGTGTGGGGTGCGAGGTCTTCCATTAGAGTGGGTGATGTCCTACCTCAGGAACCGGAGGCAGTGCGCCTCAATCAGTCGTAAGTCAAACGGAGTTTTGGAGCAGCACACTTCAGGCTATAAAACCGTTAACCTGGGTGTTCCACAAGGTTCAGTCCTTGGTCCCATGCTGTTCTTACTCTATATAAACGACATCCCTCTTATTGATAGCAGTATTCATTTTACATTGTACGCGGATGACACAACCGTTGTGGTGCACGGTTCGTCTGCGGCAGAGGTTGCTGCATCGAGTGGTCGCATTCTCAGGTCGTTGAGTGAGTGGTTCGCGGTGAATCGTCTGTCGTTGAACGTCAGCAAAACCCACCAGATGCAATTTAATAATAATAATAATAATAATAATAATAAATAATTTCATTGCCCCGGAAAGCATGTGGAGGCATTTGACCTTGAATTTGACGGACACAATATCGTGGCCACAAATCAAATTAGATTTCTGGGCCTCCATGTCGATGATAACTTGAACTGGACGCAGCAATGTTCGACGCTGTCTTCTAAACTGGGTTCGATGGCCTATCAGTTTCGAGCGCTGAAACCATATTTATCGCGTCAACAGCTGATCCAGTTCTACTATGCCCAGGTGAGCTCTCGCCTTGCGTATGGGATATGTTTCTGGGGTGGGTCGTCTTCTGCTCGTGATGTGTTCGTTGGTCAGAAACGAATTATGCGCATTATGGCTGGTGGGAAAAGTACAGCATCTTGCCGTAATATTTTCAAAGATTTTAAGATTTTAACTTTGTGTTGTTTGTATATCTATGAACTGTCAATATTTGTTTTTAAAAATAGGACGTGTTTTTCTAAAAGATCTGATAGACACCAATTCAATACCCGACGTTGTGGCGATTTAGATGTACCGTACGCCAGATTAGTCATTAAGGCCAAATCTCCCAACTGTCTGGGACCGAAGATTTTTAATATGTCGCCAACTGGGTTGACGCAGGAAAAGTCTCTGCCCAAATTTAAGAGATGTTTAAAGTTGCTTCTTGTAAAGAAAGGGTTTTACAACCTACAAGAGTTTATGTCATGTGTTCTGTAGATTTTGTGAGTGTAGTTTTCCATTGCTTCGGCTTTTGTTTGTATTTTGTTTATATATTTTGTGCTTATACACTCTGTGAGTTGTTTGTATTGTTGCATATGATATCGTTTACATGTATAAATGTATGTTATATCTGTACCGAACTTGACTTGTCCAATGTAACACAGTTACCTTATGGAAATAAACGCTTATTATTATATATCTCGTCCTCTGATAAATTTACAAGAGAAGCAATCTCGTTACGAGCCCGAACAAAAGTATTTATGAACACTTTTAGAGCGAGCGAAAACGCGATCGGTCCTAGTGGAAAGAGTTGTGAAGTTCTTCGATTTGGAAGGTCATACTGTTGAACAACTCGGCTAAAATATATGTGATTTTTTTAAGGTTCATCATGATGTAACCACGCGGGTTACGGATTTTTATACAGTATGGGAAATTCCACGCTTGATGTTGGATACTAATATGTATTATTTCATAGGCTTTCATAATTAATAATCGTTCGGACTGGCACAGTTTTATAAATTAATGTTTACCTTGTCACGTTGTCATAATTATTGTTCTTGAAGTGTTTTAGTTTGACTCTTTGCCGCAATTTGTGATTCTTTTAAGTGTTAGATTTCATTTGAATCTTTGTCGCTATTTGCGGTTATTTTTAACAGTTTGAGTTAATTTGAAGCTTGGTTGAAATTTATATTTCATTTTAATATACATAATTGAGTTGACTTGAGACTTTGTCGCAATTTATGCTTATTGTTATTACATTTGATTTAGTTTGAGTCTGATGCAATTTATAATTATTTTTAGCGTTTGATTTAGTGTGGTTTGATTTAGGTTGAGTCCTGTCGAAATTTGTACATTTTTTTAATGTTTGATTTAATTTGAATTTTGTCGCAATTTATAATAATTTTTAATGTTTGATTTAATTTGAATTTTATCGCAATTTATAATTATTTTTAATGTTTGATTTAATATCAATTTTGTCGCAATTTATTATTCTTTTAACATACTTGATATAACTTGAATCTATGTTCGCAAATTTAATTTTCTTTTCTTAATATATTTTGTTTAATTTGAACGTTGCCTTAGTTGTTTTATTTTATTATTTTAAATTTAGTTCCTTATTTACCCAGCGAATAAAAATTAAATCTAAATATTTAGTATGATAGATGGAAATAACGGTAAGTGCAGTCTATTATCTCGAATAATAACACCAACATTCGCATGAGGTAAGACTTCCAGCCCCTGTTTATTTAACATCAAAATTTTAGCTAACCGCTCGGCTAACCATACCTACCCACTATGTTGGGTGGTAACAATGACATTGATATAAAAGACTGTCGTGATCAAACCTATGACAATGCAAGCAATATGAGCGGGAATTATCGCTGCTTAGAAGCACGAATTAAAGAGATAAGATGCGCAGAATACATTCCCAGCTTTGTACAATCATTGGATTTGGTTGCCAAGTATGCTGCAGAATGTTGTATGGAAGCATCCATTTCCTTCGACTTTGTTGAAAGCCTCTATACATGTTTATCCGATTCTACCTATCGATGGGGTCTGGAAGGCACAGGTTCAAATGTCACCATTTAGAAAAGACTATCCGACATTAGGTGGTCTGCCCGACCTGATGGCACTTTTATGCGGTTTTACCACCATCCATGAGCATGCTACAACTCTTTTAAAACTAGCATGCTTTTTGCCAGCAAATGTGAACAGCTGACGAGCGTGCATGCATCGTAAGCATGCTCACAAACATGCTCATTGGTGGCACGAAAGCTACTTGCTACTTAGTAGCATGTGTGTCTAGACATTGCTAGTAAAAAGCATGCTTATTTCGAGCATGCTCAAAAATCAACAGTCGTTTGATTTGCCAGCATGCTACCTGCGGTGCGGTGCGGTGGAAGGCTCTGAGCGCGTGTGAACAGAGTTGTAGCATGCTCCTTTAGGGACTATGCTTAAAATTGGCATGCTTTTTGCTAGCAAATGTGAACAGCTGGATCGTGCTCGTTTTAAGGCATGCTTGTAAATTCGTTTTGACATTGGCATTTACTTTCTATCGGAAATTTTGAGGTCAGAGTGAAAACTCACATGACCCATATGAATGTGGAAGACTTTGTCATGATCTACAAAATTAGTATAGGACATTTTTGGATAAAACATCAAGATTCACTGGAAAGCGCAATACTATATGTTGCACCCGCTTTCAACCCTCCCAAATAAACACTACACCACGCCATGACCTGCATTTAATTTTTTACGTTCACTATGATGAGTATGAACCCCTTTATCATTTCCAATGATAAAAGTCCTGTCTACAATATTAATACCGGTTTTGGCTTCAAAACAGTTAATTTGCCTGCACTATCTCGATTGTCAATGAATATAGATAGTCAGCCATAGGTTACTTGGGACTCTATGCTTGGGACCTTGACTATGACCTTGACACCCAGAGCGCAGTGTTTTCTGCAAGATTCATTCACAAATTATAGCGTTTTTGACTTATACACTTTTATGCACGCACTCGGTATGAACTGGCCGAATCATTCGATAATGTTTTTTGTACTTTGCGCGCCAAAAAGCCGTACACCACATATGCAACAAAATATACTACAAACATTTTAGTTAGTTTTCTAAATGTTTCTTTTTAACCTATACGCTGTCATTCTGACATTAAAGTCGAAACTAGCATCTGCAACTGTCAAGTTGACAAAAAAAAAGACGAGCCACAATTACATGATGTAAAGATTAGCTCTGCTACCTTTTTTTTGCGCGCATATTACATTTATCGAGAACACACTACCCATGTAAGTAATAGACAAGAATTTTGTTTATTTAATACAAAATGCATAATAATAGAGACAGCACGGATACAAAAACATGTCATTTTAAGCTTGCATTATCTTGAATCGAAGTAGTATCTTTCCAATTTTTTGTGTCCGATTCAGACTTCGACTCATCCTGTGCTCCAGCACGCTTCTGCTTTTTCTTCTCGCATTTGATATCGCAGTAAGCTTCGAACTCTTTCAATTTAACTTCCGCGGTATCCAAACGTGACAAGAATATCATTGCGGCTATAACAAAGAATCAATAATTAGTAATTTATCCAATAGATAAAACTGATGTGAATGTATGCCCAGAACACATGTGCGTCATAGGTGTCGTTTTACTGTCGTCGTTTTGTTGCAATATTTTAATCGTTAATTAAAGGTTAGTTTAATATGCTAATTTTTCGGGAGGGTTGCTTGTGATGCCCGGGGTACACGAACGAGTAATATCTAACGCCTTTATACCTAGTTATCGCGTCATCATTTGCTGCCCTCGATTAGACCCACCATGAGCGCAGGGGTCTATTGTGGCTTAGCTACTATTTGCTAATTATTATAGTTCACCCTCCAGCTCCTTAATGAGCCTGATTATCCTGTCGGGTGGTTGGTCTGGTCTTGTAGTACGACTTTGGCCGTGCCGAAAGTCCTGACCCTGATGCCGTCCGTGGCTGGACAGGAGCAGATAACATGCTCCATTGTTTCATCATCCTGCAGGCATAGACGACACTCTGTGGTATCGATGAGCCCTATCTTATGAAGATGATGCCGAAATGGGCAGTGTCCCGTGAACCCCGCAGTGAGAGTTTTAATGTTTGCTTCGATTTAGCCAGGATCCAGTTCTGATTTTGGATAGTGGTGTGGTCACTGCCCTGAATTGTCTCACCCCTGAGCATCCAGACCAGAAATCAAAGGATATCCTAACCATCTCTAGATCGAGTATTTTGCCACGGCTCTAGGTAGTCCATGAGTCGGTTCTGGCCCTTCCGGTTCTGTATTAGCCCCTACCCTGGCCAGGGAATCGGCCATCTTGCTTCCTTTTATACCAGCGTGGCTAGGTACTCACACGAGGGTCACTCTGTTTGCCTTCCCCAGACCTGATAATGTTCTCCTGCGGTTTTTAACGACGAGAGATTGGTATCTGCTGGTCGCCTGCGATCATAGCGCTGGTCGACTGTCGGAGAAAATTTTAATTGATTTGCCCAGCTAGTTCCTCTTGGAGTTTTTCTGTGCGCAGACATCAATGGCAGATGGCAGTTATCTCTCCCTGTAATATAGTCGCAAATTTGCCAAGGTTGCAACTTATCCTCTATTCTTGGTATGCGTCCGTAGACTCCTACACCGGCACCAAGGTTTGTATTAGAGCCATCAGTAATCCAGGAGGAATCGGCCTGGAGCAGGGGACTTTCTTCCTTCCCCAGTCGGTTCTACTTGGAACTAGGACAGTGAACGATGTCTCCCAACTGTATTAGGTAGGGATGGTATCACTTGTCATGCCGAGAGGTTCGTCCAACTCAATCGGCGTCATGAGGCTATTGCGCTCGAATTCCACAATTTGCGACACATTTTGTGTTATGTGAAGTAATCTGTACGTTGCCATTCTGGCTTCACCCTTCACTACCACAAGCAGTGGGGGCAGATCCAGCAGCATTTCCAGAGTCACAGAAGGCGTAGTTCGCATGCCCCCTGTTATGGATAATGTCGCTATCCTCTGCAAACTTACTAGTTTGGTCACCGAAGCTCTCCGTAGAGTTGCCGTAAGTAAGCAGCTCCATAGGGAGAACTTAGGTCTGCGTATGGTGTCTTCAAAATGTAAATTCCAGTTGAGTGCATTGTCCACGATTACCTCTAGATCAGTGGTTCCCAAACGTATTGTGTTCACCGTCCCCTTTTCAAAGAAATTTAGTGTTAGCGCCTCACTCGTGAAATAAGCTCATTCTTTTGAAACATAGGAAAGAAATAAATCACCTTGGCCTCAAAATTAAAAGTTTGTTGACGATTTACCACAATTCGGGATAAAGTTCGGCATCTGCTTCTGTAACCTGTATAATCTACTTTGTCTTTATCAAACTCAGCTCGTCTTCTCGCAGCTGTAAATTTATTTTGTTGAACCTGTTAATTATGTCTGTCAAATAAGCAATATCTGCTTTGTGTTTTCTTAAGTTGTCTCGTAGTGAATCTTCTTCGTCTTAAAAAAACTCTACAACTTAATCAAAGAGCCATTTAGCCGACTGTTTACATATCCTGACGCATGTAGAGTGCATCCTAAAGTATAATCAATTAACATGGGAACAACCCAACCAACAAAGTCGACTCTGGTTCCATTGTGAAGAGCTAATCCAGATCTATTTACCCACACCGAGATTCCAAAGGTAAGATAACCTAGAGCCGCGCTAAACAGCTTAATAGAGTGCACGGAGAGAAATTTAGACAAATTTACAAGTCAGACGTTCTGGCAACGGCTTTTTGTCTACGGCCGGGTAAAGCAGGGCCAACTCTACAGGTTTTTCCCATAACTGGACTTGCATACGAACGGACAGGTCTGGGCCTAGGATATTTGTGTGTTTATGCATGCATTTCGCTGCGGACTGAGCGATGACGTCCAGAAATACCTACAAATGCTGCCAGCGCGCGTGCAGAATATATGTATGCATTAATTGTTATGGCATTTACCACCCTACCTGTAAAAGCGAATTGAAAGACGTCAAATACGTAGCTGACCATAAGATAATGTGCTGCAATCCTAACAACAGCAGTCAGAATGATAGCTTTCTTAATTCATCGATCGAGCAAAATAAGAACGAAATTATAGCTGAACTAAGTGAGGAACTTGCCTCAAAGACAATCTATATAACAAAATTGATTTCCACAAGATCTAACTTTGAATACTCTGTTCTTGAAAATGAAGAACAGGCAAATCAAAAGATTTTTGAACTACAAAATGATGTGGAAACATGGAGGAAGAAGTATGAAATGAAACAAACTAATGAGGGAGACGCATTTGAATGTGCCAACTGTCCAGACTTAAACTTGGAGCTCGACAATAAAAATAAAGAATTTGTTCGGCACACCAAAGAGCTTAACAGAGAACTAGCGGCAATGCAATTAACCTTAGAACTTGCAATAAGGGACTCGGAAGAAAAGGCCAGGGAACTGCAAAGTGTGAAGTTACGTATGGATAACGCCATAAATGACGCTGAAATAGTTAACCAAAAATGGGCAGCAGAGCTCAAAGATAGGTCGGACACTGTTAATAATCTGAAATACTTCCTAGCTAGCAAGGATGAAGAATGCAACATACTAAAGCGGAACTTAGAAGGATTAGAGCCGGGGGATAATGTAAACACTGCTACTGCTGATATTCCTACAACAACTATTAGAACTACACCAGCTACCGAAACAAATAAACTGCATGAAATAAAGAAGGAACTGCATCTTATTAATCAAAGACTAGATAAGCTTGAAGGGGATAATAAACAAAGGAAGTTAAATAATAACGGAATAGTTAAATTCACGCCTAAAATAAAAAAGAAAGAGAATGAGACAATTCCGAATAAAAAATCGGCATCTATCCCTGCAGTGGCTTGCACGTCAAAAGCAGTAGCTTGCACGTCAAAATCAGCGTATTGCGATCTTCCAAGAAAACAAAATATCCCATCACCACATGTGGAAGCAGAAAACTTAGTGTTCACGCCATTATCCAACCAAATTAAAATAACGGGTGCTGCTACCGATAACCATGTGAACCAAAATACGTTTTATTGTAACCCAGCACCAAATATCTACATTTATGTTAGCAAATTCAAAAACTCGTTTACAAAGACTAACATGACCAATTATCTAAAATCAACATTTGGAAGTAACAGTTTTGACGTGACCCCTATTATCAAGAAAATCCATCATACTGGCGAAAGATATAACTGCTTCAAGATTGGCATGCCAGTCGACCTTAGGGACGAAGTAACAAATCCGATAAACTGGCCAAAGGGAATAGTTGTGTGTAACTACAATTTTTTTCGTGAGCAACGGTTTAACTCAGTTTCAGAGAAGCCCTTTCGTTCGCACTTTCGCTCACCGCAAGGATATAACCCAAACAGACGCAGAGACTCCACTGACCGACAATACTAAATCAAAACTATTTTATGTTAACCTTAGATCGCACCGCAATAAGCATCTACAGTTGGAACATTATTTGCAACTTCACCAGAACATCAAAATAATGGCATTCTCAGAGCATTTCCTGGCGGAGGATGAGATTGAACTGTTCGGGGGACTTGGCGATCTCAGGCTGGCGAACTATTATTGTAGAGAGGCTGGTAAACATGGCGGAGTGTCTTTGTTTCTCCACAGAGACATGACTAATTCAAAAATAAATGTGCAACACGCTACCAGAGACAAGATATTCGAGTGCTGCGCAACCTTCGTTGTGGACTTAGGCATTGCCATTGTTGTTGTATACAGATCCCCAAAAAGCGACTCAGCCGATTTTAATGACTTTGTAGTAGGATTGGATAGCGCGTTGCGGCGCGTGTTTTCGAAGCATCAGAAAATTTTGCTGGTTGGTGACTTCAATGTGGACATGCTGGCGGGATCCCAGAGACGGCATGAACTCCTTTCCGTATTGTCAGCCTTCAACTTGCAGCAACGCATAGACTGTCCTACACGCGTTCAAAACGGCACGGCTACTTGCATCGATCATTTATTTTGCAACGTCGACATAAACAGGGAAGCCATCAGTATCTTTGACCCATGCATATCCGATCATTATGCTTTCACACTTCATCTGTCCCAATTTCTGCGCAAAAAAGCACCTCAAACTTTCATTACAAAAAGGATGATTACTGATGGAAACCTAAGTGCTTTAAAACTAAAGTTGTACTCCGCAGATTCGAACTTGGTACTGAGCAATAACGACGCTGAGGAAAGCTTCAACATCTTCCATTTGTCATTACTTCAAGACGTGAATGAATTTATTCCTCTAAAAACCTTGCAACAAAAAAGAACTATGCGGAAATTTAAATTTAGCGAAGATTTAAAAAAGAAGAGAGAAGGTCTTCACCTTATCCGAGAGTGGGACGCCAATGTGAAAACAGGAGAATCACGTAACTACTACAACAACTTTAGAAGGGAATACCTTAGAATGCTTGATGAGGAAAGAAGATGCAGCAACTCTAAACTAATAAAAGAAACCGATAACAAAAGTAAGACTATTTGGAGCGTCATCAATAGAGAGACAAACAGGACCAAACCAATGGAAAAGCCAAACCACACAGCAGACGAGATAAACAAGCATTTCGCAAATGTAGCAAAACTCATCGTTGACCAAATGCCACTGGGAGTGGATTGCAGAACTTATCTTAATAACGGGCCCACAGCCAACACCAAGTTCTTTCTCACCCCGACGACTGAAGATGAGATCCTGGACTGCAGCAAGTCATTAAAGAGTAAAGGCAGTTTGGACGTATATGGTCTTAGCACGAGGGTCCTAAAAGAAATAGTCCCGAGTATCTTGGTGCCACTGTCTCACGTCATAAATGCTTCTTTTGCAACGGGAATATTTCCCTCACTATTACAAGTCTCTTCACTAATCTGCATACACAAAAAAGGGGACAGGAGCGTGCTAGACAATTACCGTCCAATTTCAATTCTGCCCGCATTGTCGAAGATTTTCGAGGCGTTGATCCAGAAGCGTTTGATCTGCTTTTTGGAGTCCAGCTCTCTGTTGTCGTGTGCTCAGTTTGGCTTTCGTCCGGGTAGGTCTACGACAGGAGCGATACTAAGAATACTCAAGCACATCTCACAGGCGCTAAACGAAAAGAAGGTGGGAATCCTGACGTGCATCGATCTGAAGAGGGCATTTGACTGCCTGGACCCGGAAATCCAGCTTATCAAGCTCGAGCGGAAGGGCATTAGAGGAGTCCCAGGCAGTCTAATTCGATCCTTTGTCTCGGACCGCTTCCAGGTGGTCGACGGGCCGACGCGGTCACGCCCGGAGTCGGTGACCATTGGAGTTCCTCGGGGCAGCATTTTGGGCCCATTGCTTTTCTTGGTGTACGCGGATGACCTGCCCTACAGCGTGTCTTCGGAAGTCACATTATACGCCGATGATACAAGTTACCTCAGCGTTGGATCCCTTGAGAGTGAGGCGTCACGTCTGTCTGCTGATAATTTGGAGGAGGTGTGTGGGTTCATTTCAAATCGGTTAAAGCTAAATGAGACAAAAACCGAGACCTGCAAGTTTTCCCTCCGTCGTGCCTCCGAGATTTCTCAGCCGATCAAACTCTGTTGGATTGTTGATTTAATGAGTGGACTGTATATCTGTCGCAGATTCCTTTTATTTGTTGAGGAAAATGCTGTTGAATGCGGTTGTATAACGTGCGTTGTTTATTGGAAAAAATATATTATGACATACATTACAAAATCAATAAAAATTCATAGTTACCAATTCTAAGCCTACCTAATACAAAATACTACATTGAAAATTGAACATACCCCCGGCCTTGAAAGGGAACATTTCAAATTATAATAATGAAAGTAATAACGAATGCAAATAAGTTAAGAATGAATAAGATCTGTTGTAGTCTCTACTTAAACAAACTATTTTTTAGGTAACGGGCAGATTTTTGAAAATGATCGTTTTATGGTTCCTTCTGCAGTCTTGACGTCCGCCACACGAGAAATTCCATCCTTTCCGGGATATAGTCGAGTTATTCTTCCCAAACGCCATTTCAGAGGAGGTTGATTATCTTCCTTTAGCAGCACCAGATCATCAATTTGTAGACTGTCCTGTGTTGTTCGCCACTTGGAACGTACTTGTAGTTCTGACACATATTCCAGAGACCACCTCTTCCAAAAATGTTGATGGAGCTTCTGGATATGTTGATAGTGACTTAGTCTATTTTCTGCTAGTTCAGTCACATCAGGGTCGGGTATTGCAGTAATAGGTCTTCCAATGAGAAAGTGAGATGGTGTTAGAGGTGTTAAGTCTGAAGGGTCGTTGAATAGGGGTGAAAGAGGTCGTGAATTAAGTGTTGCTTCAATCTGTGCTAATAATGTGATAAATTGTTCAAAGGTTAATTTAGCATTACCAGCAACACGTTGTAAATGATATTTTGTAAGCTTTACCCCAGCTTCCCAGAGACCACCAAAATGTGGAGAATGGGGTGGTATAAATGACCATGGAATATTTTCATTTTCTAAATTGGCACTCAAGCTAGAAGCGTTATTACGTAAAAACTCGCCGAAACTGCGCATTTCCGAATTTGCTCCGACAAAATTGGTTCCGTTATCAGAGAACATTTGAGCAGGCTTTCCTCGACGAGCAACAAAACGCCTTAAAGTCGCAATAAAGGCCTCCTTAGTTAAATCTGATACTAATTCTAAATGGATAGCATGTGTAACGAAACATATAAATAGGCTGATGTAACATTTAGTAATTTTACACCCTCGTCCCATTCTATCTTTGAGTAAAAATGGCCCTGCGTAATCTACACCGGTTTTAAAAAACGGTGGTGCTGGTATTAGTCTTGATTGGGGTAAGTTGCCCATTTTTAAATGTATACCTGTTGGTTTAGCCTTAAAACAGGTTATGCAATTATGGACAATTTTTCGCGCTAAGTTGCGTCCATGAATTGGCCAAAATTGTTCACGCAAATTTGCTAATAGTAGTTGCGGTCCAGCATGCAATAACCTTTTGTGTTCTCTTATAAATAACAAATGAGTGAAATGACTTTTCGAAGATATAACTATTGGGAATTTTTTACTGTATATGAAGTTAGATTGACCTAGCCTACCTCCCACTCTTATAATTTTATCTTTGTCTAAGAATGGATTAAGCTGAAATAACTTGCTCTTAGGATTTACAGAATCGTTATTCTGCAATGCTTGAAATTCTTGGTGGAAAGTTTCAATCTGCGATAGTTTAACTAAAGCATGATTAGCTGCTCGTAATTCGTGACCTTTTAAATATTGGGTTTCGCGGTCAGGTTTATGCTTTCGACAATTCGAAATAAATCGTAGGAAATATGCTGTAATACGTTCCAGTTTAGTAAAATCGGAAAAATGTTTAAAATCAAATAATGGTAAATTTATACTGCTTTTTAACATAATGGTTCTTTTCTTTAATTCGGGTAATTCAACGGTTTTAAAATCTGAATGCGGCCATGCTCTTTCAGGTTCAAGTAACCAATTCGGCCCGTGCCAGTATATGCTTAAAGAGCTTAATTCGCTTGGTCGAACACCTCGTGATAAGTGATCAGCTGGATTGCATTCACTCGGCACGTGACGCCAACATGTTAAATTGGTGGTTTCTAAAATATTTCTAACTCTGTTAGCCACAAAAGTTTGTAATAAATTAGACTGAGTGTTAAGCCAACTCAGCACAATTGTCGAGTCTGTCCAATAATAAATTATTTGTGGTTCGATATTCAATGACAAAGTTACCTTTTTCATTAGATTGGCTAGTAAATTTGCCGCACATAATTCTAACCTAGGAATTGTTAAAAGTTTGATTGGTGCTACCCTTGATTTGGCACATACGAGTTGTGTCGAACATGTACCGTTTTGATCTGTACATTTCATATAAACACATGCTCCATATGCGTCTTGAGAGGCATCACAAAAGCCATGCAGCTCTATGTTAATTGGGCGTGAACATGTGATTTGTCTCGGGATTTGTAATTCATTTAAGTTCGTAAGTTCTTTTCTAAATGAGAGCCACTTTGTGTGTAAATGTGAGGGTAATGCTTCGTCCCAGGAAATACTTTCGCGCCACAAGCCTTGCAATAAAATCTTTGCGGTAATATGCATGGACCCAGCAGACCAAGTGGATCAAAAATTTGGGAGATTTCAGAAAGCATTATGCGTTTAGTGACAAATTTACTGAATTCAAGATTTATGTTGAAAACTAATTTGTCTGTGTACCCATTCCAAACTATACCTAGTGTTTTAGTGTTTTCGTTTGCGCCAAAATCAATAGTGTTTATCTTGCTCTCAGGCTCGAGTTCTTGAATTATTTTTGGTTTATTTGAAACCCACTTGCGCAAATGAAAACAACATTTTTTCAATTCTATCGATACATTTTTTGCTAATTGGATGGCCTCTTCGACAGTATCAGCCCCGCTTAACATGTCATCGACATAGAAGTCATTCATAATCGTATTGGCTGTCTTTGGGTCAGTGCATTCCACGCCCATTTGATATAAACATTTGATTGCTAGATACGGTGCCGAAGATGTGCCATATGTTACTGTTGCTAATTCATAGACATCGATAGATTTTGACGGATGTTCACGCCAGAGAATGCGTTGCAGTGCTCTCTGTTCGGGATTTATGTTTACCATCCGATACATTTTTTCGACGTCACTGGCGATAACTACGTTATGTTTTCTGAATCGGATAAGTAAAGAAACGAGGTCTTGCTGGAGGGTAGGGCCCACCATTTGGAGTTCATTGAAAGAGATACCACTGCTAGTTTTTGCTGAAGCGTCAAAAACCACTCTAAGTTTTGTAGTTTCGCTACTCTCTCTAATTACACCGTGATGAGGCAAATAATATGAAATTTTTGAATCTGCTGTACTGAGCATCATATGACCTAAAGATTTGTATTCATTAATAAACCTTCTGTAATCCCTTTTGAAAGTGGGATTTCTATCAAACTTACGCTCTAAGGATAATAGGCGTTTCTTAGCGCAGTCATATGAATCGCCAAGTTTATCAAGGGTGTCCTTCAATGGAATTGTAACTACAAACCTTCCGTCTTTGTCTCGTTTGGTATTTTTGTTAAAATGATCCTCACATGCTCTTTCCTCTTTAGTAAAAATCCTAGTGCTAGAAATTTCTTCTATTTCCCAGAAACGTTCAATTTGTTTGTTTATTTCGCAATTGTTAAAATTACATTGAACGTTTCTTGGAATAGAGGATTCTGTCACTGGGCCGGCAATAATCCAGCCAAGTCGTGTCTTCTGTAAAATCGGTCCAAGACGACTACAATGTATTTGGCCCACACATATAAGATTCCAAAAACAATCTGCGCCAAGTAATATATCAATTTTATTTGGCACATTGAAAGTTGGATCTGCTAATTTGATATTTTTTGGGATGTTAAAATGCTCTAAATTTAAACGGAAGTTTGGTATATTGGAAGTAATTGTAGGGACTATAAGACATGTTAATCGAGTGTTAAAGTTATTTATCTTTGATTTGATGCAAATATTTGTTTTTGACTGTATATGTGATAATGACTGATTTAGGCCACTTACGTTCATGCTAATATCTGATTTGTTTAACTGTAAGCGTTCATAAAATTCGTCTGTTATGAAACTGGATTGGGACCCAGAATCCAGAAGAACACGAGCTGGTATAGATTGGCCCTTTTGATTTAATGCTAAAATGAGCGCTGTAGATAGTAAAACCTGTGAGTCATTTCCACATCGAGAGGAGAGATTTACAGATTTGGTCTCATTGGTAGGCATTGTAGTTACAGTTTCATTTTGGTTTGTGTTGATGTGTAATAGTGAATTGTGTTTTCGATTGCAATGTTTACACATAGAGGACCGACATTCGTTGATTATGTGACCTAGGCGCAGACAATTCAAACATGCCTTAATCTGTTTTATTTTGTCAATTCTTTCATTGACACTGAGTTTTAAAAATATGGGGCAGTTGTGTATATAATGATCGTTCTTACATACTACGCAAAAAGCCTTTGATAATACAAAGGATTTTGATAGTTGTTCATTTCTAGGCTTTCGGTTATACGACTTGTTTTGGTCTAAAGATTCTAAAAGATCAGCACGGTTTTTCAAAAATGTTTTTAAGGTTTCAAGTGTTGGGGTTTCATGACTTGATCTGAATTCTTCCCACTCGCGTGCCGTGGTATGGTCTAATTTAGTAGTTATTAGATAAATAATCAATGTGTCCCAGTGTTTTGTTGGCTCATTTAACGTTTCGAGAGCCCTTAAATGTTTCGTTACTGTATCAATGATGTTTCGCAAAGAAACCTTAGATTCTTCGCGAATAACATCAATGTTGAAGAGTGCCTTTAGGTGATTATTTATCAGAATCCGAGAATTATCATATCTTTCGCACACAAGTTTCCATGCAACCTCGTAATTATTTGCAGTGAATTCTAATGATTTGATGATGTTTTGTGCGCTACCCCCTAAAGAAGCCCGGAGATAGTGAAATTTTTGAATGTTATCGATGTTTGCATTATTATTAATTAGTGAATTGAAAGTATCCCGAAATTCTAGCCAATTGTCGTAAAATCCGTTAAAAGGTTTTAAATTAATTGTAGGAAGCTTAACAAAATGTTGCTGTGCCACTTGTGCAGTAGGAGGCGTTGATTGCAAAGAGTCAGTATTGTGACTTTTTAGAACTATACTTTTAGCTCTACCTACAGCGACGAAGAAGGCTTGCTCAAATAGCTCGTAATCCGGAGTCAATAGCTCTGGATCATCTACTAAACTATTAATTTGTTCTTGAATTACCTCAAAATTTTCTAATAAAGGATCAATACGAATTAATCTTTCTTGTAATTCAATTAATATGCTCGCATTAGTAATAATATGATCTGGATATGAAAGTTCTAAATTGGTTAGAAATTTAGAAAATAATGTTAATTTAGTTTTTATACTTGCGCGTTTTTTAATGAGAGAATCCATGATCGTTTATACTCCTAGAGGGTACTTACAAGCTGGGAATGATAGTAAATGTTGTTTGATGAGATGACTGATATGAGATGAGACGAACTGTCACTGCTCCGATCACCAGAAGTATTTGACTGCCTGTGATGTGGTGACGGTGCGCCTGATGACTGCCTGCGTTCTGTGTGCTGCAGGAAGTCTCGATGCCTTGGCTGCCTGCGTTCCTTGTGCTGCAGGAAGTCTTGAGGGCTTTGAGATGCGGCGATGTATAGGTATCCGGCGTTGGCTGGACCAAATGTTGGATTGTTGATTTAATGAGTGGACTGTATATCTGTCGCTGATTCCTTTTATTTGTTGAGGAAAATGCTGTTGAATGCGGTTGTATAACGTGCGTTGTTTATTGGAAAAAATATATTATGACATACATTACAAAATCAATAAAAATTCATAGTTACCAATTCTAAGCCTACCTAATACAAAATACTACATTGAAAATTGAACAAACTCCTTGGGATAACGATTGACCCAAGACTACGTTGGGGGGAGCACATTCGAGTGGTCTGTGGTCGACTCAGCAAGGCTCTGTTCTCATTGAGAGTTCTTAAGAAGACCGCGACGCATGAGGCAGTCATGATTGCTTACCATTCGCTCCTGTGCTCTCATATACAATATGGACTTTTAGTTTGGGGCGCATCACCGTCCACTCACGGGGTGCTGCTTCTGCAGAAGAAAGCTTTGCGGATTATTTGCGATGCTCGTCATGGAGACCACTGCAAACCCTTATTTATTAAATTGCGTCTGCTTACTGTTGTAGATTTGTACATTGTGGCGGCCGCATGCTACACATATATCCATTTAGCCGGTTATGTCAGCCACCAACAGGTTCATGACTACTCTACGCGAGGCAGAAAACAGATTGTCCTGGGGTTTTCGCGGATTGGCACCGCTAGGACCACAGAGAACTACTGGGGTCCAAAAATATTGAACAAACTGATGGCTGCCAATGAGAACCTTGGAACTCCAAGGCAACTCAAGCGTCGTCTTACGGAGTACCTCGTCATCCGTCCATACTATAGGCTGGACGAGTTTCTTGATTCCCAAGAGGTGGCAATTCTTCCGCCTCTTCTACACCTTCACTAGCAGCCGGTTTGCTTGTTCACTTGTTTTATTTGTGATTTTATTGTATTTGATATTTGGAATATTGGTGTTTGTGATTTCGTTCTGTATTTCCTTTTCTGTTGACGTGACATGCACAGTAACTGTACCTTTGTTGAAATAAATGAATATGAATATGAATAAGAATCAACTAAAGAAGCGAATGATAATTAACCCAGGTGAGGATAATTTTTGGAAAAAACACCTCCGCCTGGATTTGAACCAGGAACTCTCCAATTGCCGGTTGACAGCTCTCCCAGTTGAGCTACAGAGGCGATGGAAATTTATAGGTTTTATTTGTCACTTCAGGACTTGCAATCCGAGTTTTCGAATTAAACAAACCCGTCGTGGCACCTATTGGGGCTAGATGGAAGTTTGGTAACTAGGAATCGCTAAATGTTTATTGCTAAACAGCTCATATAGATGAATAAATTCAAGGCAAAATGGTTCAAACGCAAACATCTACAGCTTTCTAATTTTTATGAGTTAGCATATTAGTAAAGGACAGCATCACAATTTTTTAAAAATTTTCGCCCCTAGATTTGCGAGAAAATGGACGTCAAAAGAGGGGACATAATATATGGCCACGATAGTACATTTCAAATCATAAAAATACACTCTTACTGTGTTTCAATTACTTTGTAAGCATTGTTCAGCTCGCTGAAAATGAATGGATATATCCCAGGAGCGTCGCTAATATATGTTGTTAAGTACAAAGTACAAATAACTCGGATTAACTGGCAATTAAAATAAAACTGATTATCATGAAAAAACAACAATAGTAGACATTTTTTGCACTGGTATTAATACCAGTAGTTGGCAAACTTACAAGAGGCTTTTTCAATTATAAATTTTAGATTGATACCTACCTTCTAATTGGGTTTCAGTGACAAGAAGATCTTGTCCAATGTATCGAGCGATTAGTTCTAAATGAGGATGTAGGCCAGCCCTGTACTTTGCAGCCAGTATTCTCAATAGAACTATAGCTTGCGGCGACAACTCTTTGCCCCTCTGCAAAGACTCCCTTTCGGCAATCTTGTACACAGTGATAAACAATTGCCTTAGTTGTTTCTTGACAATCTTCTCCTCGTTCTCTTCATCCTCAAACTAATTAATAACAGATAGTTATATATATATATATATATATATACCGTATCGTATATAAGACAAACCTTATCGGCACCCAAAATATTTATCATCTGTATTTCTCCTTCTTCTACTTTCTCTAAAATTCTCAAGAATCCGTCCAATTTTATAGCGTTATTAATACGTTTATTAATAATTGCTTCAACCAATTGAAGAAAGTACCGCATGGTTTTTGGTCGCGACTTGTATGCTACCAGGTAGAGCAAAGTTCCTTGGGTTGTGGTTATCTTATTGATCCATACCCTTGCCTGAAATAATAATAATATGCTCGGATCTACAAAGGCTTTACTCCAAAAGTATACAAAATAAATGATATCCGGGTTTCTTCGAAACCTACCAATATACGCTATACAATCAACAAAATAGTCCACAAGACAGACATGATGAAGATAAAGAAAGTCGACGATATATCTCGACCTCAGAATCATAAGGTTCTATGTGACATTTTGTAAAAAAGTGAGATTTTTTATGAAACGCAGTTTTAGTTAGGAAATAGTATATTATAATCGAAGTTTTATAAGACAATAAATGGCGCACGAGTTGTTTTGGACACGACGAGCGTAGCGAGGAGTGCCCAAATGGAACGAGTGCGTTAATACGTCTTATAAAACGAGTGTACGAATTGTACTATTTTTTCTTCTTTGCGACATTAAATTTACATAAATTTCGATAATTGCGATTGTCATCTTACAATCTAGAGTAGTTATGTTCAACAGTTGGTAGTTGTAGGAAAATTCACAAATACGATTGACGCGAACGAATAGCGATTGAGATGTCAGCTTTATTTGACACTTGACGTCAATATCATAAATCTTGCGGTTTCGTTATGAGCTATAACGAACGCAAAGTAGAAAAAATATTGAGATGTATTATTTTTTATCTCAGTTTCTAGAGGGACCCAAGCAACAAAACTGTAGAAATATATCTTCCACCATTTGTTTAATCATCCTGAGCAATTTTGGCGTTTGTCTCCCTCTGAGACAAAAGTTATAAACAATTTATGAAAGGCGGCAAAATATCAATATTTGTAGATGTTTTTTATCTCAATTTCTAGAGGAGCCCAAACAACAAAACTCTACAGATATATCTTCCACCATTTGTTTAACCATCCTGAGCAATTTTGGCATTTGCCTCCCTCTGAGACAACAGTTATAGACAATTGACAATAGATTTTTGCGTATTTTATACGTTCGATTGTTTATAACTTTTGTCTCAGAGGGAGGCAAACGCCAAAATTGCACAAGGTGGTTAAACAAATGGCGGAAGATATATTTGTAGAGTTTTGTTGTTTAGGTCCCTCTAGTAACTGAGAAGAAAAAAACATCTGAAAATATTTAGATTTTTGCGTATTTTATAAGATCATTGTTGATAACTTTTGTCTCAGAGGGGGGCAAACGTCAAAATTGCTCAGCATGGTTAAACAAATGGTGGAAGATTTATTTGTAGTTGTTAGTTGGGTCCCTTTGGAAATAAAAAAAAATAAAACATCTGAAAATATTGAGATTTTGCCGCATTTCATAAGTTCAATTGTTTATAACTTTTGTCTCAGTGGGAGGTAAACGCCAAAATTGCACCGGACGATTAAACTAATGGGGGAATATATATTTGTAAAGTTTTGTTGATTGGATCCCTCTAGAAACTGAGATAAAAAATAAAACATTCGAAAATATTGAGATTTTGTCGCATTTCATAAGCTCAATTGTTTATAACTTTGATCTCAGAGGGAGGCAAATGCCAAAATTGCTCAGGATGGTTAAACAAATGGTGGAAGATATATTTGTAAGTTTTGTTGTTTGGGCTCCTCTAGAAATTGAGATATAAATAAAGCAACTACAAATATTAAATATAGAGATTTTTGCGTATTTTATAAGTTCAATTATTGTTTATAATTTTTGTCTCAGAGGGAGGCTAACGCCAAAATTGCACAGGATGGTTAAACAAACGGTGGAAGATATGTTTGTAGAGTTTTGTTGTTTGAGTCCCTCTAGGAATTGAGATAAAAAAATAAAAAATCTGAAAATATTTAGATTTTTCCGTATTTCATAAGTTCAATTGTGTATAATTTTTGTGTCAGAAGGAGGCAAACGCCAGAGTTGCTCAGGGTGATTAAACAAATAATAGTAGCAATGTTAGGGGAGTTTTGCCGTTTTATGTTGCCTATAAATTAGTATATATGTTCTAATTAGTATCAAGGTTCTACTGCTGTGAGGAAAAGTCAATTTGCGGAAAAACTATTAGGAGAAAAACGAAAATATGAAATGGCAATCGGGGGCAAACGATGAGAAATCGATTTCAACCAAATTTATAATATGGGGGGGGGGGGGCTAATTTCTCACCAGATTTCGGAAAAGTCATAATTTGTTTATGATAGGAAATAGGAAGTTTTTGGTTTGTGAGGCAAAAAAGGGCAAACAAAATGCTATTAATTTCATGTGTTTGGATTTCTGAAAATTAAAAATTGATGGTTGAAGGAGCTGGCACAGCGTGAGTTAGCCCCCCCCCCCCCAAGAAGAAAAATTCAATTTTCTCTAAAACTATAAGCAGGCAAACGAAACTATTAAATGGCAATAGAGGGCAACGAGGGGCAAACGATGATATATTTTTCAAAATTTTTCGTCGCCAAAGGGGGCTTAGTTCACATGGCTATGAGCATTGCGTGCAATGACCGGTGTTTTGGCTAGAACCAACTTTACTATACAGGATGAGTCATATATCATTGGAGTGGTAGATATTACCAGCAACTTTAGAGTTAGAAAAAATGTTTTTAATCAAAATAGTAGTCCATTATTTCTACAACCCAATATTATTTTAATTTATACAGGATGTTGGAATTAGGCCTGATGACACAGAAACGTTTATGTTGTACCCGTGCAAAGCTATTCAATTGTTTCTCAATACAAAGAGATGTATATGTTTAAAGGACATTTAAAACTATGTTGCGTCTATTGGCTTACTTAAATAATAAGCAAAACTATTAGGTGTAGTGAAAAGTACGATAAAATATAAACGCTATACAGGGTGATAGCACGTAGTAAAATTTTGTTCTTTTAAACAATGGGTTTCTTCAGTTTTTAATTGGTAAACCCTTGTCAATTATTTTTGATTTTATATAATTTTCTGTTAATGCCCGGTGTCTAATTTACATTAGGTATGCCATACAGTTACATATTTTAACTAGTTTTTTAGATTAGAAATTTATTTAATCCTGCTTTGTATAAAGCTAATTATCTTTTCGACTTTGCGTTCGCTATAATCTCATAACGAAGCCGCTTTCGGTGTCGTTATGGAAACACTAGATCACACACTTTTGAGTAACTTCTACTTTTCCAAGATTGATGATATTGACGTCAAGTGTCAAATAAGGCTGACATCTCAATCGCTGTTGGCTTGACTAATACGTATTTGTGAATTTTACCACAACTGCCAACTGTTAAAGATTAAACAACTCTAGATTGTAAGATGACAGCCGCAATTTTCGAAATTTATGTAAATTTAATGTCGTAAGTAGAAAAAATAGTATATAACACTCATTTATAAGGCCTATTTTTTGTATTAAATAAAAATAGGGTGGATACATTTTTCCGTTACTCTTAAATGTAACCCACTATGTAAATGGATTATTTTTATTGTGAAAAATTATGGGACTACAATTTTTATTAATGCGTTTTTATCTTTCTTTTAATACAAAGAATATCGCCCAATGCGGTGATAGCGCCAAAAAAATCCGCATTATTAAATTTTCAGATCTCCATCATTCGAAACATTCTATGGGTGGGCGTACACATATCAGTCATGTCGGAACAACACATGTTCGAAAACGTTTTCGTCTAAACGTGTTTTATGTACATATTACCATAGTTTTTATGTGTGCATTTAGTCACGTCAGACACGGTTATTTATTTATTCATTTATTTATTTTTTATTTTACAAATATCGAACAGTAACGGACCAAACCCACCTACGCTGTTCCCGTGAGTGATATATGCTAAGCAATTAAAACAGATTCAGCATAAATAACAAAAGAATTCACATACACAATGAACATATGTACGTTATACTATTTTAGCTACACAAATCTCTTCAACAAATAACCCAAATCAACCAAAAGTCTAGAAGGTGTGTGCTGCCATGGACAGCTCATACAAGGCCGCAATGTTACAACCGTATATGAGAATACGATTCATTTTATGGTACACTCGCCAGAGGAAACAATCAAAACAACCAAAACAAGCATAACAGTACCGTCCCCCCCGCCCATGATTGGCAACAATAATCGTCTAAATTGCTGCTTGTTAACATTTAGTATATCGATATTATTAAATGACGTATTGTATGTAGCCATGCTTCTCTTAAGAAAATAATTTTTATACGAATTAGTATGACATTGCACCCCTAATAATTTTCTCAGAAACTCAAGATCTGCCAACCTTCTCCGTGTCCCCAACAACATGAGTTTATAGTGTTGACATGAAGTTCTATAGTCGATGTACACTGTACCATCCTTTCGGTGAAGATATTTAATCAGCCTACGCTGTACGGACTCGATTCTATCGACATAGAACGCATACCACGGCCGTATCCAGCTCAAATCCGAAGGGGGGCAGTTGTCTAATTTTAACTTGCTTTATGGGAGAAGGGTGTTCATTATGGGTTGCAAATGATTATCTTAACAGTGACATTATTCATTAAAGAATTTCTTCCTATTGTTTAAACAATGAATTTTATTATTCATTTTAATTTTTTTTTCGAATTATGGTAGTCAGCTTTTTTGTGAAATTAACTTGTAAATTTCATGTTTGAGATATCTAACAAACTTATTATCTATATTATGTAATAAACCTGCATTTGATTAAACAAATTCAATTTTTTAAGCAATTTCTGTTTGCAATTCACTTAAAATTATTTTTTAGGTCTCTCTGGGCAACAGTTATTCTCAAGTAACAGCATTTATATTTTGGGATGATTTCCATTGCTTAAATAATAAAATATTATTCGCTTTCAATATCATTTATTCGAAAATATTGAAATACGAAATCCTTTTTTTTGGGGGGAAATTAGGGAGTTACATTTCTTTAAAATATTAAATTTCCTAACGTCAACAAATTTTATTAATCACATTTCTTATTCTTATCCTACCACTGTGTGTCGCAAGATAATGTTCATTTGTTGCTGTCTGGAAACTGTTCCCTGCACTCTAATTTGATGAAATATTGCAAACGAATATTATTTTACTATTCAAACACTGGAAATGATCTCAAAATTATAAATGCACTTCAGAATAACAGTCGGCCAGACCGATCTAAAAAAAAATAATTTTGGCAAATCGCAAAAAAAAATGTTTAAAGAAATGGCATTTGTTTAAACAAATGTGGGTTTATTAGATTATACAGACTAGATATCTCGAACATGAAACTTATAAGTTAATTTCACAAATAACTGACTTTTAATATATTATATCTAGATTGTAGACTTGTAGACTGACTTTTCTGCCATAATTAAAAAAAAGTCGAAAATGATTGATTGTTTAAACAATAGGAAGAATTTTCTTAATGAATAATGTCCCTCTAAGCTGATAAACGACCATTTCGAACACAGAAAACAGTATACCGACAGATTTTCGAAAAAAACGATCTATTTAAACAAATGAAATTTGTTTAGACAAATGGAAATTAACTGACAGATGTTTATAAATATTGCACAAGGCTAATGCTAATGATTTCTATGAGAAAAAATACAATGAAATGATTAGACGGTCAATTTTCTGAAAAATGTAAACTTTTTCATTTGGGTAGTTTTCAGGTCAGTGGAGTGGATTGGGGGCGTCAAGTCCATATGTATAAAAGGTCAAATTCCTCCTTGGAAAGTCCTCTACAACTTCTATAACTTTAACATAAGTTTTCCCAACCCACGAACAAGTATTCGAAAAATACCAAAAAATGTCTTCTTCCCATGTGAATTCGCGGCCACAAAAGGCAACATTCAAAATCAAAATTTTAAAGAAAAAAAATACGTGTCGTTTTACTGATTTGGAGGGGATCGTTGCTTTCTAAATAAAAATAACCACCCTAGTGTCCATAAGGGAAAGAGTGCTATGTAATAAACATAATATCAAAGATTGCTTTACTGAAATCAGTGTAAATCGCATCAACCTGAACTCTATTGTCGAGGCACCTCTTTAAGAACTCAGTATATGTGAGCAGATTAGTGTCTGTTGACCTACCGGGAAAAAGCCGTTGTTGTTGGGGAATGTAGTTTCTTACTTCGGAGACAATGTAGTCATACACGATAGACTTAAACAATTTAGCACAAGCACAGAGTATTGAAATAGGTCTATAATCATTAACCTGTTCCCTATTACCGGATTTAAAAACTGGCACTACAAATGCACGCTTCCACATAGTTAGAAAGCATACCTCCGGTAATGACCTATTAAAGATAATATGGAGTGGTTCCACAATATATCGCGAGCATTCCCGCAGGACTAATGCTGGCAAACCATCACACCACGCACCATTAGTCGCAATAGGCGGTTTGGCGTGTTTTGTGGTATTTGTATAAAGCAATAAATATTATACACCAATTTAAGGGCCAACATAAAGGTATTAGATGAGGTTTTGACGAAATGTCATTAAAATCAATACCAGCATGAGCAAGAAGACTCAGATCTCATCGAAGAAACTCCTGCGTCACCCTCTATATCCTCGAAAATTTAAGACCGGACATGTCGCTTTTAAATTATTGGATGAAGAGGAAGAAGATGGAAGCCGAAGCTTAGTCCGTCATGCAGAGTGAAAGAGTGGGACGGTTGTGTGTGTTCGCAAAAATACTACAAATGTGAAATTTGTTGATTTGTTCCTTATTAGTTATAGTATTTAATAAACATTATTACATCAAAGTAATCAATAGCTTTTCTTCTGAAGTTGTCCTTCATCTCCAGTAGGTATCTTTCTTGATATTTTTTTTAGATGTTAATGTCAATAAATAATCCACCGAATTTGGGCTCATGAGAGTAAAGATTTTAAATTCTGCTTCATCTTCCCTTAACGTACAAAAGTATACAAAAACATACAATAAGCACTGTAATGCTTTTCCATCGGTTCTTTGTTGGTTAATAAATAGGGTGTACACTAGGGTGGTTCAAAATTTTTTTGTGATGATAGAAGGCAACGATCCCCCCAAATCGTTTCCAAATCCAAAAAGAGTGGACACATATTTTTTTCTTCGGAATTTAGATTTTTAATGGTGCCTAACGATGCATCAAATTTTCATAAAAAAAAGCATGGGAAAAAGAAATTTTTTGGTATTTTTCGAATAATTGTTCGGGGTTTGGGAAAACTTAAGATTAAAGCTATAGGACTTGTAGAGGACTTTCCAATGAAGAATTTGAGCTATTATACATATGGCTTTGACGCCCCCAACCCACCCCCACAGTGCCCTGAAAACTACCCTTAAATGAAAAAATTTTTCAGAAAATTTACCCTTCTAATCCCTACATTCTCTTTTTTCTCATAGAAACCATTACTATAAGTCTAGTTGAATGTTTATAAACATTTGTCAAGTAATTTCCACTTATTTACACAAATTCCATTTGTTTAAATAATTCGCTTTTCTCGAAACTCGTCGGACATCTGTTTTCTGAGTTCGAAATAGCAGTTTATTATCTTAGAGTGACATTCATTATTCATTAAACAAATTCTTTCTATTGTTTAAACAATCAATGATTATTAATTTTCAACTGTTGTTCTAATTATGGTAGAAGTCAGCTTTTTTTGTGAAATTAACTTATAAATTTCATGTTCGACGCATCTTGTCTATGTTATTAGCTAATCCCATATTTGTCTAAACAGATCCATCTGTTTAATTAATTTTTTTGCAATTCTCATAACATTCATTTTTTTAGATTTGCCTAGTCAACTGTTTTTGTCAAGTGACATCATGTATATATTGGCATAATTTCCATTGTTTAAATAATAAAATATTATTCAAATGCATAATGAATATGAACCAGGGACCTGGGACATGATTCAAATCTTTATTAAGTAAAATATTCGTTTTCAATATCATTCATTCGAAAAAATTGAACTGATTTAAAATATTTTTTTCGGGAAATTGGGGAGTTACATTTCTTTTAAAAATATTAAATTTCCTAACTCAACCAATTTTCATTAATCATATTTCTTTCTGCATTTCTTATTCTTATTTCCTACCACTGTGTGTCGCAAGATAATGTTGATTTGTTGCTGTCTGGAAACTGTTCCCTGTACACTATAGCAACTTGCAATAAGGATTGTTTTTAAACAATAGAAATCTACCCGACATGTAAATGATGTCACTTGAGAATAATGATGGCCAAAATAACGGTCTAAAAAATACTTTTAGGTGTATTGCAAAAAAAAATTTAAACAAATGTTTTATTAGATAATATAGGCAAGATATCTCAAACATGAAATTTATAAGTTAATTTCTCAAAAAAGGTGATTTTTTTACAATAATTAGAAAAAAAGTTGAAAATGAATAATAATATATTGTTTAAACAGTAGGAGGAATTTTAATTTTAATGAATAATGTCACTCTATGATAATAAACTGCCAGTTCGAACTCGGCAAACAGAATTAAGAAGGATTTTCGAGAAAAACGAATTATTTAAACAAATAAAATTTGTTTAAACAAATGGAAATTAACTGACAAATGTTTATAGACATACCACTAGACTTATGATAATGACTACTATGAGAAAAAAAGAGAATGAAATAATAAGAAGGGTCAATTTTCTGAAGAATATACATTTTTTCATGTAAGGGTAGTTTTCAGGGCACTGTGGGGGTGGGATGGGTGCATCAAATCCATATGTATGATAGGTCAAATAGTTCCTTGGAAAGTCCTCTACAAGTCATATAACTTTGATCTTAAGTATTCCCAAACCCCGAACAATTATTTGAAAAATGCCAAGAAATGTCTTTTTCGCCATGTGTTTTGTTATGTAAATTTGAGGCCTCGACAGGCACCATTAGGAATCAAAAATAAGGAAAACGAAAAAATACGGATCCACTTTTTTTGGATTTGGAAACGATTTGGGAAAATCATTGCTTTCTAAATAAAAATGGCCAATTTGAACCACCCTAGTGCACACGCAACTGTGTTTTGGCATTTTATTTTCCTGGAGCATAAACCATTGCCAGAGCACTAAAGCTATCTTGGTGGCTTCGATGGCCGATATAATTTAGTATGACCACGGTTGATATTGGCATTTATGTCAAACGTTTTTGACTATTGCTGTTTTGTTCAGTATGTGTGCACTGTCGTGTTTTTCTGGAAGGCAAAAACACGTTTAGACAAAAACGTTTTCGTGTAAACGTGTTTTTTCCAACATGACTGATGCCGCTTCACAAACGTCCTGTATTGTTTATTCGTTGAGGTTAAAGTTTAATTGTAAAGTTCAACGATATTGTTATGAAATATTAATTTCTTTTGTTATAAATTAATAATAAAATATCATATATCTCAATTCCTAGTCAAAGAATAAAAAAATTCCTACAGGTTTGTTCATTGCAGAGCGGCGGAATTCCAAGTACAAGAATTTCTTTGTAATTATTTTTATCTGAGATATTTAAAACTAGTCTCATATTGTAGTACTGAAAGTTAGCTAAGAGTCTAAGGTAGTAGCAAGGTTAAGGTGAAATATCATGTCAAATGGGTTTCTTGTTTAAACAAATTTAATTTAATATATCTGAAATGTACTTCGAACCTTATGGTTCTCGAGTCACGATATTCTTGTCTTAATGATATAGCCAAATACGATAAGGATCTAAAAAGTCGTAAAAATTCAAGCTCTGCTGGCTTGTATATACCTACGCCTTTGATTTGGCTGTACAAAGAACGTGCAAAAGTCCCCATCGGACATCAACATCGTGTTTGCTTCGCAAGTTAATCACGGTAAAAATGACCGAATTGCTTTTTTTAAATAATATCTAGCTTCCTGTTCGGATTATGATTAGTAGTTAATTAGGTGTCCCAAGTATTTGAACATATGTTTAGGCATCATATTTTCCAATAAAAAACATATTTATGTTCTTCTAGGATCTATCATAAAATATGTTGCTCCTTTAAATTACCCTGTCAATTTTCAGAACTCGGAAGGTGATAATGAGGACTTTACGCACGTCATTTATAACGTTCAAACAAAGTTGTAGGCAAAAGCATAATTAATAGTTTGAAAATACATATTACACTGTGGACAAAAAAGCGCTGGTTCAAATTCCATTCAATTAGCTACTATTTCCAGTCAATCTAAACATTGCTTTAAAAACAACGAATGGCTTATATTGTGAAGATTGAAAATATTTGCAATAAATAACAGAACGTTTCAATCCAGTTTTATGTTACTTTATGTACGATCGTTAACATAAAGAAATGGGACAGCAAAGTGAAATTAAGAACTTATATTCTGACCAATTTTAGTTCCAATGAAGTCTAAACTTTGACAGTAATTGTCAACCCATAAACAAAGTGTTCCTCTTTCATTAATGTTAGTATTCGCGGTATTCTTGCCTACACTTAATTCATTAGCAATTTCTCGAATGCTGATCCTATCATATGCCATCATGCAGTCGACTTGAATTGTTGCCTACTGAAATATATTCGTTTGCGACAGTTTTAGTACGTACGTCAAAATTAAGATGACATTAATGTGACATGACAAACGCACTGACATGACATTACGAACCCCGTTTAATTAGTGTCCCCGTTTTTTCTTCTCACGATAGTCATTTTTTATGCTCACGATAGTATCTCACTTTTTTGGATTTAGTTTTTATTCAAATTTAATTCTTGTTTTTGCAAAGTGTTTTGTTAGCTAAAATTAATACATTTTTTAAGATTATCACCGCTCTTACTTGTGTGGGGGTCAAAAGTTGGTTGTCCATCATTTTTGATGGTCTCATATTCACGATATTATTAATTTAAAAATAACAGTTTTGTATGAAAAATTAGTGTTTTGAGTTTTGAATTGATCATACTTTACAAAACTAAATAATAGCATTTTTTTATAAAATTTACAGCTGAACAATATATCATACATACATCAAAATAATAATTGAAGAAGTCCTTCTAAAAATATCAAAATTAAGCATGAAAACCAGAACTTGACAATCTTTCTCCATCATCTTTAAAAATATATCAAGTGGGCAATTGGATTTCTAGTAAAAATATTAAAAAAAATCATAATATAAGCTATTCGTTCTTTAAAGAAATGTTAGAATTAAGTTATTCATTACAAATTCGAGTATTTGACAATTTTTTACGATTTCTTTTATCCCGCAGTGTATATTACAAAATACCTCTGTTATCGCAGCTAGCAATCTACTTCTGATGTCATCGTCTTTCAATGCATTACTGGCTTCATCAACCATGAATCCTAAAGCAAGCAGATAATCCAGTGGTGTTTCCCTTTCCGAAAAATCGATTATCGATTCTTCGTTTGTTAGCATCCCTCTGGTGAATTTTAGTTTATCTTGCTTATTTAAGTTAAAACAAGCGTCGCCGGAGAGAGCAATATTATCCGGCCGAAAACCTCTGCTGAAGCAAGTACCAATATCATCGGTTTTCACCGGGTTCTCTTCCTTTGCCCGCAAAGCCTTCATCTTTTCCTCCCAGAAATGAGTTGACCTGTGCCTGTCTTCCGTGTCATCTGAGAACAGATTTCCCTCAGGTCGACCAAGAGACCCTTGGTCGTTTTCCAACGAATCTTCGCTCTCTCTCTTCAGCGTCTTAATCTGCTCATTGAAAAAGGTGTCGTCCTTGGATAGACGAACTGCTATCTCATCTTCTTTCTCAAATGATGTAAGCAATTTGTCGAAAACTTGCTTGTCAGTGAGGCCGTTCCGATAATCCTCGGAGGCTTGTATTCTGGCTTCGTCTTGTGTCAGATCTACGTCTCTGGACGCAACATCTATGATAGACTCGTCATCGAGGGACATTGCATTCTCATCTTGTTCTTCCGCTACAATATTTCTTAGATAGCCTTCGTCTATTGCGGAGGTGAGTATTTCGTCCATGATCTTTTCGACGAATGATTCGCATGAATGCGATGGTATTACTGTATCTGATATGGACACGTTAATAGCGACCATGGAAGCAGGCTCTGCGTTAACATCTTTACCGTCCAATGGTTGAACACCAAAACTAATATCTGTTTCAATTTCTTCATCTTCTGATAATTTACGATCTCCAGTGCCAATGGACGTATCGACGTCCTGCGATATAGTGACTTTCAGTTTCACTGCACTCTTTATTTTGTTCTCTAAGTCGTCATCAGCCTGTAGTTCCGGTGTATCATCAGTTAGTAGTTCTGGTGCCTGATCAATTGCCTTATCACTTGCCTTATCACTTGCCTTATCACTTGCCTTATCACTTGCCTTATCACTTGCCTTATCACTTGCCTTATCACTTGCCTTATCACTTGCCTTATCACTTCCCCTATCAGTTCCCCTATCAGTTCCTTTATCAGTTGCCTGATCAATTGCCTTATCACTTGCCTTATCACTTGACTTATCACTTGACTTATCACTTGCCTTATCACTTCCCCTATCAGTTCCATTATCAGTTGCCTGATCAATTGCCTTATCACTTGCCTTATCACTTGACTTATCACTTGACTTATCACTTGACTTATCACTTGCCTTATCACTTCCCCTATCAGTTCCCTTGTCAGTTGCCTTATCAGTTGCCTGATCAATTGCCTTATCACTTGCCTTATCACTTGCCTTATCAGTTCCCTTATCAGTTGCCTTATCAGTTGCCTTATCAGTTGCCATATCAGTTGCATTTTTATCATTATAGTAAAGAGTCTTGAATGATTTTTCCGGTGTTTTTTCTGTTGGAGATACACGAAGATCCACAGGTATCCACTGATCTACTGATCCACGAATATCCACTGGTGATTTGATATTATCCTTTACTTTTGTCACTGTTCCTGTCTCCTTCGGTAATGAAGGTACACGAAGGACCGATTTGCTCCGTGCTCCATTGATTCCCACTAAAGGTAGTTGGATGCTTTCAATTGAATCCATAGGTAGTGGTGGTAATGGGATCGGCTCAACATCTTCCGCACTTTGTTCTGCTTGTAGCTTCATTAGCGAATCGGAAAGCTTTTTTAACACACTTTTCAATGGTTCCTTCTCAACGATTACTACAGGTTCTTGTGCTATAGCTGGCGCCCGTTTAGATGCATGGTCCCGTGCTAAATTTGCTGGAATGTCCCCAAATGTCATTGTTCCGACTGGTACTTTTTCCAAAGCTTCTTTAATACTCTCGTCAAAATCACATGCGCACCCCATATGAGCTTGCGATGACCTCTTCAACGGGTCTGTTCGATTAACGCCTATAGACTTGTCAACCGTTCTTTTGAAACATCCGGTATGTTTCGGTTGTTTTTCACTGTCTTGTTGTACACCTTTCGAAAAGCATTTTGGTTTGCTTATCATATTATTCAGAGATCCACAGGTCCATAAGTGGTTCTTTAGAGATGTGTTATGTGCATGTTCAGGTTTACCATTTTCAGGTGATTGGGTCGAAGAAGCAAATATAATTCTTGGTGTGTTCGTTGATGATTCCGGCGTTCCTCTTTCATTTGTCGTGGATGTAAATATAATTTTATCATCGGCTACTGTAACATACGGAACAGATTCTGTCAAGCAGCATTCACGTTCACAATAGGGATACTTTCTTTCAGGAGGTGGAGCGAATGATGTTGACGGCTTCTCCATGCCCTTCTGTTTTGTATATTTGTTACTTGGTACAGAACGACCAATCAACAATTCAAGTGGTATTTCCTTAAAGTCCTTGTATTGAGTATTGCCTTCCTTCCTAAGTTGGGATTCCAGCATTACCTTTTCGGCATACTCGTGGCACTCGTGTTTCTGCTTCTCGTAGTTTCTCGTACATGACACCGAACATCTCTTATTGGCACAGGTAGATGTTCCTTTGTCTTTGCGTTCTGGTCTATCTGCACGATTTTTTGTAGAAGTAAATGTGATATTTGGCTGTTTTAACTTATCCTTGGCTACCAAACTAGCCCAATACACCTTGGTTGGAGCTGATACCGAAAGTTCGTTATACGCCTTAGCAGAAACCCCAATGGTTCTTGTAGATGGTTCACTGTGAAGTTCGCGCGTTTTAGACCATAAGTTTGAAAAGTTCGTCAAAGTAGTAGCACTGTTTGTGTCCTCTACCTTCTCAACAGCCTTTGTTTTACTAGTATGTCGAAAAATGTCCAGAAGGCTGCCACCTTTCTTGAAAAAATTCTTTATAGATGCAGTTGGCTTTGTTTTGTTACAGGTTTCATAGCCGCTCTCAGATAGAATAGTATTGCTGCTATCTTCGCTACTTTTGTTGGTAGAACTTGTTTGCACGGCGGATAATGAAGCAGTGGTACCTACCAACGCTTCTGATGTTTGGGCAGGTTTTGACTTACTAGAACTCTGCTTACTGCTACAGCTCCTTTTGCTTGCGGTCTGTCTACCGATAGGTCTGCTTCTATCATTGTCCTGTTCTTTCTCGTGGTTCAACCCGTTAGAATCATAATTCACCGTACTGGTATAAACAAAATAATTTTGCTTGGGTGGAAAAACATTGGAACACATAAAATCCATCGAATAATTAAAATCGCACCTGGAATCTGACGAGTCCAAGCTATCAGCGCTAAAGTTTCCAAGGTCTTCCTCATCAGATTTTGTTCTGGACGTTTTGTGGTTTAAAGAGTCTAACAAAACATCCGAACTGCTACCACGAGTGGTGTTGTGAATAAAAAAGGGCCGATGATTAAATGTTGAATCTCCTTTTTTAATTCTATCATGGTCAGAAAAAAGCAAAGCGTACGAGTTCCTCTCGCCAGTCCGTCTCTTGCACTCGACAGCAGCTTTGGACTTATCTATACTCTCCTTGCTTTTTAACTGGTGCTCCACAGTAGTCAGCAATTTTGACGACGGCGCTGGTAGAGGCTTTGTGGAATCCACGGACAATACAAAGACCTGTTGCGTTCCTAATCGAAATGTCCTGCTTCTGCCATCATTCAAAATGTCCTCCTTCAAACGTTGCATCAAAACCTTTCGATTCAAACTTTTGGAAGATGAAATCTCCACTAAAGACTTTGAAGTCGACAGTTGGGAAGTATGCATTTGATTTGTGGCCGAGTGAGTCAAAGATTTTGATTTGAGTATACCATAGTCAGTTTTTGAAAATGTCAAAGATGGCGTCGAAATGGAATATAACGGACTACCTACACTCCAATTATCTTTTAAGTCGTCTGAGAACATATTCGATGAATCGTAGTCCCCCTTCTTCTTTTTCTTCTTTAAATCCCATTTTGTTTTAGAGGCTTTCCTCCCCTTTCCATAACGGAGAAGATAATCTTCACCAGATGTAGAACTACTATCGGTAAATGGAATTGGCGACTCAACGAAATCTAGATCTCTTCTATGTCCCCTACCACCGTATCGCTCATCAGATGATGCAAATAAGCTGTATCTGTCGCCATGGTCTCTATTGCGTTGCATTGATCTCTGGAATTTAACACTGCTATCAAACAAATACCTATTCAATGGCAACTTCATTGACATGTTTCGATTCATCCTGTCTTTGCTTCGAGTACACCGGGAATCATCCGTTTCGATCATATTATACTCAGTTATTGTATCTATTGTAGTCGCTAATGTTTCTTGCGAAGTTAACATCTTTCGGTCTTGTTTCATACGCTTGTATTGCTTCTTATTAGTCATGTTAGTAGCCATTTGGGCCCTAATTGCTTTGCAGACAGTTGGATATAAGCCTAACACTTGCTCTAAATGGCGTTCTAGCTTTAACAAGTTAACATAATCCATTTGACCTACATTCTTTTCTGGAGGTTTCTTTGCATCACTTTCACTCCCTTCTTTCTTGGATGGTGCTGGAGATTGTTCATCGTTGCTGCTAGTTAACTTATGATATTTAGATGCTGCAGCTCTGTCACCAGAATTAGAGTGTGTACATAAACTAGGACACGCAATATGGCGTCTACGTTGGTCAATAAATGAATGTGAGGACCTCTTCGGTATTTCCATGTCGTAAATATTGGTAGTTGGTATTGGATATTCAACCTTCTTCTTGGGTTCACTTTTGTGCTGGCTAATCAAGTTGGCAACGCTTGTTTGAAGACATTTGTGCTCGAATGTTTTCTTATTAGGCGGACTATCTTTTTCTGAGCTTACACTAACGTGTTCTGTGATACAGGAAGGATGGTGTGGGCGAGAATTGTTTGATCTTTCCATGGTACAGTGAGTTGTACTCTCTGATCTCCCTTTTTCTGATTTGCTACTACATTCCTTACGGGTTGTCGATTCAGTAAGGACACATTGAATTGATTTCTCTTCATTCTGCTTGTACTCAAAATCTTTTTGTACTTCCGCTGATAACATATCAGGATTGTCATCCAGTGTAATGACGATACTCGAAAAGTCTGATATCGAGGTACTGGATTTAATCTCAGGTTTTGGATCTGTGCTAATTGCTTTGTCCACTTTTTCCACCACTCTTTGTTCGACAAAGCCGGAGGTATTAGAGGTTGGATATCTTGAAGGCGATATAATGCCAAGAGACTGCGTGCGTTTCTTGGTGGTTTCGTCAGGAATGGATTGTAATGTGGTACCACTTGTGGAGTACATAATCGGGACTTCTGATCTTGCATCATTCAACACAAACCCATAATCTGTTCTGTGACTGTATGGTCTTCTATATGGACGCGTGGGAATGTTAGAAAATCCACCATCTGCTGAACAAGTCCTACTAATTACTGGACTCCTATGAGAAAGTTCGGTTTTTGACAAGCGCCTCAATGTACTAAATTTTGGTTTCACATTTTTTACCATGTTTTTAAATTGTTCGCAACAACTGGATGTGTCCGTACTGGAAAAATCAATTCTGTCAGTTTTGTTGCGCAGATTCGAAACAACATCAGTTCTACCCGTGTCGGTGCTAAGTGTATCGGCGGATATGTGTTTATCCATAGCAAAGTAAAGGTAGTTAATAACATCTTTTAGTTTGTCGATGTCACTGGTAACGAGTTCTGTTTGCGTTGAAGATTGTTTTAGATCAATTTTTGACTTCTTACTGCACTTTTCTTTGGTAGTCTTTGACGAGCTATCAGTGGACTGGCTTTCTTCTTTAATTATCTGCAAAGAAGACTCCATCACCTTAACAGCGCTGTTAATTCTGCTTAAGCTTCTAATTTCTCTTGGCGGACTCAAAGCTTTCTTTGGTTTCCATTGATTATTATCCACTTGTATTTTTGAAGTCTTCAATTCTTTGGGTTTCACCACGTCCGTAGTGTTGATATCCAACGATACAGTACTTCCAGCTTTGCTTTTCGAAGGTGATTTTGATTCAGGTTTTTCGGATTTCTTGAAAACCTTTATATCACCCAAATGCTTTCTGAGAGTTGCACACTTGCCTTTCTTTTTAGTTTCGAATGGAATTAATTTCCGCTTAGTTTTCACTTGAATTGGAGAACGAATTATCTCTTTTACCTTATCTGTTTCCGGCGAACCTAATGTTGTATTTTCAACCGGTTTCACGCAGACGGTTTCCTTTACTGCTTGCTGTTGCATAAATTTACCAAATGTGTATGCTTCTTTAGGCGAAATATCCGAATTATAAATTTGCGTGGGAGGGAAGAACATCATATGAAGTTTTTCACAATTCTCCAATACTATTGGAGAGGCGTTTACATGAATATACCTCAACCTCTTGGGTGGTTCCATTCCCGATACTGTATATCCCTCCATCACTTTTCCATCCTTACTGGCCGTTTTGTTGCAAATTTCTAGGATCTTCTCACCAAAAATCATGTGTGCATTTACCAACCTCTTCTCTTCTTTTAACATGACGTAAGAACGACTGGTAGATTCGGAAGTAAAGTCTGTCTTCTCAGTCAGCAAGTTATGTCGCTCTTCAGCGCTAGGTGACAGGATAACTGAAGAGCACTGTAATTCGGAAATATGCTTAAGACTTACGCTAGCTTCACTGACATTACATCGGTCAACAGTTTTTCTGATTTTCTTGCGCTTTTTCTTTACGTCTTGTCGGCAGAGTTCATCCTCAGTGCTCAATGAATAACGAGATCCAGTATTTTTACTAACCACAGAATTCGATTTAAATTTACTTGACACATCACTAGTCGACGGTAGGTTGGAGGTAGTGGTACCGTCAGGTTGGCAGATAGGTAAGTTCAATATGGCTTCTTGCTCACTGCGAGATGGTATTTTCGGTTTCAGACGTGGAGCAGGTTTCCTATCGTATTCTGCTAGGCTATTCATACGAACGAACTCGTGGTTCATCTTTCGTCCCTCAATGGTTCTGGGCACAACCTTCAATCGCTTCTTCTTGGCGTCTGACTGTTGCAATATAATCAGCTTCTTTAATTCCTCGCAGAGGTGTTCTTGTGACGCGATGGTGTTCAACGTATTCCTATCGAAATCTGTGCACTCAACTTTTGTCACTACCGATTTAGATCTTTTCTTTCTTGACAATGGCGTAACAATTTGAGTATCGGATGACATCCTGCTGTTCAGCTGCAATTTTGATGGTCGCGATATAATACCAGTTTCATCAAACCCACAGGAGTCGCCTTTCTTGATAAAGCAAGACCTTGACCTGTTGTTCCTTATGTGCGGTAAAAGTAATGAATCGTGGACACCAGATGGTACTGCACTAGGCCTTGTGCTGATTTCAGTAGAGTGCATAGAATGTGGTGAACTGTATTTTCTAGAAAATCTCTCGGCAACTTGTGGAGGTATAAAATATCCCAGGTATTTAAGCGCTGGAGTACATACAGCGACTTCTTGGCAGTTTATTCCAGAGGGCATATTTCCGGTCATTATTGACTTCTCTTCTGACAAAGTATCGATATCTTTCTCGATCGTTTCAACAGACGCCAGAATAGATTCCGTTTCCATTTTTCTTGTGACTTTTTTTTTCATTTCTGTATTACCTTCAATACTTGGTTTATGAATATTTTGTTTTGAAGCGTGTTGCTTTTTCTTCAACTTTTTTCTACGGAAAGAGCTATTAAAATCGTTAGAAGCTGAAGTCTTTAAAGATATCTTAGTTGGTTTATTTATAGGTGTTTGCTTATTTTTCTGTAAAGTCACCATTGGTGGCGCCTTCGTTGGACTGCTATTTTTAGTCTCATGTGCAAAGCTATAAGAGCCAGACTTCAAAACGCTATCAGTTATATAAATACTAACCATAGCATCGTCAGCTTGAAGTTTCTGTATCTCAGTTGTTTCCAACGTAGCTTCTTGGTATTTCAACGCAATGCCTTCGCCAGTCTCCAAATGTCCACATTCGTTGGCATGCTTTGAATGCTTAGTTGGAGATATACATCTTTGAATGTTGAGTGATTTTACAACAGACTGCTTTACCGCATCGGGTAAAGTCTCATGCTTTGAGGTTGTATTGTGATGGTGCTTACTGCCTTCCATATTTTCAACATTTCCAGAATTTTTCGACTTTTGAATATCGTTAAAAGTGTCAAGATTTTTAGACTCAGTGTGCGCTTGAGGCTCCATGGCCTCTTTTACTTTTAAGTTTTTTGAAATCTCGTCTCGTTCGTGAAATTTCCTGACAGATGCTGAGGCTGGCCGCTTTTTCTTACCGTCAAGGTTTCGTTCGGCTTTGTTCTTTTTCTGATTTTCTTTATTGGGCGATTTTTCGGGAACGGATGACTTATCCTTTTTTGAAGATTTTCCCTTCGATGACTTTTCCTTTCCCGAAGATTTTGCACGGGGCTTGGGAGACCTATGCCTGTGTTTGTCATAGATAGGATCAGTAGATTCTGGCCTGTCTTCATATTTTTTCTTGTACAACACTGAAACTTCCGCGTCTTTCTTCTTTTCTTCTTTGCAAGGTACGGTATCGCAAGTGTTATCGGCCGGATGGGATGTATTCGGCGCATCTAGTTGAATACTTTGTCGCGGCGATGGTCTTGGTTTCTTCTTGTGCTTAAGCTTATGATCATCCTTGCTTTTAACTAACTTTCCCATGTTGTCGTCGCGCGGGGTATTCTGGTGTTGCCTATTGGATGATTTCTTGCTGTCGAACATCATTATGCAGTCGAGTGAAGTGTCAGACTTCAATTTTACAGGCACGGTACTCTCTGTTTCAAAACTGGTGAATGTAGGAATGTCACTTTCCATTTTATTTAGAATTATTTTACCTAGCTTAGGATCTTCTCTTTCTACAGCGTTAGTATAATGGGAACACTCTCCGAAGTCCCGCTGATGTTTACTTTTGATCTTCTTCTTCGTCTTGTATTGCTGAGGTGCAAATGAATTCTGGTTAGGTAATTTAACGTAGTACATTGTCCTGGCTTCTTCTAAGTCAGCAAATTTTATAGTTTTCTTAGCGGATTCAGTTCCTGGGCCTGAAATCCCAGAGTCCACTTGCTTTGTAAGCTTATTATCATTTCTTTTCGGGTCAATGAAAATTTGCTTATCCGATTTTGATCCGACTGGTCTGGGCGATGGGGATTTGGCTTTTCTTCTTCTAGACACACTTCTGCTATTATTAACACAGTGCGTCTCGTAGATGACCTCATTATCATAGTTATATTCGACTGTTTCTTTCTCTTTAATTTGTTCCCTATACTCGCTGTTTGCAAAGTTGCCCAGTTCCACTTTAACTCTGTCAGTGTTGTCGCTGGGTCTACACTTTTGAAAGTCCTTTTGAAAGTCACAGTGTGCATTCGCTTGGATTGAAATGTCCGACTCAGTCATATTGTGTTTTGCTTGTCCAACAATTTGCTTCTCTGGCTTCTGGTCAAAAATTTTCTGAGGAGACCGTCTACGTTGTGAAACGTTCCTGCTATTTTCAAAACGATGCGACTGATAGAGGACCTCGTTGAATTCTACGGTTTCACCTTCCTCGATATGCTCCTTGAATTCCCGCTTAAGGAAGTCTACAAGTTCTTTTTGCTTAGTTCCTTCGTCGGTATTACACGGTAACAATATTGGTGACTTACCTCGTTCTCTCTTGTCTCTAGAGCGTGATATGATTGGCTTGCAGTAATCCTCATCCACGTCTTTGACTAGATTACCCAAACATAGAACCCCACTTTGTCTCTCTTTTATTTGCTTGTCGTAAATCGTCTTCCTGAAGACACCCTGGTTTTGATTCATCGGGAGACCTCTGAGCTGCTGATCTATGGGTTGATTTGCCTCCTTTCTTTCCCTCTCTCTTCGCGTCACTATATCCAATTCACAGAAATTTTGAGATTGCGTTGGACCGCTCGGGTTATTCTGAGCACTGGTAACTTGAACTGACGACTCACTGGACCGAAACACGTTACTATTCCTCGCATGATACAACGTGGTCACTGTACTAGGCGCCCTTCGGTCATTATCCAGGTCACCACAATTCTCACTCTCCATAACATTTGACAGCTACACTGGCCAATACGCAGTCTATCTTCTGCCACGGTGAAGATACAAATAACGATTGGCACTTCATTCGGCTCTCATAGTTCCATGCGCATTTACTCGCAGACTACATTAATTTTATGACCCGTTTACCAAAATATCAAATTAGAAAGTGGTACTTCTCATTCTGTCATTTCTCATTACCTGATTTGTGCAAATTTGATTGATTGTCAAGTCACGGATGACGTGATTCGGGCTACAAATTCGGCCTAATTAAAACTAAGAAATGATATTCCAACATTTTATTAGTAATATAATATTTTTTTTTACTTATCATACGCAGTATGATGAATTATTGTAATCGTGCCGAAAAACACACATATTTAGCGGAAATAAGTTGTTATGTGTGTGTGACACCGATTGTGATTGTTATGTGAGGTTGAGCTCAGTAGTAGTTTATTATTTTATTTTTGTATGTTCTCTTTGTAATTTTGTGCTGAGACCCAATAAAGGCATTTATTATTATTATTATTATTGTTTATTGAAAATCTCTGATACATCTCATTAAATATTTGAAACCTAGATAATATAATTTAGATACAACATATAAATACTAAAATTACACTAATAATTTTGAAAAGTAATAAAGAGGATCAGGGCAAATTGGTAGTACCGAGCTTCGCTGAAGCCTAGGGTACTCCCTTTGCGGGTATCACTGCAGCTCTACCCAATTTGGAAAAACACAAGGCCATTTATGCTTTGCAAAGAAAAATTTCATTTTTCTTTGCAAAGCAAAGGAAAACTGCAGAAAACCCTTGCAGCCTTGTGCAAAGGTCATTAAAAACACACACACACATTTATTAATAGACAATATACATTAAAAGAAGGTAAAGATGAAATATTAAGCAGCAAATTTAGGGTTCTTTATGATAAAACTCTCCTCAAAATATTCGCGCTTCCCAAAACCGCAATTTCTTGAATTTCTTAAAAATTGACCATGCATTGGCTTACTAACATAATCCTCCCTCATTTTCCGATTCATTCTCAACTTAATCTCCCGCTTTAAACTCGCCACCGAGTTTTATTTCCATAATTTTCTAGTTCTTCGACCTGAAATTTTTCTAAAATTAGTTTATGTTTACTAATTATTGACTTACCAGAAGTATCCCTAATTAATTGTTTAATAACTTTATCCTCCTTGTTGGCCTTTTTTTTTTTTTTTTTTTTTTTTTTTTTTTTTTTTTTTTTTTTTTTTTTTTTTTTTTTTATTATTATTATTATTATTATAGGATTAGATTAAGATTGTTTCGAACCTTGACGGTGCTAGGTTGTGTTGACGAGTGCTCTGATCAAACTGGACTCTGAGTTGGGAAGTTCAGTGTTTTTGTGTTTGTGACTAACACCACCTTGTGCGGATATAATTCGCGAGTTTGGCAAAATTTGTCTCAATGGATTTCAACTAGTATTCGCGGAGTTATTGACTAAAATGCGGATGGACAGGTGTAAAATTTACTCGCATGTTGTTTTTTTAACCATAAAATAAACCAGTATCGGTATACGAGTTATCAAAAGAGCGCGAAAGTAAAAATTTTCGAGAAAGCCTTACTAAACGGCTTTACTTTCAATAGTGCAAAAAAACACTACCGAGAATCTGGAAAATAAATTATGGTTGCGACAAAATGCGACAATTGTGACAAAGATCTACCCAGTGACGGCGACTTTTTGTGTTGTTTTGGCTGCAACGGGAACTACCATTTCGGCTGCTCGTCTCTCAAGAAGTCAACGTACTCAGGGCTTAGTAAGAGAAAAAGAGAAGAATGGAGATGCGAAACATGCAGACCTAGAAGATCTACTCAACGAGAAAGGAGCGCTTCTTCTGCCTCACAAGTAGGAGACGAAGATGACACCTCAATTAAATCCTCTGACTTAAACAAAATCCTGGCTGAACTGAGTGAAATTAAAAGGGTCGAAAAACAGAACAGCGTCCGTTTGGATAAAATCAGTGAACAGATAGTAGCGAATGATGGAGTGTTGAAAGAACAAAAAGAAATAATCGCAAGTCTGGAAGGAAAGGTAAATTCGCTCGTTAATATTTGCAATGAGAAGGACAAAGAAATAGAAAACTTGAAATAAGCAACAAAAAGAAACAACAAACGATGCTATAGAGAGTCCAATGAACGTTCGAGGAACCACAGACACAGAGGGGAAAAGATTGCGTCGATTTAACACAAAAACAGGATATTGAAAACCATGTAATCAGCGTACTTAGGAATTACAACATTATGGTCAATGGCGAAAATATAAATAGAGCATATACAACAAGAAACAGTAAGAAAGCATACACACAGATAATAGTCGAGTTAAATAACTACAAAACTAAGACGACCTGCATAAACAAATTCCGCAACTTCAGGAAAACGGCCCATGGTAATAAAGACTTCAATACAAAAATAGTGGAATACTTAAGTAAAACTCAGAAAAGTCTGCTATGGGAGACAAAGGAACGCGCGAGAGAGGCCAAATGGGATTTTGTATGGATTCAGAATGGAGATATATTAACTAGGAAGAAGGAAAGAAGTCAGATTGTAAAAATTAATTCGCGGCGGGATATAGAAATGATTGTGTAGATTCAAATTGTTTGCTGTACTGTTTTTTCTTCTTTTTTTTCTTTTCGAGTGCGTCTGACTGAGTGGTACGAATTGTGCAGAGATAAAAAAGGGTAAGACGAGAATAGTGAAAGGAAAGAAAATGGATCAGTATTACATTGAAGAGGACATAGCGAATGAATCGGAAGTGGAAATAATACAGGAGCTAGCTGTATTGACTGATAAGGTAGGAGAATTCTTGTGTTTTTGTTATTTAAATATTCGCTCCCTAAAAAAAAACTTTGAGACATTTTGTGCGATGATAAAGAATAGTATTAGGGGCCTGGATGTAATTGTGTTGTCCGAGATAAATATAAAGCAAGAAGAGTATTCGGAAGTGAAGCAGTTATTTGTGTTAGCAGACTTTCAAGAATTTGCATTTTGCAGAAAACATATTGGCGGGGGTGGATTGATATTATATGTAAAAAACGGTATTAAATGTGGATCAGTTAGCTGTATCGATACGAAATTTACAACGGCGGAAGGTATAAGTGTTGATCTCGAGGTAAGCCCTAACATACACGTTCGCTTTTTGGCATTATAAAGACCACCCACGTCAAACGAAAATGTATTTATATCAGAATTGGAAAATTACATCAACAATACAAAACATAGAACAGTGGTAATATGTGGCGATATCAACATAAACACACTTCAAAGCAATAACATAACTGATAAATACCAGAATATGTTGAGTGAAATGGGGTTTATAAATAAGATTTCGGTACCTACAAGAGAAGCACTGAGAGAAGATATTATTACTAAAATATGCATAGACCACATCCATTATAGAGGAACATATGTCATGAACTGCGCTGTAGTAACATGTCACTTATCAGACCATTATATGATATGTGGAGCGATGAAGGTAAAATACCCCTTTGCTAAGAACAAGAATAAAATTACAGTTAGACTAACAAATGAAAACGTATTTTCTGAGATGTTGGCTCAATGCGTGACTACACACAACATATCATTGATGAAATCAGTGGACGAAATATATCATGTTATTCGACAATCCTTCCAGAAAGCAGAATCTGAATCGTCACGGGAAATAGTTAAGAAGAGACGTGATGTCAATTTTACCATCTTTGGATAAAATCATGGAGAGGCACATACATAACAAAATAACAGATTACTTAGAGCACAACAACTTGCTAGATAATAGGCAATACGGGTTCCGAAAGGGAAGAGGAACGACAGCGCTATTGGAGGATGTGTCTGACTTTATAAACGACAAATTGGACGGAAGAAAGCATGTGTTGGGAGTATTTGTCGACTTGTCAAAGGCATTCGATAATATTAACAAAGTAAAAATCCTAGACACGTTAGAAAGGGTAGGAATTAGAGGCATACCGAGAGATTGGTTTGAGAGCTACTTGATGGAACGATCATTCGCGGTGCAGTTTAACCGAATATGTGGAAGAGCCAGAGATACGGGAAAGGGCGTAGCACAGGGAAGCATCCTGGGTCCCCTCATTTATTTAATTTATGTGAATGATATCGGAACGTGTTTCAGAAAATGCAACTTTTATCTGTACGCAGATGATACATTGATACTGTCGGCAAACATATCTCTAAAATCAGCTATCGAGAACCTCAGAGCTGAGATGTATAAATTTCAGATGTGGTGCCACGACAAAGACCTGAATATAAATACTAAGAAAACAAAAATGATGCACTTCAGATCCCCACATCTGAAATCAACCGTTTCTACAAACTTATACTGTAATATATGGGATTTCCCGCCAAATCTTGTTAGGGAATTTAGGTTCGGACTCGGGCGGACTGACGGTTTTTGTGGATGGCGCGACGGTCGACTTGAGCGAGTTTGAAATGGGGGTGACGAAGAAAGCTTCCTCCTTCTGCTTTTAGCCATGAGGTAGTTAAGACGTGCGTCGAGCGCCCAAGCGCAGGGCCCCAATATGGCGCCTGTTTTATAAAGATTGTGCTGTCTTGTGTTTCGTCGTGCCCAGTTATTATAACCGTAAGTTGTGTATTAAGAGTTTACTGTATTTATATTGTGACCATCTCTGCCAAAAGAATATTATTATTGTTTTAGAGTTAACGTTCAAATCCTTTGTAAGCGGTTCTGCATTTGTTCATGTTATTTGTTAATAGACATTAAGTGTTGTTTTGGATTTGCGTTTTATTATGATAGAATAATTTAAATCAGTCCTTTTTGTGGAGAAGCATTTTGGCTTCTATAGTGTTGATTAATTTGTGGTTCATCTTTCTCTGACAAAGTCTCAGAGAAAGAACCTACAATTTTAGACCCTCCGGAAGAGAGATATTTAATTCACGCTACCATAAGAATTAAAGTAAGCAAAGGTTGAAGTCAGGTTAGATTTCAAGTATAAGTTTGTATATTGAAAATGGCGGGAAGCGTCCTTCAGTTCAGGTAGAGCCTTTAGGGTCAGTAATAAGAAGTGAGAGGGCCCCCTTACAATACATTCACGGACACTCATGCCTGCACGAAAGTTCTACCATCCGTGACTGCGACTGTCGAGACCAAGTGGAGAGGGTTGAACAACACAAATATCTGGGCCTTATATTTGATGAGTTATTTTTGTGGATAGGACATGTAACCGCACTGAAGAAGAAACTGAGGCACCTCGCAACCAAGTTTTACACGTTAAAAGACATAATGGACATAAAAACAATAAAAATGATCTACTTTGCGCTTGTCGAATCTTGGTTGAACTATGGTATAACAGCATACGGGCAGGCATCTACGTATTTACTTGATAGATTACAGAGAACGCAAAACACCATTGTGAGAAATATGTCGAAGAGAGGACGTGCAGAACCTGAGGACTTCAGGGACTTGGGAATATTGAGCGTGGAAAACCTATTCAAATACAGAATTATCCTGAAAAACTATAAAAACAAAGATTACAGGAGAGTCGTGCATACAAACTACCAACTAAGGGATGAACGGTTATTACAAAGAGATAGAACGACAAACAAATATGGTGACAGATTGAGAAGAAACCTGATCCCCGCCCTAATAAATTCCCTGCCAACTCAAATGCGAAATATGCATTCAATGAGGCATATAAAGCAAGCACTAAGAGACTGGTTTATTGATCAATTGATATTACACCCATATTTAGAATTGTCAATTGTTAATTTTCTTGTTCACATCATTACCGAAATTAGTTTATTTTTAACACTGACAAGCTCCCTGAGCTTAGTGTTTGCATTTTTGCTCAAGCCTTTTTATTTGTCTTTTCCTTTATGATGATTTGATGTCGACCTTGTTTTTGAAATTTTGTATACTTATTTTTGTGACTGTAGGGGTAGAACATAGTTGTAAGAACTTTTGTTACCGAATTGTTTTTGATTTTTCTATTCCAGTTATAGTGTTCAACTGTTGGTGTTATGTTTATTGAGAATGATTATTGATTGTATAAAACAAATTGTTACATTTTGTCGTTATGCATAATAATTTTTTTTTGATTCATGGATCCTTGGGTGGTCGGGTGCGCTCGGGCGACGGCGGCGTGACATAGTCGTGGCGTCTCGCGGCGGCGTGCTTGGTCATCTGGGGGGAGAGAAGGAGGCGTTGGAAAAAAAAATTATTATTATTATTTATTGAAAATCTCTGATACATCTCATTAAATATTTGAAACCTGTCTAGATAATATAATTTAGATATAACATATAAATACTAAACTTACACTAATAATTTTGAAAAGTATAAAGAGGATCAGGGCAAATTGGTAGTACCGAGCTTCGCTGAAGCCTAGGGTACTCCCTTTGCGGGTATCACTGCAGCTCTACCCAATTTTGAAAAACACAAGGCTATTTATGCTTTGCAAAGAAAAATTTCACTTTTCTTTGCAAAGCAAAGGAAAACTGCAGAAAACCCTTGCAGCCTTGTGCAAAGGTCATTAAAAACACACACACACACACACTCACACACACACACACACACAGACACACATTTATTAATAGACAATATACATTAAAAGAAGGTAAAGATGAAATATTAAGCAGCAAATTTAGGGTTCTTTATGATAAAACTCTTATCAAAATATTCGCGCTTCCCAAAACCGCAATTTCTTGAATTTCCCAGGGCGAAATTTTGCACGGCAACTCTTTAACATGTTTACTATAATTTAGACTAACTGTTCCCAATGCACCTACAATTACCGGAACAATGTTCACCTTCAACTTCTATTGCGAGATCCTTATATTTGAGTTGTTTTTCAAGCTCCTTCCTTACAACATTCGCATCAGCAGGTACCGAGATTTCTATGAACGTGCACACCTTCCTCTGGAAATCCTTTACCACGATATCTGGCTTATTAGCATCAAGCATTCTATCAGTGACAACAGGCATGTTCCATAATATGGTAATATGATCATTACTCACAACAGGAGATGGGATGTGGTCATACCACCGAGACACATCCATTGCTAAACCTAGTTGGGAACATAAATTATAATGTATATATGTTCCCACCCTATCATGCCTAGCAATGTAATGCGACTCAGCTAAGACTGGACAAGCCGCCAATAAGTGGTAGACATGTTCCGGAGCCTTCGAAGTTTTATTTCCGTAATTTTCTAGTTCTTCGACCTGAAATTTTTCTAAAATTAGTTTATGTTTACTAATTATTGACTTACCAGAAGTATCCCTAATTAATTGTTTAATAACTTTATCTTCCTTGTTGGCCTTTATAAAATTTCCTAAATTTAACATTTCCAAATCATAAATATTTTCCAATTGCTGCAAACCACGACCTCCATCTAAACGATGCAGGTATAGCCTACAAACATCGGACCTAGGGTGAAACATAAAATTTAATGTTAACTGTTTTCTAGTTTTAATGTCCAAATCGCGTATTTCCTTCTTCGTCCAGTTTAAAACACCAACACTGTATCGAAATATAGGAATTGCATATGCATTTATCGCTTGCATTTTATACTTTCCATTTAAACCAGACTTTAAAATTTTCCTCACACGCTTAATGTATTCGCCTATAACCTTCACCTTCATGCCTTCATCATCAATACCAAAGGCTTCATCCATTCCCAGATACTTATATCTAGTATTATCTGTTAGGTCATTAATACTAGAATGATCATTCAGGCATATGTCAGCGGTTTTCTCAATTTTGCCTTTGGCAATACTAATTTTAGCACACTTCTCTAAGCCAAATTGCATCCCAATATCATCAGAGAATTGTTTAACAATACTGAGGCTCCTCTTCAACTGCACATCATTTTTGGCATAAAGTTTCAAGTCATCCATATAAAATGAATGACCAATTAACTTTTCGCCAGGTAATAACTGCACACCAACTTTATCCTCGTTCAATTCCCTAGACAATGCAAACAGGCCTATGCAAAACAGCAATGGAGATAAACTATCACCTTGAAATATGCCACAATTAATATCAATCGGCTCTGAGAAAACACACGAGTCTTCTCCCCGCAAGCATAATTTAGTAGACCATAAAGACATACATGAGTTTACCAAAAACATAATTTTTCGGTTTACCCTATATATCTCCAAGGCTTTTATAATCCATTCATGCGGGATACTATCGTACGCCTTCTTATAATCAATCCAGGCCATGGATAGGTTTGCTCCAGACTTCTTGATCTTTTCAACAATCTTCTTGTTGATTATTAACAGTTCCTTTGATCCATAACTGTCCTTTAAAATACCTTTCTGCTCAGAGGGCAATACATTATTTTCTTTCAGATGTTCATAAATCTTGGTACCTAAAATTTTAGTTAATAATTTATAACTACAATTTAAACAAGTAATAGGTCTATATTGGGATACTTCCATTGTATTCTCCGTTTTGGGAATCAAAACAGTAACACCTTCAGTCAGCCACGACGGTATCAGTTCCGGATTATTAACCATATTGTTAAAACATTTTACCAAATGTTCATGCAAAATGGTTATCCTTTTAAGCCAAAAATTAGGAATTTTATCTGGTCCAGGAGCTTTCCAAAGTGCTAAACTTTTGCAAGCATTTGAGATGTCATCTTTGGAGAGAAGTACATCTTCCATAAAACAAGCATGTATTTGCACAAAAAAGGCCACCTGTATAAACGTTTCATTTCGGTGCCAATATTTATGAAAATGTTCGACTTTTGATCGCATCATGTTAGTATGAAATTGTATTCTCAGGTCCCTTAAAATTATAAAATATAAATTAAAAAAATATGCACGGAATCTTGTTTTTTAAATAAATTAAATAATGTTTTATATATTTTTACAGTTAGCTCTGGCCCCTTCTTATGGGAATTTACCTGTATAGAAAAACTCTAATTACTCGAGTACCCTTAGAGATACCGCAACGAAACTAACACTGTTCGAACGAGCGTTCTTCTGCCAATCTAAAAGTAGAAAAGTCCGATCCGAAATATGTAAATTAGTGTCCGTAATTTAATAACTGATTAGGTAACACGGAATATTTGAAAAAATCGGGATATTCAATGGGCTGTATCTCGTTAACGCTTTGTTCAATTTTAATAAAACCCACACTATTCGATTCCCCGCTTCTTAGCCTATAGGAATGTCGAAAAGTCCGATCGCAATTACTAAGATTGGCATGTTTTGCGACAGCTTGCGTTGTTAAACCGGACTGCCGTTGGATTTGATTGTTGCATTCATGGTGCTGGATCCACTAACAAATAATCCTTCCACAGCCAAATATTTAGATAGAATGAAACATTTCTTAAAATCAGCTGCTTTTCCGCGCCCATTTGTGACATTCAAATGCAAAAATATTTCATACCCAATTCAACGCGATTCATATAACTGTTGTGTTTACATAATTCATTACGCCGAATGTTTTTTAAAGTAAAATCGATTGCAACAAACTTTAATCCAACCTCCTATAGAGCATATACCTACAGGGTTAGTTATTAGTATCCCGGCGGACGATAGCTATTAAATCGTTAGAGAAAGAAAAATTGTTAAACACAAAAGTTGTTTGACTCACCAGTTTCTATAACATAAAATTATTTTCATTTATACAGGGTGTTGCATTTAGCCATGACGGAAAGTTTGTACATTTTTGAAATGGATTGCCCGGTATATTTTATTATTATATCAATACCAATAAATTTGTTTATCCAACCGTATAGGTTGCTAACTGTCAGCGTTCATAGTGCCTGAGATATTCAATTATTTCCCCAAAATATGTCCGTTGCAGACATTTTTGCAGATTTTGCCGTTAAATTATGCCAGACAATAGTCAAAGCCAGTAGTTAGATGATAGTATCCAAAGATATTAGATTCGCTATACAGGTGGTTCATAATAGTTAGTAAATTTTGATGTTTTTCAAATGGCTTTTCCTTGAGTTTTTTAAATGGAACAGCCTGTAAATTATGTGCTAGTTGAATTGCCCCCTGAGTTCCCTTTAATTTCTTTCAAATATGTCATATGTCCAATTTTAGTAGTTTTCGTGATATTTACAATTTATACAAAAATGTGTAATATTACCTAATAATGATTTATTTTTTTATTTTTTGTGTCTCTCATTTTTAAATCAGTAATACTGTATTAAAATACAACAAAAGAGGGTAAATAATACTATTAGCATTTATTAATCATAGAAACAAACAATAATTGAGATCTAACGACACTAGATAAGTTATTGCTATCATAATTAGTAACAATATTTGTCTTTTCTCTGAACTATGAGTTATAGTTATAGCAAAGAAGAATTAATTAACATGATCTACATTTATGGCGAAGCCGACAGAAATACATTAGTAGCATCCAGAATGTATGCACAGCGATATCAGGATAGACGGCATCCACAAAGTTTTATAAATAGGGGTCGGTTGCAATTTGAAGAAACAGGTAATATTAATTACCAACCAAAACCTAAAACGGTGACCAAAGAGGGAAGAGGAGGTCCTACATTGCGGGCACCAAGGTCCCCAGACCTCAACAAACTAGATTTCTTTTCATGGTGATATGTGAACGAGCTGGTATACCAATCAGCACCTACTAAACCAGAAGACATGAAATTCGTATAACAACTGTTTTTAATAACCTTAGAGTAAATAAGTTAAGTACATATCTCAAGATCTTTTCTACAGCGCGTTAATGCTTGCAGAAGAGAAAAAGGGCGCCATTTTGAACAACTTCCAAATATTAATTTAAGTAATAATAGTTACTTGTTGTGAAATGTTTATTAAGTGTTTATAGTTTGTTTCTGAATTTGCTTAAAAAAACTTACTAAGTAAAAAGGAATTTATTTTTTAATAAACGCTAATACTATTAACCCTGTATAGTGAATCTAATATCTTTGGATACTGTCATCTATCTACTAGCTTTGCCTATTGTCTGACATAGTTTAAGAGCAAAATCTGCAAAAATGTCGCTTTTACATAGTACTATTACCGCTGAGAGTTAGCAACCTAATCCGTTGGATAGCCAAATTTATTAGTATTTATACAATATTAAAATATACAGGACGTCCCATTTAAAAAGATGTACAAACTTTACGTCACGCCTAAGTGTGACACCCTGTATAAATGAAAATAATTTTACGTAAAACTAACGAAACTAGTGAGCCTAACAACTTTGGTCTTAAACATTTTTACTTTATATCGTTTTATATCATTTTTACTTTATCATACGCAGTATTATAAAGTATTGTAATCGTGCCGAAAAAAAAATTTGAGGTTTTAGCGGAAATAGGTCTTTATGGGTCCCCTGAACATTTTTGACCAAGGTCCAAAAAAATGTCTGTGTGTGTGTGTGTGTGTGTGTGTGTGTGTGTGTGTGTGTGTGTGTGTGTGTATGTCTGTGTGTGTAAACGATTTTTGTGGCGACGATTCCGGAGAAACTACTAAAGGTATCGCGACGAAAGTTTATATTTAGAAGTTTTATGACCAAACTTAGAGCTGAAAAGCTTTTGGTTCAAAAGGGTCCAAAGGAACCGGCTATTTACTCTTAGCATTTTTCAACGATTTTGCAAATGAGCCGTCATTTCTGTAATTTCATCAAAATAGATAAATAATAAATTAAAGTTGAGGAAATTTTGTATAATTTATGTCTATAACATTTAATGGTAAAATTAATAGTTTAGCTGCAGGAGCAAATTCTATTTGATCGAAATCGTGTCTATATTAATACTAGGTGCCCAGGATATTTTGAAGTTTTTGACAGTATTGCAGTATTGCGAAACGTCAATTCAACACGCAAATGCATGGAGAATTGCCATGAGGAGCTAGGTAAAACAATATTGAAACAATATTGAAAAACAATATTTCGAGTGCGGATAGCAATGTTATGTTTTCGCGAATAAATATACAAGAAAGATTGTAAGACGGTATGTTAACCTTAAAACTTATTTGGAATATTGAGCATAATTCTTTATGAACTTTTGTAGTTAGCATTGAAGACGGCGTAAAACTCGAAAATATAGTCTGCTAGAAGCCAATATAATATATTAATCATTAGAACCAGAACCTTTTTACTTTATCATCCGTAGTATGACAACACTCCATATTTAGAAGCTTTCTGTTGAACCAAGGGTCCAAAGGAACTGGCGTTTTAGTCTTAGCATTTTTGAAAGATATTGCAAATAAGCCGCTATATCTGGAATTTCGTCGAAATAGTTAAATAATAAATTAAAGTAGAGGAAATCTGAATAATTTATGACTATGACATTTTTTGGTAAAATTAATAGTTTAGCTACATGAGCAAATTCTATTTCATCGAGATCGCTCGTACTGCATATAAACTAGTTAGCCAGGACTTGTCAGATATTGTGATTAGAATCACAATATCTGACAAATAGGATTTTCCAGATATTTTTATTCTAATGACAGTAGGTAGTGTCAAATGCTGATGTTTTCACATTACCTACTGTAAATATAATCAAAATGTCTCTAGTCTAGTACTAGTAGTTTTATTTTAATGCAGGCATGGTCGATCTCGATCAAATAGAATCTCATGCAGCTACACTATTAATTTTATATATGGTATGATAAAGTCATGTGCCTGGCCACATCAGATTTTTTTCTTTCTCAAACGATTTAGTAGCTATCGGCCGCCGGGATACTAATAACTCACCCTATATAAAAGACTCCATAGTCCATACTAACATTCTATCGAATTTTATAGTGGAAAAGTGCTATCTGAAAGTACATTTTTACAAATATGTATATAAAAATTGACTGTTCTTAAAAATAAAAGCTGATGTAGACTACAGCAATAACAACGTCATATTGGAAAACAAATCCGTCAGAAGATTTTGAGATTTTTTTCGTAGAGCGCAGATATTCGACTCGGTCACTTGAACCTAGTAAATGTGGAACAGGTTGGTCATAAATAAGAGCAGAATTTGAGATTTTGTCTGGTTAGTAAAGTTGCCATAACAAACATGATGACATCGCCTATTGCATTTACTGCATTCATGTGTAGGCTCCATTCCACCTTCTCCGCAGTATATACATGAATTAACTGTGAGTTCAGAATAAGTTAGTGTGGTGTCTTTTATATATGCTCTATAGGAGGTTGGATTAAAACTTGTTGAAATCGAATTTTCTTTAAAAAAACATTCGGCTTAATGAATTATGTAAACATCACAGTTATATAAATCGCATTGAATTGGGTATGAAATATTTTTGCATTTGAATGTCACAAATGGGTGCGGAAAAGCAGCTGATTTTAAGAAATGTTGCATTCTATCTAAATAGGTATGTGGCTGTGGAAGGATGATTTGTTATAGGCAAAACTGGGAGAGCTGAAGATTACTCATAGATTTCAGCTGTTATTTTAGACATACGTTACAGAATATTTCTAAATATTGACGCGTGTTAAAACGAAATAGCATACTTTTCATACGTCTGCTGTATAATTTAAATGGGCAAGACAAAAAAGTACGTCTGTTCTTAGAACCATAAGAACGAATGACAGCGGTAGCAACCTAACCTCCAATTCGAGCGCGAACGTGTGATGTGAACAAGATGTTTTCGTTGGTATGTTTTCACTTTGCTTCTGTTAAACATGCTAATGATGGATATATAAATTAGATAGGACAATTATCACAATTAAATGACAGTATTTTTAATAATTAAATATTAATCTTGAACGAACTACCTAGTAGGCAACTTAATATACACAGCTAATAACCAATTCACGCGGTACGTTCATATCTTGGTTCATACGATTTTAAGCGATGAATCACCTTCAGCTCTCCCAGTTTTGCCTATAGTGGATCCAGCACCATGAATGTATGGGTATATAGATTTGCAACAATCAATATCCAACGGCAGTCCGGTTTAACAACGCAAGCTGTCGCAAAACATGCCAACCTTAGCCAACGTATACTACCTCAAACTAATGTAATTGCGATCGGAGCTTTTTGACATTCCGATAGTCTAAGAAGAGGGGAGCCGAATGGTGTCGGCTTCAATAAGATTGAACCAAGGGGCAACGAGATACAGCCCATTGAATATCCCGATTGTTGCAAATATTCAGTGTCACATAATCAGTTATTGATTAATTACGGTCACTAATTTACCTATTTCGGATCGGACTATTCTGCTTTTAGATTGGCAGAAGAACGTTCGTTCGAACAGTGTTAGTTTTGTTAGTTTTGCGGTATCTCTAAGGGTACTCGAGTAATTAGAGTTTTTGTATACACGTAAATTCCCATAAGAGGGGGCTGGGGGCTAACTTCACATAGGTTGAAAATCGCTGAGAATACAAGCTGATGCTTACATGATGCTCGAATCACAGCTGATGTGGCAGTACTTACTGTACCTAGGGTTCGCGGTGACACCGCCAACCGCTGAAATCCTCAGTTTAAGTATATTATCAACTTCCATATCAGTACGCGCTGTGAAAAGCGCTGTCGGAAGCAGAAATTAGGGTTGTGCGTTAATACCTCTGAAATAAATACTTTGACGCTAAAAAATGTGAAGGCATTTTTTTGTGGAAAAATTTCATGATAATCAAAATGAAGAAAAACAAGACTTGTTTTTCACAGTTCCTCAAAACTTTGTTGCCTATATAACATGGTTCGTTTAATTCTTAATCGAATGATATCTGTAACGCGATTTTTACAAAAACTGACCTATACCTGGTTCTATCCCCCGACCCTTCAAGTGTGATAGACCTTGCCTTTCTCGAGACAACGCAAAAAACGATAATAACAGACTTTCTTTTGTTTAAACAAAAGATGTCGAGTTTTAATTATTTTTTTCGGAATTTTTTGATCTGATTGACCTAGGGCCACTCGCCAGTGATCTAGAAAAATGGGGGTTGCAACTTTCAAGTACCTACCAGTTTTATAATACATATATTTTTTAGAAAAATATCTGTTTGTGCACTAAAAAATGGCTCATGCTTATTCTTAAATAATCTAATCTTAATTATCTTTGTGTGCTACGTCGTATGAGTCTTAAATCCCTGTTATTATTTAGTACTATACACGGTGTCCAACTTTTTTCCCGCAGTACTTTTTTCAGATAGTAAATGTTTTACTTAGTAGGGTTTTATATGAACTTATAAGTTTTTCAAATCATTAAAAAGTTACAGCCGTGTGAAATATTAACAAATCGATAGTTTAAACAAAAACAACTCTAACTTCGTAAGCAATTGAAGAAATCCTAAGTCCATATGGAACTTCCTATACGGAATAACATTTACTTTCTAGGAAAAATCAGTAAAAACTTTTATATATTTTAATATATTTGTCATATGGTTTGATGACAATGATTAATACGGTCAGTTAAATGATTTAAATCTGTAATATCTGTTTTTGTCCACCGGTCATTGGCTCCAAATAATAGACAAGGAAAACAAAAAAAAGCATTTTTGACAACACCCACAAATCCACTCATATTTATTGTAAACATCAGCATTTTTTTGTTGCCGTGAGCGTTGGCTGAGGGTTGGGGTGCCGTAGCACTGCAGCCATGTGGCTTGTTGTACTGCCGCCGCCTAGGTAGTTAATCGAAGATCTTCGTCCAGTTAATAAGGCTGAGGAGTCTTCCGATTATATTTTCTTTTGGGAAGTTGGTTGAGGGGTTTCCTCTTCCAAGGTTTGCTTCCCTCCAGGAGGTCAATGCTAAGCATTTGAATAGAACATGAGAGGCGTCTTCCTCCTCTTCGTCAGAGTCTGCACACAGGTTCTTCTTTCAGAATTTGTAGGGTGTGCAGGTGCTTCCTGAGGCTGCAGTGTCCGGTTATAAGTCCAGTCCCCATCCTTAGGTTATTCCTACTGAGTTTGATCACTTCAGCGGCTATATGTCTTGAGGGTTTTTTCAACAGTATCTTACTATGTCGGTGCCCTGTCAAGTTTTCCCAGCGTTCGATGTGTTTCCTGATAGCCCACTCTCGCACGTCTGATTTGATCACACACTTTGATATGCCTATCATTGGTTCCGGTCCAATGCATGGTCTACTTGATCCCTTTTTAGCCAGTTTGTCGGCTTTTTCATTGCCTCTCTCCCCTTTATGTCCTGGCATCCACTGTAGAGTTACAGTGTTTGCTTCTGCCAGTCTTGTTAGGTTTTGGAGGCATTCCCAGGTGATTCTGGATTGGATTTTGTAGCTGTTCAGCGCCGTAAGGGCTGCTTGGCGCTGTCGGAGTATAGTAGTGTAGATTCGCCGATTCTAGAACCTCCGCAAGCGAGAGGTTCTAGAATCGGCGAATCTGGATGATGAGGTTTTTTAAATTTGGAGGTTTTTTAATTTGGAGGTTTTTTTAATTTGGAGGGTTTTTTAATTTGGAGGTTTTATGATACAAAAAAAATAGGTTAATGAAAAATGTAGTTATAGGAAGCCTCCGCAAGCTGAGGTTCGAGAATGGGTGAATGTTAATGAGGAGGTTTTTAAAATTTTGAAGTTTTATAAAAAAAGTAAATGTGGTTATATTAAAATGTGGAGAATAGAAGTGTTGTATGTATGAATTGTGACATGAGCAGCATGAGTTTCGAAACGATGAGAATGGTTGAGTGTTCGGAAAATTTAATTCTTTCCGCAGCAAAAAATGACCCATTTTTTCAAGAAGCAGTGCGAATTACGGATTTACGGGCAGAGCGTGAAAAAACAAGACAATGTCTTGTTGAACTTTCAAGGACGAAGATACAACTGTGCGATGTGCCAGAAGGTGTACAACAACAAGTGTCTCATATTAGAAAAAAGGGAAACCAATTAATTGTTAAATTGGGAATTGGTACGGTAGTCCTACCATCCTCGACTACAAGCTTGATTTATAATATTGAATATTTTATGAACTGTCATTGCCAGATTGGACTGTGGAGAAATGGGGAAAAAGTTCAATTCGAAAAGTGGGGGAAAGCCGGTGTTATGTTGGGGACCACTTAAATATTCATATGATTTTTTCTAACCATTTATGTTAACATTATAATGAAAAGTGAATAAAAAATGAAATAATTTTGTGTTTTATTTTTTTACTATTCTCCTTTTAATGTAATTACTAATTGCAATTGATATAAAAAAGAATTTCGTACTTAACGTTTGATCAGTACATCATCAGCAATCAACCAGAGCGATCACAACTCAGAAATGGATCCAACTAACAGGTAAATATATAGGTGTCTGCGGAGATTCTATTATTTTATATCCGGATGGGACATTTGGAAAAAAATCTGATGTGGCCAGGCACATGACTTTATCATACAATATATAAAATTAATAGTTTAGCAGCATGAGAATCTATTCTATTGAGATAAATCGTAGGTATTGTCAAAGCATCAGAATTTGACACTACCTACACTACGTCATTAGAATAGTTATTTATGTCGCAAATGCCGAAAGTACGGAATAGCGCGACGAGCGGTGATGCTTCGCGTCACCGAAGGCGGAGTGTCGCCGTTGCATGTGAGCGAGTCGCGCTATCTAGTTTTTGGCAGGAGCGACATCAACGTTTATTGTATTTCTTTTTAAGAAATACATATTAAAAAAATAAATAAAAAATTTCTGTATAGTAAATGCTAGGTTGGTGCGTTCCGATTGGTACGTAATGGTAGCTAATGGCGGTGGTAGAATACGAACTTATAGTATTTCTTACATTCGTGATAATGACACATATTAGTTTGCATGTACATAAACATGAGTCACTAGCAATTTTCTATTCGAAATACTATAATGGCGTCTGCTACCACTGCCATTATCACTAATGAAAACGCACCTTAAAAAGGTAATTCAAATTCTAACAGATTTATATTTGTTCATGACACATCCCTACCAACATACTAAAATAAAACTACACTCATCGCTATACTTTATTTATAATTTTCTCAATTTATCGTTTTTAGAATTAGATATAAAGACGGGTTGATATTTCTTATCAACAAACAATCAAATTGGTGATCTTATTTTATTTGAAATTTGTATTTTATAATTTGCCGCACTAGAGCGGCAACGTTCCATAGTGGTTCCCCAACCTCTGATGAGATCAGTTGTTTTCGAATGTGACAACACAAAAAATATTTGTCAAAATCCTGGCTACTATGTAGTTTCCTATTAATGCAGATGCGACCGATGTCGATCAAATAGAATTTGCTCTTGCAGCCAAACTATGAATTTTACCAAAAAATGTCATAAACATAAATTATTCAAAATTTCCTCTAGTTTAATTTATTATTTAACTATTTTGACGAAATTACAGAAATGGCGGCTCATTTGCAAAATCCTTGAAAAAGGCTTAGAATAAACTACCAATTCTTTTGGACACTTGTGAACCAAAAGCTTTTCAGCTCTAAGTTAGGTCATGAAACTTCTAAATATGAACTTTCGTCCCGATACCTTCAGTAGTTTCTCCGGAATCGTCTCCACAAAAATCGTTTACACACACACACACGCACACACACACACACACACACAGACACACACACAGACATTTTTTTGTACCTTGGTCAAAAATGTTCAGGGGACCCAAAAAGACCTATTTCCGCTAAAATCTCAATTTTTTTTTTCGGCATGATTACAATACTTTATAATACTGCGTATGATAAAGTAAAAATGATATAAAACGTGTACTGGAACGCCATTAGTATAAGACCCTGTTACTATGTTGCAATATATTTGCAAAGCATTTACTCGATGAATGTTTATTAAGTGATCTGAAGTATCACTGGTTTTTGCATTTATAATTCTGTGTTTAAATCCAAGCAAACTGCCTATGCTCCTCTCCATATTAAAATTCAATCTAGCTGTACTCTTGACTTCGCATTCTTGGGTGATACTATTTCCCATTATTCTTATTTCTAAACCATCATCCCGTTCCTTTCCTGCTTTCCACACATATTCTGCTATGTCATCTATATCATACACTCCCACAGGTATTTCAATACTTGACCAATCATCTTGCTTCCCGGGAGTTTCGTAATGTATCAAATTGTTACTTTCCTCAACATTTGCCAATGCATTGAATGTTTCAAAATTCATAAGACCTAATTCGTAATCATATTCGTCACTTAAAATTATTGGTGGGCTAAAATTACATGACAATTCGCTCTCTGCTCCTGTCAAAGTGAAAGTACACGAAATTTTCCCTTTTCTTTCCATGTCGATGACTAATTTATCAAACAAATGATTGTATTCGTATTTCCGAATGCCGACTCAAACTACTCACACTACAAGTCACACACCATTATTATAGATAAATTCTAAACTCAACTGACCGCAATTTACGTCTGTTGCTTTCTGAAATCTCTGGTAACTATAACTGATGATATTTCCCCTCCCATCGGATAATAAATAACGTTGCACCTCCAACGGTGGTCTTAAATCTCCAAAACTATCAAAGTACTCAATGTTGTCATCTTTCTTTCGATACGCAACCCAATGTGTACCTTCACCATCTTGATCATCGATATTAATAATCCCTCTTTCATTTTTCCATATGATTTTCGGAAGTTTATTTCGCATGTACACCCCTCGAAAATTAGGAATTTTTAATTTTTTGGAATACTGCTCTAACTCAACATTACTTAAGGGATGGTGAGGTAACCTAATTAGTTTTTTAAATCGTTACTAAGAAATATTCCACAACCTTGCTTATAGGGTTTTATATAGAATCCACCACCGGCTATGCCGCATCCTTTTTTGTATGGATTCACATAATATCCTTTACCGATTGCGCTGGATTCTATTGCCCGATTATGTCGTTCAGCTTCCTTTATTTGCTCCCTAGCTGCTTTTGCTTCATTTACAGATTTCGCTATGGCGGCTGCACCGCCTCCAAGTGATCCAAGAGCTCCTAAAGCGGCGAATAATGGTAATAGGGGAAGAAAGCCCCCAGTTTTAGGAACTTTAATCACTCTTGTTCGTGGCTTCATTACTTTTTTACCACTATCCTTTAAAGCATTATACGCTACCTTCGCGTTTTCTAACAAACCTTTAGCGCGGGCACGATTAATTGCACGACGCGCTACCCTCATTGCAGCACCAAAGGATAACGCACCACCCCGTTTTATACCTTTCGACTGTCTACGTTTTCTCTTTTTACTACGTCGCGTCGTTGCTTAATTCCCATTCCAAAAGTAATTTTAGCTTTCATCATGGCTGCAACTGTACCCGCCGCGAGCTTCTCACCAAATCCGGAATCTTTACTTTTCAGTCGATTTTTTGCAACTTCGTACAACTCCTTATCGGCTTCGTGTCTCCTACTTAATTCTGACGTTGCACTGTATGCAATATCGTGCTTTTTGCACGCTTCGTCTAATACATTTACCCCCTTATCACCTCGAGCTAATCTTTTTTTCAACTTCGTTCCAGGACCACAATAATTGTATCCGGGGATATGGAGTTCGATTGGTAACTTATCAATTAACTTATTTAGGATGCCACTACCTTTTCGTATGTGTGTCCGTCGAGAACTAATACTATTTTTTATGAATTCATTCATTTATAATATATCCTTTTTTACTTTTCTGATTGACTTTACTTCTAATAAGTCAACATCACAATGAACCAAAATGTATGACGTCTTCAATATTTAATAACTTTCCAAATCATCCTTTTATAATAAAACTCATCACATTTGTAATTTTATTATTTATTTACGCAATCCATAATTCTACTACAAAATCGTTCATTATAAATTCTATTTATATGCTTATCATCTAAGTATGGTTGCAACATTTTTCCAATTTTTTCAATACGATTCTTAAATCTAATTTCATCCAATAAGTTTTCTTCCCAGTTACTTCTTCTGGATTGTCGATAAGCATATGACCAAGTAACCATATGATGAACGATATTGTTACGCTCGCTTTTTGTAACCCTCTTCATTGACATGCTTAATAATTCAGGTTCCAGTTGGTTTACATTTTCATTAAACTGCGGAAATCTCGATCTAACAATATTCTATCCATACCATACAGTAATAATTCTCTGGTAATGCAACTCTGTTCTGTTAATGTACCATTCATGATACATACTATAAACATTTTCATGTACATCACCTGTCATGTTATTCAACATCTCAATGACACTATCATAATACTGCCTGTAATCTAAACTCTTCAGCAACTGTAATCGTGAATTGATTACATCAGTCACTTTCCACAACTGGTGCACTGAATCATATGCTAGATAAACAAATTCCGGACCGCGCTCCATTTTTAACACTTTCTTGGTCTGTTGAATCCATTCGCTTGAAATTCGTAATCCTGCTACTTGGACTGGCGTCGTTACGTTACCCGAAAAAAATCCCATTAACGTAGTTTTGTAGCACAACAGGTGTTTCCACTCACTTTCAGTTAAACTAATGCATTGACCTTTTCCCATTATTCGCACAATGGGTTCAAAATATAGTTCCGCACACAATCCCATGGAAACACATTTTGTATGATTTTTGTTTAAAAGGTAATTACTTTCGGAATACATTCTCCCATTACTTCCAATTAATGAATTTTCTTTCCTGGCCTTTGCAACATCAGTTGATGTCATTGATATTATATCACTTGCTCTCAAAGTACTTTGAGGAAACACTACGTCCATGGACTGTGACTGTCCAGTGGCCATGTCGTCGCAAGCTGATGTTGGAGATTCAAAAGATGTATTATGGCCAGATCTAGAAGATTCCGAAGGTGTATTCGGAACATTTGATGTTGATTGGCGAACCACCCTTCGAGCGTCACTTTCTCTCAAACTGTTTTGAGAAAACATTGTTGAATTTTCATTGAAAGGGTTGTCAAGAGTCTGTGACTGGTCTATTTCCTCGCAAGTTCTAGTACATTCCGAAGATGTATTTGGAAGATTTGATGTTGTCGAGGGGCGAACAATTCTTCGAACAGAGTTCTTCTCGGCACCATTAACTCTTTTTGAAGACATTTTTGGAATATTATACGGCTCGTATCTAAATGACACTAAAAAATTTAAATTATTTACCTATTTAATTATTTTACATAACAATTAATTTTATTAACTACTTACTGAATTTTGGTTATTTCCTTTCTTTCACATACAGTCGCACAAGTATCAGTACCCTTCCATATATAGAAATGCTAGATGGTGGGGTGGCAGTTTCTTACGAAACCTCAAAACCTCAAAATTATATGTTTTTGCTTTTTGCTTCAGATTCGTCGGTTCTACAACAGAACCTCAGAACCTCACTCCCTGTTCTGGAATGGGTGAATGTTTACCAACAACTTTCTAAACATCCATATGCATAAAACCTCAGAACCTCAGAACCTCCCAATTTTCCCTCCTCGTTCTAGAATCGGTGAATATACACTAAAAAATTGGTCAATGTTTACCAACAACTCTCAAAACCTCAGAACCTCAGAACCTCACTCCCTGTTCTAGAATGTGTGAATGTTTACCAACAACTTTCGAAACAATGTATGTACAAAACCTCAGAACCTCAGAACCTCCCAATTTTCCCTCCTCGTTCTAGAATCAGCGAATACACACTACTGAGTATATTAGGATGTTTTGCCTTTTGTACCTCCTTTGTAAGTTTTCCAATGCGCATTGGTTTATCGCAAAGATCTCGGTCTGGTATGCTGTTGCCAGCGCCCCCAAGGAGAGACTTATCTCACATCTGGGGGATAGACTGTATATCCCTGCGCCCGATCCATCTACCCTTTTGGACCCGTCTGTGTACCAGATCAGGGTTCCTGGCTTTTTTGTGTTTTCTCCTTGTTCCCTTCCAATTTTTATTTGGAAGGTCTTATCCAGGGAGTATTGTGGTGTCATGCAATCGCTTCCCATATTTAATGTTGGTTTTGCGATTGTTTGAACAATTGTGTGTTTCCCATTTGGGTGCCAGTTACCGTTCAGTTGTAGCCTATAAGCCCCTAGCCTCGCTTCCACTTTAATGATGATGTCCAGTGGTTGGAGGTTTAGCAGGGTTTCCATAGAGGCCGTCGGTGTACTGCCCATGGCGCCAGTTATGCATAGGCATGCTAGCCGCTGTACTCTCGAGAGAGCTGTCTGGGCAGTATTCTGTTCTACTTTTGGCCACCAGACGGTGCATCCGTAGGTGATCATGGATCTTACTACCGCGTTATAAAGCCATAGCATCATTTCCGGTTTGAGTCCCCATGTCTTTCCGAGTGCCTTTAAGGTTGTCATTAAGATCCTTTTGGCTCTGTCGGTTATGTGTTTGAGTTGTCGGTTCCAAGTGAGTTTTGAGTCCAGGTATATCCCTAGGAATTTAACCTCATTGGTAAGTTGGAGTGACTGGTTAAAGAAGGAAGGAGGTTTCAGCCCTTCCGTTTTCCTTCTCTTCGTAAAGGCAATCAGTGCGGTTTTGGATGGGTTTACGTTCAGTCCCACTTTCCCGCACTAGGTTTCTACCTTTTTTAGGGCGCTGGTCATGAGCCCTGATATCGTAGATGGATGCTTTCCCTTGATGAGAATAACGATGTCATCCGCATACCCTTGGGCGTAGTATCCATTATCGTTTAGTAGCCTTAGAAGCTCATCCACGACCATATCCCAGAGTAAGGGAGATAGAACTCCTCCTTGTGGGCATCCCCCCTTGGCCATTATGGTTAGGGTTTCATTGTATTGTTTTGTCGTGACTTTTCTGTCAGTTAGCATGGATTCTAGCCACTGACTTATCGTGGGTTCTACTCCATGGTCATTGACAGCTCGGACAATGGTACTGATTGAGGTATTGTCAATAGCCCCCTTGATGTCCAGGAAGGTAGCCAGTGCCACTTCTTGGTTGTTCAGCGAATGCTCTATCCTTGTCAGCAGCTGGTGTAGGGCGGAGTCGCATGATTTTCCTGCTTGAAAGGCGTGTTGATAGGGGTGCAGTGGCCTAGCGGTGAGCGAGGTTTCCCTTATGTGCCTTTCAATTAACTTCTCCATCGTCTTTAGTAAGAACGACGTGAGACAGATTGGTCTGTAGCCCTTGAGCTGAGCGAGGTCCTTTCCCGGTTTTGGTATAAAGACCACTTTTACCTTTTTCCAGGGTTCTGGGACGTATTTCAATGCCAGGCTTCCCCTGAAGAGTCGGCATAGGACTGGTAGTAGGTGGTAGAGCCCGTGCTGGAGTAGCGCCGGATATATCCCATCTTGTCCAGGTGATTTGAACCCATTAAATGTTCCAATGGCCCATTTTATACGTTCAGGAGTTATGCACTTTTTCGAGAGTTCCCAGTCTCCTTTGTACCTTCCCTTGGTCAGGGTTTGTGTGGTCAGGGATTGCGTTTGACTCTTCTGTGGATATTATTACAGATTTTGGGAAATGGGTTTGCATGAGTAGCTCTGCTGTTTCCCTTTCTGTTTCAGTGAATTTACCGTCAGGTTTCCTGATGGTACCTCCAGGGTTAGAAGAGGTTTTCGCCAAGATTCTATTGAGTTTTTCTCCATCGGATATCTGGTTGATCTCCAAGCAGAACGCCCTCCATGATTCCCGGCGTGCCCTTCTCATCTCCTTGCTATATTCCGTTAGTGTTTTGGAGTATTCCTCCCACTTACCGGTCTTCTTCGCTCTGTTATACAGCTTGCGTGTTTTACTTCTCAGTTGCTCGAGGGTTTCGGTCCACCAGTTTTGTATTTTCCCGGTGGGTTTCCTCGTTACCGGACAGTTGTTATGGTAAGAGGTTATAATAGCCTCTTGTATTTGTTCAGCAGCAAGCTCCACGTCTAGACGTGTTTTAATGTTATCTTTAACGATCAGTAGCTGTGTTTTAAGGTTTTCCTTATATTTTTTCCAGCAAGTTTTCCGTGGGTTCCGGTACGTTACTGCCACTGCTCGGGGTTTGCCGAGTTCTATGACAATGTACCGGTGGTCTGAGAGAGATGGCTCGTCCGACACATACCACTTCACAACTTTGGAGGTTACACTTCGCGACGCGATTGTTATGTCAAGCACTTCGGAGCGCATTGGGGTTACAAAAGTGGGTTCCCGCCCTCGATTTAGAATTTCAAGGTCTGACGACATAAAATAGTCTAAAAGGGACTCACCTCTTTTGTTGGTGTTGGTACTACCCCAGAGTTCATGGTGAGCATTGGCGTCCGCACCGATGAGGATCTGCAGTCTCTTGGCCCTGCCGAAGGTTACCAGTTCCTCCAGTTCTTTCGAGGGAGGCGGCTGGATTGAGTCATAGGGTAGGTAAGCTGAGGTTATGACTACCTCGAGACTTGTACCGTCCCTATGTATTTTACTTTGGCTGCAGCTAGGTCTGTGGAGCAGAATTCGTGCATTTTAAAAGTGGGCAAATCATTCTTTGCATAAATGCATGCCCTGATTTTTTCAGAGTTTGAACTGTATATTAGCTTACCTCTGGTGTTACCCAGTCCTTTAACAACTCCCTTGTGTTGCCAGGGTTCTTGTATACAGGCCAGGTCAAAGTTCCCTGTGTCCAAGAGTCTGCACAGGGATGCGGTAGCTGCTTTGGAGTGGTGAAGGTTAATCTGTAGTACCTTCACCATGCTCCTGAGACTGCGGCTGCTTTCCGAGGATCTTGAAGGTTAGCTGGTGGAAGCCAAGGTAGGCTTTAAATCCTACCTTCTCCAGTGCCTTCGTTGACGCCTCGTCAATGTAGAGGATCAGGGTTTGTCCTTTCTCCTCTTCGTGTCGACTGACGACTCTCCACTGTGCTGTGTCCAGCCCCACGTTCTGGGTTTTCAGCAGGTCGATTAAGTCCTCCGTCTTTTTTGCCTGAATCAGGTCTGTTTTAGGAATCCAGACCGTGACCTTGGTGGTTTTTACAACCTCTCTGGCAGTTCCGGTGCGCAGAGCGGCACCCTCCCAGGGTTTTGTGGTGGCAATTCTTTCCTCCAGCCACTTCCTTGAAATTTCGTTGGCACATGTTATGTACACAACCCCTTTCTCGGAGTAGCTGTTGGTGAATTGAGGTCCTCTGGAAGGTTCGCACTTCCACACCTCGTTTAGAATGCTCCTCTGGACGTCTTTGCATTGCTGCTCGGTCAGGAGTTCTTCTGGGAAGCGTTCAGCAACCACGGCCATCTTAAGGCCTAACACCGCCTGACTAAAGGTCTCCCCAGCAGAAGTGCTGGGTCTCACCTCCGTCCGACTGGCGTTTCTGCGGAGCTTTTTGCTCGTGGGTTTCTTGGACCCTCCTGTCGATGGCGTGCTCACTGCTGATCTGTGCCTTTTTCCAGGGGTTGCCAGCTGGGTTGATGGCCCGCTTGGACTTTCTGTCCTTCCTTATGACCCCCGCCAGTTTTCCCCTGTTGTTTCTCCGGTCTCGGTCTAGGCTTTCTGGGTCTTATTACTTCCCCACGAGCCTTGGCCGCCTGAATGGCTACCTTCCTGCGTTGAGCGCCGGAAAGTTTCGAACCGGGAGGCTTTGGTTCCAGCCGGAGTTCGCGTACTCCAGTTGTCGCCTCTTTTACCGCCGTTCCAGGGCTTGTGGTTTTGCCACTTCCTTGGGGGCTTTGGTCGCTGGATTGGGGTGACGCAGTTTGGATTAGATCCACCTCCATCTTCCCCGCCTCAGCGTTGGTGTTTTTCGGGGTTTCTTCTTGGTGAAGTTCCCCGGTTTGGTTTTTTGTGTTTGTTTGGTCCATAATTGTTCCCACGAGTACCGGGTGTTTGAAGACCGACACCGTCAGTGACCCGAATAACGGTGCGGGGCTAGGTACTCCAAGGGGGCGCCTGGTTCCTCGGAGGCTCCGTATGAGACACCCTTATACCCCGGGTGCCATTAGCTCATCAACACGGGTCGCATAACATCTTAAGCTGGGGTTGAGGGGGGATAGTGGGGAGGGTAGAGAGATGAGCACGGATTGTGGAGAGTGCCCATCCCAGCATGGGAAACCTATGCACGCCACGCACAACTCACTAGAAGTGAGATCCCTGGGTCGAGATCGTTAGCTTCAGGCGCCAACTCAGCCCCGCCACCGGGGCAGGCCCCGTTGACTTGGCCGGGCAGACATCTATGCTAGAGCCCCTCCACCACATCAAGGTGATCTCACGCAGGAGTAAAACATCAGCATTAAATGTCCTTGTAAATGACCGAAATTTGGTCGACACGCATTGTTTTATCACTAGATTAGGGGTAGGTCTCCCAAGCCTTTTTATTTCGCTCTCATCGATGCAATTTAGACTGCTAAATGGTTGAGCTAATAAACTCTTCACAGAATTCATTGTTTGTTTTTAATTTCGTGTAATTAGCGCTTCACGGGCAACCAAACTCCACAGCGTACGAGTGTCAACTGTCTACAACCTGCAGTGCAATAATGCACGTCGCCAGTCGCGTAAGCGTGACGTCGCTTCGCGTCTTGCCACCACTGGGGGCGTGGTCTAGTAGTTTTGGTGCACTGGATACTTGCAACCATTTCAGAGTAAACGAACTAATCGACGCGGCGAAATTCGCTTGCTCGACAGCTCGACTGCAGGCATCGATACGCAGTGTAGCGGTAGCAGACGGTTGCGGCCTTGCTACGAGACCCCGACAAATAATGAGCTTTTTCGGGATCCCGCGATTATAAATCTAAATCCCGGGATCCCGAAAAAGTTAAATCTAAAATACGTTCTTATTTTTGTTTGTTAATTGTCGAAATGTAACCTACACTACATGTTACTATGGACACATTTTGCAAGAAGTAGATAAATTCAATATGGAGGCAAACAGCTCCATATAGAGCTCATATTCAACTTGCTTTAAGTCTTATTAGTTACTATAAGTCCAACAGCTGTAGTGAAAACAGAAAAAAACATAAAAAAATAGTGGCGGATTTCTTTATCTGTAGACAGTGATATCCTACAAAATATAAAATTAATAAATAGGTAATAAAAAATCTATTTATGATAGGTTAGGCTATTTGAACTACATTTGACAAAACCAATAGACGTATGTACTATCGTGGCAATATATTATGTCCCCTCTTTAGACGTCGATTTTCTCGCAAATCTAGATGCAAAAAAAAATTAAAAAGTTCTGAAGTTGTCCTTGACTAATATGCTACAGCTCATGGAAATTAGAAAAGTGTATATGTTGGTGTGTTCCCGATTTTTCCAAATTAAGAAGAATTGGATCTGTTTTTGCCCCGTAAATTTCATTCGTTTAACTTTAGCAATTAATTACTTCGGAAATAATCCATAGATTTTAACGAATTAAAAAGTAAAATCACCTGCGGAACGCTTGCTTTCAATGTGCATTTTTGTAAAATGATTGGACTTGTGGTCGACCCACTGCAATGCCAGCAACTCCGTTATTAGAAGAGCTAGAATAATGAAATATATACTATAGGCTACCAAATAATACATAGGTTTAAACTTTATTACATAATCATTGTTAATCTTGCATTTTCCATACAAAAGATCGTGCTGAAACGTCGCGTGAATTCCGACACTCTACGGTCTTTGGTGCGCTGCGTGGAAGGGAGTCGTTAGCTATGCTGCTTATAGTAAGAGAACCACGGACAGCTAATTATCAATATGTACACAAAAAGAACGATAACTTGTCAAGGTAGTAATCTTAACTATCAGAATTATATTCTTAATTTTTGCAGAATTTTTATGATAATATGTGACCCTGTACGAGAGAAATGCCATGTCTCGATTCGATAGTATTGACTTGTGTTTGACGTCTCGTAACTCTAAAACGAATGAAGAGAAAGAAATTGACTTAAAGTGTGTCATACTCCTCGATCATTTCTACATAAGTTGTATTTCTATCAAAATTTTTTGCCCCTCGGTGTAAACATGAGCGCGAGAAAAGTGAAAAAATGTACCCGACTTTTGCATTTCTAAATTAACGGTTGTCTTTCCGATTTTTTTTCTCCTAAACCGCTTACCACAAAAACTTTTATTCAGGTTTGTTTCTTCAGTTTTTATACAACAAGGTTGTAAACAATATTTTGATGGAAGCGTGTAGATCAGTAACTAATGCTAACAGAACAACGCAGTTAGCATGCATATAATCCTTATTTACTGCGTCATATGTCCCTTGAATTTAATAACATTCCGACTGTTTGTTAATTTTTAAGACCGAAATAAACATGAACAATATTTTGCGCAGATCGGTCAGAGCGGTCAGTGACTCGTTCGTTGTTGTGGACTTGAAGAATATGGAGTTGGCATATTTTCCGCTTAGTGGTGAATGCTAAATAAAATTTGCTTGATAAACTGAAAAAATATTTTAAAACTATGCCTGATTTTGTTATATAAATTTCAAACTATTATAACAATGCCAACAATTTATTTATTAGTAATATTTAAACACAGGCACAAATAATATAATCGTCGTGGCGTTATATGTATCCGTAAACACTGTTCTTCTAGTAAGTATTGCATCTTGCGATGTCCCACTACCAGCACCGTCGCTGTCGATCCCTTCCCCGGCAGCACACCAAAGACAGAAGAGCGCCGCGTGAATTGCAGCGATCATGAGATGCTTCAACACGATCTTTTGTAGGGAAAATGCAGGATAAACAATGATTCTGTAATAAGCTTTAAACCTATGAATTAGTGGGAAGCCTATAGTCTATATTTCATAATCCTACCTCGTGTAATAACGGAATTGCTGGCATTGCATAATATAGTTTCTTGTGGGTCAACCACGAATCCGATTATTTTACAAAAGTGCACATTAAAAGCTACTATTGCGCAGGTGATTTTACGTTTTAATTCGTTGAAATCTACAGATTATTTCCGGAGTAATTAGTTGCTAAAGTTAAACGAATGAAATTTACGAGACAAAAACAGCGGCAATTCTTCTTAATTTGGAAAAATCGGGAGAACGCCAATATATACAGCTTTCTAATGTATATGAGTTGTACCATGTTAATCAAGAACAGCATCAGAATTTTGTTAAAAAAATTTCAGCCCTATATTTACGACAAAATCGACATCAAAAGAGGTGACATAATATATGGCCACGATAGTACATACAAGTAATATTAATTTTTTCATTACTATAAATTGAATATTTAAGTATCGCAACTCCTTATTCATTTAAGAAGTTGCACTGAGTACTTCATCAATTTTGAACAATAAATAACGTCTTTACATGAAAACGGGTTTAGAACTGGGTCTTATAGTTATTTAACCAACAAATATATTAAAAAGATCATTAATCGCTGTTTAATATTCGAGTTGGTTACAAAATTTTTCCGTCGATCGTATTCTTCTAGAGTCGTCTACATAGATTTTTCTTCGCCGATGTGTTTTTAGGTTATATGACAATTTATTTAATTTGACTCTGACAGTTCTAGAGAGCGGTATGTTTTCATTGGAAGGTTTCATTTCACATATGTTCGATTGGCCAATCAAACGACGCCATTGCGTCTTGTGATTGGCTATAACAAATCATGCATTAATAGAAATCGTGCATTAATGGAGTACTTTAATAAACGATTTCCTATTCACTAAACTGACTCATAACTAAACGATCGACGGAAAAAGTCATTATACCTTTAATTTTTTTGTAAACTATGTTTTATTTAAAATGTAAAGTTAGTCTACTTGCATAATAGCCATCCAAGACGTATGAATTCTAAAGTTATACAATTTTATCTTAAAGAAGAAAACAAGAATTCGGTAAAATGTTCTATTTGCATTAATTTGAAAAATTTCAAATTTTACTATCAAAATAATATGTAAGATTTTTGAGCAAATTTATGATGCAAGAGCTTGTTAGTATAAGAGAATAGAGTTTAATCTTGTTTATTATTGATATCTATAAGCACACTTTGACACGGTTTACCTTTTAAACCGATAATTTTGGTTTTCTACTTGTAACGTAAAATTTGAAAAACGTTTTAGACCAGGCAATAGAGATTTTCGCGTGACAAAAAAATAATATCAGGAAGCCGACGGTCCCAGGTCACGTGGAACAGTCGTAGATGTATTGTGATGTGTTTTCGACTCGCAAATAAAATTACTTAATTTGTTACAAGCGCACTTACATGCAAAAAGTTTAGCGTGAGAGTTATAGCCTAGAGACCTATACGCTCTTATCTTATTTGGAAGAATTACATCCCTGGTGTGAAACATAACATAAAATAATATAAAACACAAAGATTTAGTGGAATTATCCTCGGTACGTTCGTTAAACTGACGCTAACCACACAATGTTATAGTCAAAAGGAGTCGAAAGGAAGCAGCAGATTTTCAAATACAACTAGGATGACAAGCATTGGATCATTTGGAACTAGAGTCGCCTCTGCCTAAAAACGTATCCACAGTCCACACCTGCGCAAAAGTAATGTCGGTTCAGGGGCGCCGTTACATATGGGCAGGGGGATTTTGAACCCAACTATACCCAAACTATTCGGTGACGTATCATACTTATTAGGTTTAGTTACAGTAGAACGTCGATAATCCGAACCTCGGTAATCCGAACAATAAAATAAATCACTAGGCTAAACCTAGGGAAAAGCCATTTTTGTCGGTTCCTATTTTCAGAAAAATGTAGCTTTTTTATATCTACTATCCAATACTCGTATTTTCCACTATTTAGCTGCAATATTTAATAATCCGAATCACCTTCGGTCCCAAGTAGTTCGGATTATCGCCGCTCTACTGTAGACTAATAAATAAATCATAAATCATAAACAAGTTATAAATAAATCCCTTTGCTTTCCCTTCGACATCGCTTTGATATCCCTTCGATATCGCTTCGATATCCTTTCGATATCGCTTCGATATCCCTTCGATTTTGACTTTTTGACATTCTTATAGTTTATGAAGAGCGGAATCAAATGGCGTTAGTTTTATTAAGATTGAACTTCTATCCAATCTTATTTTCTGCTATTTAGTTTGGAATATTTGATAATCCGAATTACCTTCGGTCCCAATTAGTTCGGATTGTTGACGCTGTACTGTACTTCGCACCTTTTTGCACTGCTAAGCTGTTTATCTCAAATATAGTGGGTGTTAAAAATAAGTGAAAAATATAGATAAAGTATACTGAACTTTTGATATCGAACTCATGTCCACACACCTGACACTGTTTAGGTACTGGATAGAGCCTTAATATATTATAGAATATATAAATAATTTGTATGTAAAACTTTATTTGTTTTACGTCTCTAAAAAGAATTCAAGAAAACACAAATTGGTCAAAATTGGTTTCAAACTTACAAAACGGTTCTCACTAGCTCCTTTCAAAGACGATAAATAATTTTAAAAAGGCACACAAATGTTATTTGGCTTTAAAAGTGCCGACCTATGATATATGGCACTATTTTTCCTATGCTGTTTGTAAAAGTGGTTCAATATTCCGACTCTCTCTAACGTTCAAACAATACATTTCCGGACATGAGTTCATTCAAAAATGTGTCTACTATGGTCATACAGACCATTCATACAGCTTATATATAACAACAATTATTATTAACTAGTTGACTTAGTATTGTCGCCTCTTAAGTGTTTACGTATAATAGTAATGATAGCAATTTTGAATTTCGTTGTCGATGATCGTTATCACAGAATTTTCAAATTTGTCAACTTTTCTTTATATTTAGTCATTGTTTTCCGTTTATGTGGTTACATTTTAAAATAATATTTTCATCTTTTATTGTTTACCAATTTGCTATTAAGACTTTCTATCGAATGCTCGATTGGCACGATTATAGAATTAAATTAACAATTGTGTTCATTTTGTGCCTGTATTTTTGGTTTTGAAAGGTACCAGTTGCTCATTATACATTAGGCCTTGCTCGATGCCCACAAGCTGTAAATTCTTAGAAAAAAATAACAATGTTTACTCCAAAATATTGCAAAGTAATAAAAGTTCTTCAATATTGGTTGGCAATCAAACCAAATCTAAATTTCTAGGCTAAAAGTTCAATGATTCTGAAACAAATATATAAATACAAATAATATTCTTAATAAAAATTATTAATTACACATTAATAAACGATAGAAAGGCAGCAAATTTTCTTGCAATTCACTTAATATCAATATATGCTATAGATAAGTTGCCGGGGATACATGGGGTCACAACCGTGGCTAATGGCAAAAAAGAATGTGTAAAAAATGACACAACCATAAAAGCAACGGAGATTTTTCAGGGTGAATTCAATTTAAATTTAACGAACAATATGGGTAATAACCCAATAGGGTATTTTATTATATTTGTCTTATTTTCATGTTTGTTGTGTCTCAATTTTAGAATCCTAACTAATAAATACGAATATGTCTCCATCAATGCCATTTACAACAAATAAAACAACGAAGACGCTACAAAATAATTAATAGTATAATCATTCACACTACGTCACCTTTTATTGCTAAAAAAGATGTTGCCCCCCCCTGAAACATTTTGTAACAGCGCCCATGTGTCGGTTGACGATTATTACAACGTTCATCTTTTGAACTTTATTACTGTGTTTTCTGCTATTTCATAAGTCGTAGTCTCAACGTACAAATCAAATGCGAAATTGGCCGAAAGTGGTAATCGTGACTTAGGATTTCAAATCGTGGTTTCTTGCGAGAAACTAAACAAATTTTCATTCCGAGTTGCCCCTTCGTTCAAAAAGGATATGAAATGAATAGCGGAAGTATCCTTGTCATGCTCATAATAATAGGTGTAGATGGAATTGAAAAGTTTTGCGCATTCAGGGACCTTCCTCGACAAATTTTTCACTCATATTACGATAAAAATGTTCGCCCAATTTTTGACGCAACAGAAGCAGTTTGTCAACAAAGTAGGTATGCAGAAAGCAGCAGAAGACTCAAAAGTGTAAAAAAGAATGGCGTAACTGTCTCGGACGATGGTACATGGAGAAAACTTGGAGAAATGTGGATGAAATGTTGTTGATATTCTTATAAAATCTAAGTACTGCAAAGCATGCAAATTTTGGAATAAGAAAAGGAAATAAGAAAAGGTTAGGTCGCGTGCAAAAACTATTGCAGTCGTCCCCGCCATTAGACAAAAACCAGTTAGGGCAGTTAACCCAGAAGCCTATAAAAGAGCTTTGAATATATGGACTGGCCATTCGTCGTAATCATGATTCAATTGATAAAATGAAGAAAATAGATCTGATGGGCGACACTGCTCAATACATTCTCACCGATGAAATGCCGCAGCACGAGAATTGTCCACCTGATGATTTCATTTTCGCTTTGAGGTAGCAAAGTAATTATGGATATTGCAGCAAGTATAGCCATATGTGTTGTCAATGATGCATTATCCAGCCTTATGAAGATTATGGAGGTATTGTGTATGAGTATGAGCATCGGGCCAAACTGCAATAACTGCACGGCGCATCATGTTTTCAGAGCCATCGCAGACTGATGCAGCAAAACAGGCCCGTCTGTCGTCAAAATCAAACAGAAAGAAACAAGAGGAGGAAAATATTAATTTGAAAAGATAATTATATGGTCCAGGCATCGCCGACTATAGTACGATATAACAATTCTATACATAAACATTACACAATACTTTAAACCGTGTTTCTCAAAATGGCATTTTTCAAACTGGCCGTAAACATAACTTCAACTGACCTCCGTCAATTCACTTGAAATTTTATATGCAGCTTCAGAGCAACATTATCTAGAGGAGTACGTACGGATTTTACGATAAGTTCGAAAGCTTTTTTTGTTATGCACAATTTTTAACCTAATTTATTTTCAGCGCCATTTTGTTTTAAAGCGGAATTTTCTAATTTCTGTACGTACTTCCCGAAATAATCTTACATTGAATCAATTTTTTTTTATGGCTAGGTGAAAAATTGCGTGCATAATCTTTCCGGCCGTGCAACCCTGTCTTCTGACGCTTCAATTTAATTTTTTTTGTGAATATTCGGCAATATATGAACAATAAAGGGCTTTAAAGATACTTTGTAATTCATTTACTATGTTGTAATAAATATACCTACAAAAGCGGCTATTTTTTTTTTCTCGCGCTAGAGTGGCATTACCCTTAACGGAGAAAATTCGAAAAAATCTGCGTTTCTTCAAAAATGTATAACACCGCCATTTTCAAAATTGTAGCAGGCCTTTCGCGATAAAGTAGCGATTGATGGCTACTTTGTGTGTTCACAACGTAGGCGTTGTCCGTAGATTAGTTTCTGCACAGTTGCGATTTGAATTTTTTATGCTATATCTTTTGGCGAGCCTGGGTGCGTCGGAGGTGATCCGATTTTAATTTTCTTAACGGATTTCGAAAGTAGAAGTATTGTGCTTCAAAACGTCAATTCTGATTTTCGGTTGATATGTTGCGAAATAGGTGGGTGAAAAATGCTTGCAAACATGACCGAAAACGGACGCGCGCTAGAAAGCAGTCGAGTAGTGTTTAATTTTTGGCTGGTTGGGTAAGGTTTTTGGGGGCTGGGTTTTTAAAGTACCTTGTCTATATTGCTTACCTGAGCAAACGGGTGTTTGCTGATTTTGTTCTGCTAGAAATTCCTTCTATCCTCCCTATCAACTTTACGACCGTATTGATGATTAAACCTGTTAACATGTGTGCTCATTTTTATGTTGATTATTAATTATCTAATAATAAATTTCACCCACCTTCTTAATTTTGAAAGTATCATCACGTAAACTGTTTTAGAAACAAGAGTAGCTATTGAATTGTTTTAATTTTTTTCTCAATATGAAAAACATTACTGTAACCACGTTATTGACACCTTTCTTCGAGAAAGTTGTCATAAACAGAGTAATAGCAATCATCACATTCCTCCCCGTTAAATAAAATAATCATTACAAAAATAATGCAAATTATTACAATATTGAGTTTGACAGGCCTGGTGTTGATCTTTCGGATTTTGGTTTGAGCTAGCCTGAAATTTGGAGTGTTCTTCAGAAGTTGAATTGTAAGAAGGGCCCTGGTCCGGACGGGGCCTCCAATGTTCTCTTGAGGAACAGTGCTCTGTCCTATCCATTGTTTAGGATTTTTAACCTCTCATTAAATCAGGGAGTGTTTCCTTTGGGATGGAAAGAGTGTTTTTCGAGGTCAATATACAAGAGTGGAAATAGGGGAAATGTTAAAAACTATCGTCAGGTCTGCATTCAGTCGGCCATACCTAAAGTATTCGAAAAGCTAATAGTGCCGATATTATAACATCCACATTTAAACGTATTATCCCAGAACGTCAGCATGGTTTCTGTGAGGGAAAATCCACTGTAACAAATCTCTTTAATTATGCAAATGACATCTCGTGTGCTTTGGACGGGGGGGGGGGGGTGAAGTTCATGTGGTATATACAGATTTCAGTTGTCAACCAGGATATGCTTGTCACTAAGTTACATGCCTATGGTTTAGGGGATCCTTTTTTGAGTTAGATCAGATCTTATTAGTAGGAGTCAGTGTGTGAACCGGAATGGGTACACTTCGGATCCAATAGGGGTAACGAGTGGGGTTCCTCAAGGATCCCACTTGGGGCCTATGTTTTAACATCTTTGTGAATGATATCGGAAACTATTTGATGTTGTCAACCATGATATGCTTGCCACTAAGTTACATGCCTATGGTTTAGGGGATCTTTTTTGAGTTGGATTAGATTTTATTTGTCAGTAGGAGTCAGTGTGTGAACTTGAATTGGTACACGTCGGATCCAATACGGGTAACGAGTGGGGTTCCTCAAGGATCCCACGTGGGGCCTATATTTTTTAACATCTTTGTGAATGATATCGGAAACAATTTGAACTAGGAATTTTTGCGGTTTGCTGACGATCTGAAACTTTATAGGAAAATAAATTTCATAGAGGATATCCATGCCCTTCAGGCGGATATATCTGTCCTCTCCGACTGGTGCAATAAGAATGAGCCCTCGGGAAATATTGTGACAAAGAGCTAACCGAAACGGGCAGTTCAGGGAAAATCACGCGTTCTTGGAACCAACGACACACAGTCGTGTGGCGCACGGGATTGGTCGACGGAACTACTGGGGGGAATCGTCGCGGGGGTCACATAAATAGAGAATCTTATGATAAATGTAAGAAGTGTATTACCATCCACACGAATAGATTAAAGAATACCAACAAAAGTAGTTGAAGCAGTATTTGATTTAACACCTACCATCGAAGAGTAACCCCCCTACACAAGTGGAGTGTAACAACTGGTGGAGGCGCCGGGTATCCAAAAAAAAAAAAAAAAAAGAAAAAGGGAAAAAGGAAGAAAGAAAAAAGAAGAAGAAGGAACGTACGCAAAACAAGTAAGCTGAGTAGTGAATGCCAGTAGTAACTAGAGCTCAACAAAGACGAAACATGGCCGAGGAACAAAGAGAAGTAACACCAGCAGTGCATCCAAAATTATTTGGAGGTAGGAGCAACGAAGACGTGGATCAGTTTGTGAAAAGCTACAAACGGGTGGCTCGGGCAAACCGATGGGGTGACGAAACAAAAATTCTGCAGTTGCCGTGCTATTTAACAGGCGCTGCAATAAATTGGTTTGAAACGATTGAGGACGAAGAGCTCACTTTCGATCAAATTGTGGAAGAAATGAAAACAACGTTTAGGAGGGCACTTCATGACGAGGAACTCCAGTACCGATTGTCGTCCCGGAAGCAGGCAGCGAGGGAAGATGTGTGGGAATACTTCCACGACATAATAAAGACATGCCATCAAGTCAACCCTGGGATGCCGGAGGACGACAAGGTGAAATACGTGTTGAAAGGGCTCCAAACCAATATTCTGGAAAGGGTGAGCCTCATGGACAATACCAACGTCGAAAGACTCAGAGAAAACATCAGAAAGGTTGAAACAATGACCTTCCTGGTGCAGCAAGTGAGTCCATTACCCAGCAGCCAGAGGGACAGCTACAACAGAGAGCCCAGCAGCCAGAGGGACAACTACAACAGAGAGCCCAGCAGCCAGAGGGACAGCTACAACAGAGAGCCCAGCAGCCAGAGGGACAACTACAACAGAGAGCCCAGCAGCCAGAGGGACAACTACCCCAGAGAGCCCAGCAGCCAGAGGGACAGCTACAACAGGGAGTCCAGCAGCCGGAGCAACAACTACTCCAGGGAGTCTAGTGGACAGAGGGACCACGAGATCGAGGACCTACGAAGGCAACTTGCCGACCTACGGAGACAGCTGCCAGGTAGGAATGTTACTTTTCATTCTAATGCTCCTAAAATCAACCCAAAGCATTTGCCGGCCCGCACCTCCGACGGGCGCGTCATTTGTTTCAATTGTCGCTTGCCAGGGCACTACGCAAAAAACTGTCCTGTCAAGAGAGAACGCCAGGAGTCATAGAATCGCGTGATAAATGTTATTTTTGCCGTCGGGTAGGACATAAGAAACGCTCATGTAGGTTTAGGCGCAAAATTATAGGAGTAGACAAAGTAACCAGGCTTGCCCTGGTGGTGAATACAAACGATTTAGTTAAATTAACGGGTAAAATTTCGAGTAAGGTAACCAATTTCATAGTTGACACCGCGTCAGGTGTTAGTTTGATTAATTCCAGATTGTTGCCTCATAATTGTAAATTAAAAAAGGTTTCTTATATTAGAGTTAAATCAGCATCAGGCGACAAGCTTTGGTTACTGGGAAAAGCATTCGTTAACTTTGAAATAGGTAAATTAAAATTGTCTCACGAATTTTTGGTAATTAATAATTTCGAAATTGATGTATTGCTAGGAAATGATTTTAACAGAAAATTTGGCGTTGATATTAGTTTCATAACAAAAACCGTGTCAATTAAAATAGACGGCGATAAGAAGTCATTGAAATTTGATACCTGTGACGAAGTTGGTAGCGAACCGCAGGCTCAACCGGACAGCGGCATTATCGTGTCCGAGAGAGAAACATCGCTTATTCCTAGGTCGACAACACGTATAGCTATTAAATTCCCAGAACGTGAATATACTGGGCGTATCGTTCAAAATAGCAGATTATTTCAGAATCCATCATTAAAAGTTAGAGTAGGCATAAAAAATAAAAGGGCGTATGCGTTTATCACGAATTTTGGCGATAAGGCGGCAATAATCTTAGCGAACACAAAATTAGGCATGGTAGTTAGTTTAAAGGAGGTAAAGTTAGGAAAAGATGATAGGTTTTCGGCCAACATTACGGTTGACCATGATAATGAACTGACGGACATCACCTCAAATGGGCCAGTTTACAATGTTAATCCAAATTTACATAGCGGAGAACAGGTGGAGTTAAATAAACTATTAGCAGAATATTCTGACATTTTTGCAAGTAGTAATTTAGAACTTAGTCAGACGAATGTCTGCGAACACGAGATAGACACCGGCGACGCGAAACCCGTTAGGCAAGCGCCGTATCGCGTTTCGCATAGGGAAAAAGAAATCATTCGGGAACAAATAGACGAAATGTTAAATGCAGGAGTTATTAGGAAATCACACAGTGCATGGGCTTCACCCGTAGTACTAGTACGCAAGAAAACCGATGAATGGCGATTTTGTGTAGATTATAGAAAGTTAAACCGGGTTCTAAAGTTAGATTCGTATCCGTTACCTTTGATAGATGATTTGTTAACAAGTTTGGAGGGCGCGACTCACTTTTCAGCCCTCGACTGCTTTGCCGGGTATTGGCAAATTAGAATTGTGGAAAGGGATAAGCCAAAAACTGCTTTTGTAACCCCTGAGGGGCTGTACGAGTTTAATGTGTTACCGTTTGGCCTTAGTTCGAGTCCAGCAACCTTTCAACGGTGCATGGATCAGGTGCTGGGTGGTTTGAAGTGGGTGGGGTGCATCGTGTACCTTGATGATGTAATTGCAAAAGGAAATTCCTTTAGGGAGCATTTTGATAACTTAAAATCCATTTTTAAAAAATTTAGGGAGGCAAATCTTAAATTAAAACCGAGCAAATGCTCATTCGGCTATCAAAAAATCAAAGTTTTGGGACACGTTGTAACTAATGAAGGCATTTCACCAGATCCAGACAAGATCAGGGCAGTGGTTGATTTTCCTGTACCGAGGAAGGTAAAGGACGTTCAGTCGTTCCTTGGTCTGGCAAATTACTATCGGAAGTTTATAAATAAATTCGCGGACTTGGCTCGTCCACTGACCACCTTAACAAAGAAAGGTATAGCTTTTAGATGGACGGAAATCGAACAATTAGCATTTAATGAATTAAAAAATAGATTAGTACAACACCCTGTATTGCGGCATTTTCGAGTAGATCTACCGATCGAAATACACACGGACGCGAGCGACTTTGGACTCGGTGCGGTCATCTTACAGACGGACGGGGACGCTACTTACCCGATCGCGTATGCGTCGAGGCGCTTGTCTGACCCAGAGAAGCGATACAATACTACGGAGAAAGAGGCGCTCGCGATCGTATACGCAGTGACGTACTTCCGGTATTTTTTGTGGGCCAAGAAATTCAGAATCGTGACCGATCATCACGCACTGTGTTGGCTACACAAGCATCCAAATCCGTCGTCTCGTTTGGCGCGCTGGATAATCAAATTGCAAGATTATGAATATGAAATCGTACATAAGAGCGGCAAACTGCACCTAGACGCGGACACACTTTCTAGGAATCCGGTAAACGAGGCGAGTAAGGACGACGCGGACGTGTTGGAATTTCCAGTACTAGTCTTAGACGTACAAAATATAGTAGATTTGCAGCATGAGGACAGGCACTTAAGGGATCTTATTACCGCGATAAAGTCTCCCGAGCAAGTAGATAATAAATTGGCAAGAAAATCACGTAGCTTTCTGTTAGACAATGAAATTTTATACAAAAAACAATACACGCCATTTGGGCACTCCAAATTATTAGTTATTCCTAAGAAATTACAACCGGAAATTCTATTTGGCTGTCATGATGACCCGTTATCAGGAGGGCACCTTGGTTTTGCCAAATCCTTTGGTAAAATTAAAAATCGTTATTACTGGGATAATGTTAAAAAAGACGTAGAGGTATATGTGAAAACTTGCTTGTCTTGTCAGCAACGCAAAACTCCGACACAAGCACCGGTCGGAATGTTACAATCTATAAAAGTAGGCAAACCGTTCGAGAAGATTGGTATTGATCTTCTAGGACCTTTTCCCAAATCAGCAGCGGGTAATACGTTCATTATAACCGCGTTAGACTATGCTACCAAGTGGGCTGAAGCGAAGGCCTTGCCTGACGGAACTGCAAAATCGGTGGCAGAGTTTCTAGTAGAGAATATTGTTTGTAAGCACGGCTGTCCTGTAGAAATTATAAGTGATCGAGGTAGGTGCTTTACATCTAACCTGGTCACAGAACTTGTTCAGGCAATCGGTATCAATACGAATTTTACCACCGCGTACCATCCGCAAACAAACGGCTTGACTGAACATTTTAACGGGACTATTGCCACTATGCTTTCCATGTACGTTTCGACCACCCAACGGGACTGGGACACGTATGTATCCCTCGTGACATTCGCGTATAACACCTCAAAGCAGGAGACCACGAAGGAGTCTCCCTTTTTGTTAGTTTACGGTAGAGAACCAAAATTGCCATTTGACGTGAGTCTACAGTTGGATAATACCGAGAACCTAGAGGTAAAAGAATATTTAGGTAGGATAGAAAGAGTTAGGGATACCGCGTTGCAACGGGTCGAACGCGAGCAAACGAGACAGAAACGAAATTATGATAAGGGACGCCGAGAAATACGGTTTAATATTGGAGACCAAGTATTGGTCTACACGCCTATACGTAAAGTCGGGAAATCCGAAAAACTTTTACATCGTTGGCGTGGCCCGTTCGAAATTAGTAATAAGTTAAATAGTTTAAATTACGAAATTAAGATTCAGCGGAGAAATAAGGTTACGTACGATACCGTACATGTGCAGAGGTTAAAATTATACCATCAGCGTAATTTATAACCTAATACCTCGTTATTTTGTCGTCTAGCAAAATAACAGAAAGAGAGAGAGATAATTGTTTTGTAATTCCTACTAGTACTGCTTCTAGCGAAATTTGCGAAATCCGTGATTTTAAATGAGGACAGGGGGAATAAACCGTGGACTGCTTAGCGCGGAAAAATGGCTATTGCTAAATCGATAAACAATATTGTAGTTAACCAGGGTAAAACCTTTTTGATGTTAGTTTAAAATAGACACTTGGTAAAGTCAGTACAAAGATGAAAGTTGTCATCCGATTCGCTATGTTGGCATGCAAACCAGCACTATTAGTAAACATCATATCGGGAGTATATTGGAAAGAATCGAGAAATGTTATTATCTACGAGTCATCAGTGCCACTCGTTTATGCCACGGAACTACCATTCTACCCCGCTAAAGAACTTGGTCGGTTTGACGAATTTACCTTTGAATGCAACACATCCACGAAGTCTCAGCAAGTTGATTGCGAATGGATGCGAGCGATTAAACAATTAGGAAGTCAATTCTCACAGCATCTTCAGTTACTCGAAGATAGTCTTGGTAGAGATAGGGAATTTCCGGGAACCCCGAATCGAAGAATCCGCGCGTTGGACTTCTTGGGCGATGCGTTGAACTGGTGTTGCGGTGTAATGACAACACACGCCGCGGAGCCTCTCATTTCAAACGAAGAGACAATTGAAAAGGTAGTTAAGAATTTAGAGTTGAAATTTGATCAGGATCATTTAAATTTAATTAGATTAACGCAATCAATAATCACATATGATGAGGAATTGAGTAAAGTATTGAAACAGAGTAATAATAAAGTCACAAACATTATAAAAGATTTGAATAATTTAAGAAATACCATTGAGTTTAGTGTTCAACAGGATAATACGCGAATCATGTTTCTTTTGCAGAATTTTATCAAAATAGGGATTAATAACTATAAATTTTCAAATATAGTAATTCGAAACCAGATTGTAAATCACTGTAGAGATCATAAGATCCCAACAGAAGTTATTCAATTAGATGTTTTAAGAAACGACTTATACAACTTAGAATCTATATTAGCGCAGCAAAATTACGAATTAATAATAAAGCCACATGAAGTTTCCAGGTACTTGACATTAGGTATAGCCAAGTGCATTCTTAGTCGGGATCAAATTGTCGTTACTCTGCAAATTCCAGTGCGTAGTATAGCACAGAGATGGTCGCTGTATGAACTAACATGTGTTCCTTTTGCATGGAGTGAGAAAACTTGTCGCATTTGTAAAGAAACTGTGTTCGTAGCGAAAACGCAGAGTCAAGTTAAAATTCTAACGGGTAGAGCGCTCAAGTCATGTAATCCTTCTATAAGCAACCTTTGTTTGCTTCCAAGAACTAACGACTTGGACATACACAACTCTGTCTGCTATTCGAAATTAGCAGAGGGAGTTCAAATTTCAGACATCATCAACAGCTGCATAATGACTTGTTATAACAACACGGAGACGCTAATAACCCAAATATCTCACGAAAAATTTATAATAACACATCCAGCCGAACAATATGAGATGATCTGTGGAAAAAATAAGTCCAAAATTTTACGTTTTAGCAATCACTTGAAAACGGGTGCGGTAGAATTAGATCTGCCTTGTTCTTGTAAATTGTTGCGAAACTCTATCGAAATAATTGGACGAAACTATCCTTGCGATTCTGATTCTTTAAATAATTACAGTATGAAACACATTTTGCCAGCACAATGGTCTAATCTAGAAACTTTTCAATTACCGGCCATGGCAACCCATACACAACTTAATTTTGAAAACGTATCGGAATGCATAAATGAATCTTGGAACGTGTCAATACCGCACTTTAATTTTAATCCCATCCCAGTCGTAACGGATCCGATAGAGTTTAATTTAAAAACATTGCTTCAACACTCATTCTTTTGGTTCTCAGAAAATTATGAACATTGTAACCACTGTGTTGGTTATTGTTATGATCGTTAGAAACCCAGCTTTGGTGGGCTTAACTTTTATTCATAGGGCCGAAGCCTGGCAAGAAACTGTAGCGGATATGAGTAACATTTGTGTCTTAATTGTAATTTCATTGTTTGTCTGTTGGTTGACGATAGGTGCCATCAGAAATTTCATTAGTAGGAAATCGAGAAGTAGGAACGATAGAGTTCAGTTTGTTATACACGATAAGATGACTATGCAATCCACCTCTGTACCTCAAAGTGTAGATCTATCGGCATGTAGTATTCAGGTCCAGGATGAATTGGGAAACGATTCTCCTGCGAAGGAAAATCGGGTAGCAGGTCCTAGAGCAGGAACTGGTAGGAAATAATAAGAAATACCTACAGTTGGTAGAGGAAATAGGATATAATAATAAGAAACACCTACAGTTGGTAGAGGAAATAGGAAGTAATAAGAAATACCTACAGTGGTAGAGGAAATAGGAAATAAGTAATGGAATATAAGGGCCCGCATTTATGGTTAAGTTAGAAAGTTAAGAATTTTGTTAAGGTATCTCTAAGTACGGTCTAAACGTAGCATTAAGAGTAATTGTATTGTGCACCTATGTTATATATGTAATAGAATTAGTAAGGATTTATAATTATTTTACTGCTAAATTTTTTTCTGTTGTTTTTATGTTCATGGTGAGGACCAGCGGCGACTACCCACAGCAGTCTCCAGAGGCCACCCCAGTCAAAGATTTCAACATCGAGGTCGATGTTTATCTAAGCGGGAGAAGTGTGACAAAGAGCTAACCGAAACGGGCAGTTCAGGGAAAATCACGCGTTCTTGGAACCAACGACACACAGTCGTGTGGCGCACGGGATTGGTCGACGGAACTACTGGGGGGAATCGTCGCGGGGGTCACATAAATAGAGAATCTTATGATAAATGTAAGAAGTGTATTACCATCCACACGAATAGATTAAAGAATACCAACAAAAGTAGTTGAAGCAGTATTTGATTTAACACCTACCATCGAAGAGTAACCCCCCTACACAAGTGGAGTGTAACAATATGAACAAATGTTTTGTAATCTTTTTCTCACGTAAAAAGAGTTTAATACCATTGAGTTACACGATGGAGGGCCACATGATCGAAGAGGTGGATAGGATTCGGGGTCTTGGTGTGTTTGATAGGGGATTTACTTTCTGCAGACACTATGACTTTTTGGTTTCAAGTGCAAACAAGCTTGGCTTTGTCTATCGAATGACGCAATCTTTCTCGAATCCTAAAACGTCAACGCTTTTGTTCGCTTCTTTGATTAGATCTCGGTTGGAGTACTGTTGTGTCATTTGGAATCCATATTTACTCTCATCTTGATAGAATTGAACATGTTGAAAACCGTTTGTCAGGGGGCTAAAGTATAGACTGTATCTGGGGGGAGGGGTGGCAACTTAGAGAACAGTTTGCCGAAAGCCATTGTCGGACCCTTCACCACTACAACTCCCCTTTGGTTAGAATTCGTTTGGTTAATTTGCACAATGCAAATTTGAACTATTTTAGTTGTAGTTTAGAGGGGTTTAAAGGATATGTATTTTATGTTAATTATATGGTGATATACAGGCGGGATGTAAATTTTAAATAAATCATAATATATAGCCACAACCTTTTTTCATTTGAGATGTATTTTGTTCGATTTGTGTGCAAAGTACTTATCTTCCTTCTTTACTAAGGGGTTGGATAGTCATAAATGATAACCCCAATGTAACCTACTAATACGTTTTATTGTCTTATCTGGTACATCGCCTTCAACTGCCTATTTCTAACTGTATCTAATTCTATTCCGTTTTCGTGTCGAAGCACATCCGTTCGCACTGTCAGCAACATCGGCGATATTGTCACCGGTGTATGTCCGCACTCGATCACGCCACTTACCACGCACTTTTCGGTCATTGTTCGGAATATGATTCCATTACACCTTTCCTATTATAGTAGAAAAATTTAACATTACAATGTTAAATTTTTCTTTGTTCTAATATGATTATAACTAACCACATTTAAATCTTCTTAACTAATTACATTTTTTTTTTCTACAACTACACCTTCCCTTTTTTTATTTTATTTTTTTTCAATCATAATACGGTTTAATTCTATTTTTATGTACCTCTACTAACTTTTTATCTATTTTTAACGTTACATTAGGCGGTTTTTCCTTAATTACTTTATAGGGTCCTCTGTACCTACTAATACGTTTTATTGTCTTATCTGGTACATCGCCTTCAACTGCCTATTTCTAACTGTATCTAATTCTATTCCGTTTTCGTGTCGAAGCACATCCGTTCGCACTGTCAGCAACATCGGCGATATTGTCACCGGTGTATGTCCGCACTCGATCACGCCACTTACCACGCACTTTTCGGTCATTGTTCGGAATATGATTCCATTACATGTGATTGAGGAAATTTATTGAAGTTTTTTATATATAGTATTAATTTTTGTTTGTGTATCTGATGTTATATGTTATACTGTTGTGAATCTGTTGTAACAGCTACCATGCAATGAATAAAGTTATTAAATTATTAAAAAGAAATGGATTTAAGACTTTCAACATTGGATTTCTATATTTTCAATATTTCTTTTATTCTCTAATTCTAATGAGATACATAATTATTAATTTTTGGTACTTTGGAAACGGAATCGTTGTTTTTTTTTTTGTTTGAAGTAAAATTAAAAAGTATCAATCATACGCAATTTTTCATTTAAAGACTTTATTTAATTCTTTATTGTCCTTAATAGCCAAATGGACAGCTACCCTAGATTTCGTTACTACATAATATATTATTTAGATATTTTACAATGAAAAAATAACACATAACATAATTATATGATGTGGCAGTGACAGTTGATCACTAGTTTCTTACAAAAATAACACAACCATGCGCTCCAACTAAAATTCTTTAAATTAAAAGTTGACTTAAGTAATAAATAAAAGTCATTCAGCCTTCATAAATGTATATAATTACAAATGTTTGTACAAGTTTTATGCATATAAACAACTGACTTAAATACTAAACACAACATAAATTAAGATAGAAGTCACAGTGTTGTTAGAAAGTAACCTAGTAGGAAACAAAAAAGACGACATGGACAAAGGAAAATACAATCTTAGGTACTACATTGTATGTACATATTTATATTTGATATTATACAATTGTTGGATTGCCGGCATACAGTATGTACAAATTAAAAGATAATAAAGTGACCCTTTCTTTACAAATGCACCTATTCTTATGTTATAGTACTCCTTTTGGCAACTGCACCTTTTCAACATATGGTACAATGTCTCATAGAGATAAACGTACAAAGTTAATTGTAGAAACAACAGGTATGTATAGTGTTAAATCTTCCCGTGATGTCTTTTGGTTCGGTCGATTGATTCAGTAGAGTGTTCAGAACCTGAACTTGGTCCACCTTAAAAAATTATTTGCATAATTAGTGCATGAATAACCAAGAAATGAGGTACACGTTACTACTTGCCTTAACCTACTAGTTGATTATTCGATATTAATCTATAGTCCTCCAGATATTGAACATGGTGATATTAATAACATAATTTTAATATGAAGGTATTATATGATATTTGTGTGAGAGCATTAATTCATACAAATCCACAGTAAAAAGACACTTCATTTTCATGAGCAATCATTGTTATGTTATGAGGTTGATGAGGGCATAACCACAAAGCAAAATTAAACAAGCAACACCAGTCAAATAAGCACATACAGAAATCATACCTTTCACAAAAGTTTATTTTCTACGATGCATAAAAATTACACTAGGAGCTTTATGGGAAAATGGAATTGTTTGGTTTGTATTTGAAATTCATTGCTTTTGAAATAGGAGTATTTTGCTTGCAATGAAACACAACCAAATTTTTAGTGTGTTACAACTGTAATAATGGTTTCTGCTTACTTCCTTCAAGGCAGGGTGGCATCCACATTTCAAAAGCTGGATCACTAGACTTGCTACATAATCCATTTTTTATATTTTTGTTATACCAGCTCCAGTTACAATTTTATCTACTCTTTGTTAATAAAGTGTTAATAAGGATATCATCTGTTTAAAATGTGTCTCTTTAGAATACAAAAATAAGTACCTACTGGGTGTTTTAAGACGAATGTCACAAATTTGCGTCCAAAAATTATCCGTTTATCCAGATGTCTGATCAATTTATCAGTGTATTAAATTTCACTTTTAATTTTTAACTCATAACCCAATGGAACCCAAACGATAAGGTTTTACAAGGAATCTGATAGTGCAATTAGATTTAAAACAATGAATGCCTTTTTAATGCTCACCTTTACCGAATGTAACCCTTGCCCGTATGTATTTACGTGAAAAAAGAACAGCTTTTTCAGACCACATTTTCAGATCTATGTTGATTAGGATTATCGACTTATGTTGCTGTCTTCTCTTCATCAGGTAAATAAAAGTTAACGCTAACTTGTTTGGTGGTATTCTTGACTTCAGATCAGTAAAAACAGCAGAAATAAATATGAACCGAGTAGTAAGGTCTTTAAAATATCAATCCAAATAACAGCAGTTTATTCATATCGGTTGCAGAATTCTCAGTGTACTGTGTAAAATTCAAACTGTGGGCCAAATGTTAAATAAAATGAAGACTTGTCCAGAGTTATAAAAAATGCCAATGTTTGTCACTTTATAATCTGATGAAGCAAATTATTTTCAAGTGAAAATAGTTGGATTAAAAAGCCGGAGCTTTGTTGTTGGTACAAACACGAAAGGAGCGTGGCTTCATACAGATATCAGCTCAAGCAATTATGTTGCCCAAATTGAAAACGTGGGAAGAGCTAAGACACCACATATAAATTGACGGACTTCAAATTCCTTTTGGTACAAGGCATTTAAAAACGAAACGAGCAGCACAAATTGGAAAAATTGTAAAGAACTTCATACAGGAGGAAGAAAAAACTACGTTAGTTGTAATCGTGCACAAAATTTTAGAACCACGGTTATCTACAAAATAATGACTTAAGGTTGTACCCAATATAAACTTTTATTGACATAACTTACTCTCATCGGTAATTTATAATTTTGAATTACTCGGTAATTTAAGAAAATATAATTTACTATTTTAAAGTAAGTACATAGGCTTGCACAGCTAGAATCATTTAGAAAATAAACTGCTTCCGGGTTATGCCGTGTGTCAAGATTTGTAAACGATGACGTTTCGCAAACCAGTTACCTTTTTAAACTTTGAATGACGTGGAAATTTAATATTTGAAAGTAATAATTTTTATTTCGGCAGCAATTTACGAAAAAATGTATTGCCGAAATTTAACATCTCTAGAGAACTAGCTATAGTTATCTACAAAATAATTACTTTTATTTACCAAACATTTGTATTACCCTAACTAGCTATCAAAACTTCCAGTGATCAGTTTAACACCAGTTTTATTCGCAATTTGTGATTTTTAATTACCTGAAATTTAGGGCAACGTAATTTACCAAATTTAATTTTTAGTTACATGGTAATTTAATATCTGAAATTAATAATTTTAATTTCAACAGTAATTTATGAAAAAAGAATATTTAGCGTAATTTAGCATCCCTGCATACAAGTCATTATTTTTTTGATGTTCTTTTTTTATGTTCTACAAGCATCATATTTAGCACTTTTTAAGGCTTTAAAGTCTTAAGCAAAGAAAATTTTTTTATAATTTTAACTATACGGGTTATATATTTAACGGATGCTTAACCTCAAAATAATTTAAATTTGACCACTACATTATCTGGTGATTTTGTCCTAGTGTGAACCCGGCATCTGGTTTTATTCCTCCTGGTTATTAAATGAACTACAATGTCCAGTTTACAGCAACCTTTCTGAGACTAATTAATTTTAATCTTTTATTCTTCAAATAAATTAACAAGCCATCCCATTCTCTTTCCTTACAGAAAGCTCCCATACAATAAATGCTACCAAAAATTATCTAAAAAAAAAAAAACTACAAAAAGCTCAAACGCCTACCTTTCTTTCTGCCGTTCGTTCTCGGGGGCGGCGGCCGCTTGTAATCCCTCCTGTCATCCCGGTCGTACGGGCTGTAGCTCCGATGCATACTGTAATCATCGTCATCGTCATCGTACGTAGGTGACGGGCTACGTCTATCATACGGCGAGTACCTTGAGTCCGGCGAGTACCTGGAATTCAGGGGCGGCGACGACATCCTCCCCAACGGGGGCGGCCTGTGGTCGACGGGAAACATGGCGGGCGGAGGGGGCATGAAACCGGGAACACCCGGGGGCGGAGGCATGAACGGGACGCCGGGAGGCGGCGGAAGGAACGGGGGCATCCCCGGAAGGGGAGGCGGAGAGGTGGTTAGGTGGTCGTTCGTACCGAACAAGAGTGAAGGAGAAGCCGGCGTGTCGAATGGGGAGATGCATCCGTCGCCGTTCTGCTCGAGTGGTGACTGCATCCCTGAAAAAGAATTACTTTTTAGCCAAAGATAAAGTATTCTTTTTAGCACCATTGCTTTAGTTAGATTGACTATTGAGGAATGAACAACATAATAGTCCGAAATTAATAACCAGAGATTCAAATTAAAGACTAGTTCGTAAAAAAGGGAATGTTCGTTTCCTTCTTTCCTCAATAGTCAAACATACCTACGAACTAATGGATGCATTAATTGAAACTTTAGTTAGATCTTCAGGACACTGTGTCAATCTAATGAGGAGAGGTGTACAACATTAACAAGACCCTGATCTCAATGAAATGACCAACAAAATCCATTTTTGGTTAATCTTTCAATTTGAAAATAAATAAAAACAAAATTCAAACAAATGCTGTTTTAATGCTTCCAAAAAGTAAAGTAAATAAAGTATGTGGTCATTATACTACATACTTAACTGAATTTTTGACTATTTGATTGGCTGATGATGGATCTGGGATCCGAAACTAGTACCAAGTAAATTAATAAACATGCAAAATCCAAGAGGGTTTCTTTTCAAACACTTATTTAAACATTTGCATAATGGATTTCAACTTCACTCATTTTTCTTAAACAGTTGCTTTAAACAAAAGAAGCATAACTCAAAAGCAATTGGTTTTAAACTACTTCCACATGGTACTTATTGCATCAAAAATTAGTAAGATGTTAAAAATGTACACAAATGTAGGTGGTCTATTTAAAAAAAAAAAACATGTTCGGGTTTAAAAATCTTATGGAACAGGGGTTCAAAATTAGGAGTTTTAAAATGGCCTCAAAATGAACATAATTTGCAGATCTATTTCAAGCTTTTTTCTTGTCACTATTGATAGGCCGAGGATGTCATTTTTTATGCTTATAGAATTAGCAAAATTTTATTTGGGTAAATTCAGTCTAAAAATGCTAAAAACTCACGTTGTTGACCCTTATCTTCCGCAAAGTTGCGCTCTTTTAGTGTCAGTCGGTTTCTCAGTTGAGCTGCTTCCTGTTTGGCTTCATCGAGTCGTCGTTCGGCTTGGCGTGCGGCAACCCAGCTTTCATGGGCCTTCTTCTCGAGTACGGAAATTTGGCTCTTCAACTCTACTTCTTGAGAGACAATTTCCTGTTTCAGCGATTCGTTCAGAGCCCTAAAAAAGCAAATTATTTAGACATAAACTCATACGGTCCATGACGTCATGAGAAGAATTTTGAAGAAAATTAATCGACATGTTACGAGTTTTATATTATAAGTGGTACTTACTTGCAATTTTGCAATTCTTCTTGTATATACTTTATTCGTTCGGTTGTTGATGTGGCTTCTCCTTGCTTCTCCACCCACATGGACTCCTGCTTACTCAATTCCCTAAAATAACAAGAATTGAAGTTAATACAGACAAACTTCATGCACTTGATATTTACTATAAAAAAGTACCTTTGTAATTCAGCTTCTCGTTCTTTGAAGTAATTTCCGAGCACCGCTAACTTGGTTTGAGCCTCAAGCTTCTCCTTGTCAGCTTCGTCGTACCTCAACCGCAATTGTTGCGCTTCTTGCACGGCTGCTTCTACCTGCTTCTCAAAAGTACCCTTAATCTGTCTCTCCTGATGCAGCACCTCACTGAGCTTTTTATTATCCTTCTGCATCTGTTCGTATTCAGCCTTGATGGTGGTGACGTTCAGCAACGACTGCAAAGTCTCCGCGCTATTTTTCATCGACTTCACCTTGTTCAAACTTTCCCTCAAGATAGTATACTCGCCGATCTTCAGTTCCAAATTTTTCTCCAACTCCGCGTTGCGTTTCTTGAGCGAGTTAATCTCCTCGAGAAGGTTATGTTTATTTCCAGAATAGGAGGCCTTCATCTTTCCCAGTTGATCTTTTAACGTTTGAATTTCGTTCTCTAACTTCGAATGCGTCAGTTCCTTTTCTTCTTCAGTTTTCAGCAAATTCAAGGCCATCTTGTCTAACTCGACTTGCAGGTCGACAACTTTCTTGTTCTTGATTTCTAGTTCCAGTTGTAACTCGTGATTTTCAGTGTCCTTAAGATTCAACGTGTCATTTACTGAGTTGATGGTAGATTGCTGCTCGATGAGTTGCCTTTGTAGCTGCTCTACGTTTGCGATCAACGTATCTGAACCGTTCTGAGAGCTTAGCATGTCGGAGAGCATCCTGTTTAATTCTAAACCGACTTCGGTGGAGTTTTCTAATTCCTTCTCTAATGTTTGAATTTGGTCTTCCAGGGCTGTCTTTATCTGTTGAAGATCGTCGTAGTCCTGCTGTAAGTGGTCGTATGCTTCGTTTGATATCCGACTCTGTTCTAAAGCAGTTTCACTCTCCGTGTCCGTAACTTTATCCATGAGTATCTGGTTCTCTTTCGTTGAGACGAGAAGAGCTTTTTCCAAGCCGTTTATTTTTGCTATCAATGGAGCCTCGCGTCTGCTTTTGTCAATCATGACACAACCAACTAAGAACATCGCCACTGATGCACCTATTATTCCCAGGGCCACTACTAGGTTTAGATTTATACTAGTAAAGTCAAGGTTTGAGATCATTTTTTGTTCTTCTTCTTCTGCTAATTGTCTTTGAATTGAGGCTATTATATCCGACGGACAGTCATCGCCCCCTGCTGGACACGCACCATGATCTATAAACAAATAAATAAGTAAGTAAACAATTGTGAGTACACAAACAACTGAAGTAACCCAACAGTTGAGGTGTCTTAAGTTTTACTGGCACAGTTAGGTGGGTATCATCATTAAAATGCAAGTAATCGCTCATTAAATCGTCAATTAAAATGAATAGGGTATGCAACCACTGGAACTGAAATTATTAGCATATATTTTTGTGTTCAACTTTGCCAGGTCTGCCTGCTGTAAATATTTATAGCATGCAACTAAATTACAGAGGTTGTGATTCTACAGATTCGGTATAAATAATTTTGAACTGCTGCCAAGTTTGGCCATCTCCAAAACGAAGAGTTTGGATTTTTGCTTATTGTTTTGTAGGTTAGACATTTGTGGGGTCATGGCCTACTTATGTATTATTATGGAATAATAAATAGGAAAGTGTGATCTTTGGACTACCTTCAAAAGTGTTATTATAGTGGTGCTGTAAGTATGGCATATATATTATCTCAAGTCAGAGATATTGAATGAATTGACAATAATAAGACAACTTTGATAATTGTGATAATTTACTAGTACCTAGCTAGGTTAATATAAATAGGTATAAATCTTATCTAAAGGAAGAAGAATCCTAAAAACGTCCATAATTACTAGATAAAAATGTGTTCAATCACTTTATCAGAGCAGATATATTCATTGTATTTTTAATATAATAAAAAAGAAACATGAAAATTAAATAAAGTTTTTTTCTTACAACTAATTGTTTCAGAGATATATAAACCTGTCATTTGGATAAATTAGTGATATACTGGACTTCCTGCGTAGCCTATTTAGTTGCTTTCAACAATAAAAACAAATATCGTTTTGCCAATAATTCATTTCGTGTACTACAAGTTTTACAAATACTACTATTTCCTAAATTATAGCTTTGAGTAAAGGTGAACCAAAGGTAAACAGACAATGAGGAAACTCCTGAGGAAATTGAAGAAACTCCACACACTTGACTCTGATGCATTTTTCTACCCCTGCAGTAGTACTGAAAGAAGTACACTTTTTTCGTACAAAGTACAAACGATTGTACTTATATATTTCGCTCAAAAATGATTAGTGTACGTAAGAAAGATTTCAAACTAACAGTTTCCGAGATAATCACAAAAACTCAATATCCCCTCTATATTAGTGTGCTGCAGTGGCATCAGTGAAAACTTAAATCGTGATCAAATAAAGTTGCCATATTCTGGCATTATTCACAGAAATTAGTAGTTCATTTATTAGTAGTTGTAGAATCAAATACTTTATGTACAAATTCTTTGGTTTTTGTGAGAATTCATGGCAATCTTTTTTATGTTTTTTATTTTTGTTAAATATGCCTATATTTTTTTTTTTTTTTTGGTTTTGAAGATATGATAATTTTATTGTACATTTTATGATTATTATTCTATATTTGTCCATATCATTATCTTATATTTGTAATTATATATATATGTATATGTATAATTAAGTGGAGTGAAAAAAGTCAAAAGTGTCGGCTCAAAATGTCGGTTGTGTCAAAAGTTGCCTAATCACGTCAGTAAGAAATACTCAAATATAAATAAAATTGAACAAAAAATATTTTTGACTCCAAAACTTGCTGAAAAGTTTTCTGTTTGCACTTAAAAGATTGAAAAGAAAAATTATCGAATGGAAATGTGAAAAAATAATTAAAAAATGTGTACATTGTAATGAGCAATAAATGGTAAAAGTTTGACCAAAATCCCGTTATCATCTGTCAATTTGTGCTTTCGACGTTCTACCTAACTGTTTAAAAGTTTGAGCAAGTTTTGGGGTGAAAATAGCAATTTGATCGGAAAAATTTGACATTTCTTACTCCACCAAAATTGAAAATCGTTGCTACAAAGACTTTTGCAATTTATGTTGCGGTCTATAAAATAGGGTATGGCAGTTTTTTGACATTTGGAAAAATATGTATGTTACACAGAATTTTGTATTCTTGCTCAGCGCAGCTGGTTAGCAAGGGTAACTAGAAAGTTCCCGTAAGTCGATGTGTATTCCCATAATAGAAATTTTACACATTTTTACTGCAGAATAACATGACAAACCACATAATTTTAACTAAAATTAAAATTTTACAGCAAAACAAATTATACCTCCTGCATTGTTAGATAGGTGGAAGTCAAAATTATCATCACTTTAATTATTTTTTGCCTATCACATTATAATAGGAATTCAAATCGCTCCAGAACAATGTGAAAGATGATATTGTTTGATACTGTTGCATTTACTGTTGGAATGTAAAGTGGTTTTATATCTTTAAGTAAACATATGGTAGCATCAACACATAACCACTTCTTTATTATGAGAGTATACATGTCATAATGATATAGTTATCACAAAGGTTTACAATATATTTTGTCGATAGACAAACCTCATAGGTCGAATAACTTTTGAATTGAAAATACATGATAACGCAAATTGACATACAGACCAGTAACGATAGCAAACAATTAACACAAGCTCACCCATTGGATCCACCGATGCATGATCATGTGTAGTACCACCATTCTCCAATTCTTCCTCATGCGTATGACTACTAGTCCAAACGCTATGCTGGTGTGTCTCGATTATCTCCTCTTTGGCTTCGACATTATCGCCTACAAACCCATCAACACCATCAACCACAGGAGGAATTTCTGTAGGCATTCCAACGATATCTTGATTCGTACTTTCAGTTGCAACATCCGGCTGACCAGCTCCAGCATTTGAACCACCAAACCATCCGTTATAGATACCGGTTAAACCACCCTGTTGACTATTTTGATTTTGGTCAATTTCTTGTTGTGGAATTTCTTCTTTTGGCGAATCTTCGGAAATAGATGGTTGTTCGGTTGATTCGGTTTCTTGTTGAATGATTTGATCTGGTTCTTCTAGGGTTGGTAGATTTTCTGTGATTGAAGGATATTCTGGAAGTGCTGGAATTTCTTGAAGTGGAGGAACTTCTTGAACTGAAGGAATTTCTTGAACTAAAGGAATTTCTTGAACTGAAGGAATTTCTTCAATTGCGGGAGCTTCTTGAGATTTTAGTATTTCATTAACCAGAGGTACTTCTTCCGTAGGTGATGGAAATTCTTCAAGTGGCTGTATACTTTCAACTATAGCTTCAACTACGCCGCCATTTTGCACTAAAGTGTTATTCTCAGGGTTTTCTTCAAATTTCTGATCGTTATCTGTTAAGGTTTGATTTTCGTCCAAGGCTTTAGCATTCTCTCCCATTCCCAATCCCGAAAAACCAGTATCTTCAGGCTCTTTCACTTCCACCTTTAAATCTTCTATTTTTTCTTCAACTTTTGGCAAATTCTCAACGATAATATCGTCAAGTTTTCCAGGATTTGTCGTAACCGTTTCTACGTTATAATCATCGATTGTTGGTATATCTAAAGTACTCTCGGTTGTCCTTGGCACCTCTTGTAATGGTAGACTAGGGATTTCAGCATCTGGGGCAATTGGAGATTCTGTAATAGGATCGTTCAAGTGTTGAGTTGACTCTATTGTTGGTTCTTCAATTTTTGGTAGATCTGGAATAACTTTGCCAGATTCAATTGGGTCTAGATCGATTTGGGAAGAATTTTCTTCTGATTCTTGTTCAGCACTCTCGGCTATTTCTGATTCAAGATTCGCCTCGCTAAGTAGATTTCTCAATGTCACAGAATCTTCCTTACTGATCTTGGTTACATTAATTGCTTTATCACTTTTAGCATTTTCCTTTCCTTCGGGTTCTTCTACCTTTGCAGGAATATCTTCGATAGTCGGCTTCGTCTCTTCTTCATCCAGTTTCTGTTCGACATCAACGTTCACCACTTGATCAACATTTTTCAAATTATCACTGTTACTATCCACTTTCTCCTGCGATGCTTTACGTTCTTGTTCGTTTTCTCTTATTATAGGCAAAATATCTTCTTCTTCTTCTTCATCTTGTTCTAAATCTTCATCATCAACATCATCGTCATCCTCTTCACTTGTTTCTCTCTTCTCTTCGCTTCTACTATCCAAGAAATTTGCAAACGAAGATAACATATGATCCATCATTGATTCATCTTTCTTCTCCTCTTCTTCAGGGTCTGGATTCTCGAGATTCTCTTCAGGATTCTTCTCAACTGACGTCTCGGCATTTTTCTCATTTTCTGATAGAGCGGGAGTTGGAGATTCTGTTACTAACACTTGTTGAGTTGGTTGAACGTTTTCCTGTGTGCCATTGGGGGATATTTCATTAGGGCCAAAAGGTATAGTTGTGCCGTCGATGACTTCATATGGTTGTTGGGCAGGAGTAACATTTTCGATTTTAACCGGTTCAGAAGGCACTTGTTTGTCATTTTCTGCTACTTCTGTATCTACCAAGAAAGCAAGATCTCTTTTAAATATTTTGGTCTCTCGTAAAAACTTCTTGTTCACGTATCCACGTTTGCCCTTATATTCAACACCCCATAGTTCGGTGTTGGAGCCTGCCGATTTGCTGTAGATGGTGACCTCAACATTTGCGGGCAAGGATAAAATCCTTCTATCTGGACTGGGATATTTAATAATTGTCTTTGCTAGCGAAATACGTTCTGAAAATTTGATTAAAATATGTCATTAGGTTAAGCATATTTTGAACGTGTCCCTACGTACCCGTGCAGTCCTCATTCGCACACAATCGTTTGTCCGATATTTGCGTTATAATACCGTTCGGATTTAATAAAAATATCACAAAAAACAATATCCTAAAATTAACCATTCTGGCATTATTTGACAACTTGTTTCACGAGAGCCACATCACTGATCGCTCTGACAGCTGGGAAGAAGAAGAACACGATTGTTTTGACGATTTAAATTTTGGCGGGAATTCAGTGGATCATAAAATCGCTTATCCAGCATATTTATTAATATTGTTATCTGTACTGTTTATAAATAATTCCCTATAACTTAACCGCTAAAATTCCAAATTCAAATTAATATTTTGGATGTATCACATAGGTACAATTTTGCACACAAAGTAAAGTAGATATATGTTGATAAATGATAATAAATTGCAGTTCGTAGACCTTGCATAGCGGTTTCATGGTATAAAAACGGAATGTACTCTCATGATACTCCCACTTGCGATTCCTTCTTCTTGACCTTACGGAAGATTATTTAAAAATCTTCAAGAAGAAGTCATCGACATAGTCAATACAGCTACATCGTTCGGTTGGGTTTACAGTTTGATTGGTGTCAGAGTGGCGCAGAGCTTTCGAAGATGTTCATGTTATTGGTTTATCTTTTAGCTTTGAATTCGGTGTTTGCTAACGGTGCACCAAGTACCACAACCAAACCTGATTTTTATGACCAGAGGCAGGTTGGCACTTACAACATTCGGCTGAATTTGAAAGACCTCAACATCGTTGCAATTATTCAAGATGGCATTAGTGATAACGTAAGTATTCCACAAAGAAGCATTTAAGCCCTTAAATTTAGTTTTTTACTATATTTTTATTAAAATAAAACCCTTGAACTTTCAACGCCTTCTAAATTTACTGGATAATCACCTTTGCTACAGCCCGAGACTCTACAAACGTTTGAAGATCGATTTTGAAATTAATCTTCTGTAGAGATGTTTGTACTTCACACAAACTGATATACATACAAGCGTGGTTCTTATTTGGTTCAAAATTTTTTTCAATGGGGTATTTTTTAACGGTTCTGGGAAAAACAATTAAACATTTTTTTTTTCATAATTTAAAAATAATATATGGGCGTTGCACCTGCTGTCAATCTTCTTACTCTTAATAATAATAATAATGTTTATCTACGACTCACATATAATAAGTTCATTGCATACGTGTCTATGACTATATAATCCCCATCATTATACGCGTTAATAATTATAATGACACTAGCGTTGTATAATAATGACAATTCGTTCAAATAATGACCTCATTATTTGAACGAACTGTCATCATTATACAACGCTAGTGTCAAAGTCTGTCAAAACGTACGTGGTTGACAGTTATTTGACAGTTCGCGTCGCCATCATTGACAAAAGCATTTAAAATATTTTGCATAAAATGGAATTTATGAGTCGTAGATAAAACGTCGTATTTGACTCGCACATAACGGATATAAACTGCTTGCATGATTACACGCTCACCTACGGCTCGTGTGTAAACTTCATGGTCGCGATTTATATCCTTAATTATGTGCTTGTCAAATAATATACTAATTATTACCCAACAAGTACCAATTATAGGACAATTTTAATACACATAATATTCTTACTCTTTTGTCAAACTTAATTAAAAGTAATGTTAATTAATTTGAATGCCACATTTGAACGCAAGTCCAAGTTCGGCAAATTTAACTAGCAATATTTGTATAATGTTCACCGCCAATTTTGATAACATGACTGAATAATGACTGTAGAGATGATGTACCTATTTGTTCCATGGGTTCCGCAATTTCAAATGTTGACAAATACACTTCAAATTTGTATCATTGACATCCAAATATCACGTACCTAACATAGGATTTATTTGAAGGCACATTTTGTACATGTTTTGTCGCTATATTAAATCATTTATTTTGGATTTTGACAATAATTCGCCATTGTTTTGACAATTTCATAAATTATCTTTTTGTTTGGTTAAGTTAGGAGTTGTGGTATATAGATTTTGAAACGTTCCTTTCATATTACTACATCAGCTTAAACTTCAATTAAACAACAAATTTGCGAAAAAATTGACAGGAAGATAACATCTCAACGCAAATGTAGTATAGTCACGAAAATCAACAGTTTAGTGTAATTGTCTGCAATTTTTAGCATTTGTGTTTTGTTTCTAATATATTGGAAATAGCTGTTTAGCAAAAAAAAATAATTGTTTTTCGGTTATTTTTTTTCTCAAAATAAACGGTTTATTTATTGGTTCCGTAGAAATTTAGAAGAGTTTTTGATATTTTGTCTCAACTATTTACAGCGTAAATACATCAATAAAAAGCATTTATTTTTAATTCACAGAATCGTTAAACTATCAAATAATATAAACTGTCATAGCAACATTTTCAGCAAAACTATTTTAATGTAAAACAATATGAATGTTACAGAAATATTTCTGAGTAATAAATATACCGTACTTAATTGGCACCCTGAATAAATCAAATATTTTGGAAATATGTTTAGGCACGTAAAACATAAATCACATTTACTCTGCCGCTTGAACCAAATTAATAAGCATCCTACTGCTACATGTAGCAAACTTGTCTCTACAGGCTGTCCATGGATACATGCGATTAACTTGTAGAGAAGACCATGTATGTATTGTTACATGTATTTTTATTACAATCCTGCGTATTCCATATTAATTATTTTTACTATCATACGCAGTATGCTAAAGTATTGTAATCATGCCGAAAAAAAAAATTGAGATTTTAGCGGAAATAGGTCTTTTTGGGTCCCCTGAACATTTTTGACCAAGGTACAAAAAAATGTCTGTATGTGTGTGTGTGTGTGTGTGTGTGTGTGTGTGTGTGTGTGTGTGTGTGTGTGTGTGTGCGTGTGTAAACGATTTTTGTGACGACGATTCTGGAGAAACTACTAAAGGTATCGGGACGAAAGTTTATATTTAGAGGTTTTATGACCAAACTTAGAGCTGAAAAGCTTTTGGTTCAAAAGGGTCGAAAGGAACTGGTAGTTTATTCTAAGCCTTTTTCAATGATTTTGCAAATGAGCCGCCATTTCTTTAATTTCGACAAAATAGTTAAATAATAAATTAAAGTAGAGGAAATTTTGAATAATTTATGCCTATGACATTTTTTGATAAAATTAATAGTTTAGCTTTTTAGTTTATTCTAAGCCTTTTTGAAGGATTTTGGAAATGGGCCGCCATTTCTGTAATTTTGACAAAATAGTTAATTAATAAATTAAAGTAGAGGAAATTTTGAATAATTTATTCCTATGAAATTTTTTGATAAAATTAATAGTTTAGCTTCAAGAGCAAATTCTATTTGATCGAGATCGGTCGCATCTGCATTGATATGAAATTGCACAGTAGCCAGGATCTTGACAAATATTTTTTTGTGTTGGCACATTCGAAAACAGCTGATCTCATCAGAGGTTGGAGAACCACTATGGAACGTTGCCGCTGTAGTGCGGCAAATTATAAAATACAAATTTCAAATAAAGTAAGATCACCAATTTGATTGTTTGTTGATAAGAAATATCAACCCGTCTTTATATCTAATTCTAAAAACGATACATTGAGAAAATTATAAATAAAGTATAGCGATGAGTGTAGTTTTATTTTAGTATGTTGGTAGGGATGTGTCATGAACAAATATAAATCTGTCATGCCGGCTCTACACTCGCGCCGCGAATGCCCGCGAAATGGCGCGAACACGAGTGTGGAGGCTTTCGCGCCTTCGCGTTCACGCTTCACGGGGTTCCCCGATCAGAGTCGGTTTTCTGTACGCGCGACAAAGGGTTCGCGGAAGGGCGAACGCGAATTCATCCACACTTATGACGTGAATTCATAGTCCTAGTATCATGAATTCATAGTCATCCATAGTTGAAAGCTCGAACTACACTGCGAATTTTGCGAGTGTGGAGGGGCACGTTCGTCGTTGAAGTTCGAACGCGAATCGCGGCGTGAATTCACGCCGCGATTCGCGACGCGAGTGTAGAGCCGGCATCAGAATTTGAATTAGCTTTTTAAGGTGCGTTTTCATTAGTGATAATGGCAGTGGTAGCAGACGCCGTTATAGTATTTCCAATAGAAAATTGATAGTGACTCATGTTTATGTAGATGCAAACTAATATGTGTCATTATCACGACATGTAAGAAATACTATAATTTCGTACTCTACCGCCGCCATTAGCTACCATTACCTACCAATCGGAACGCACCTTTAAATTTGACGTTTCGTCAAAGTGGTACCAACCTAGCATTTACTATACAGACATTTTTTTATTTATTTTTTTTTTAAATACGTATTTCTTAAAAAGCAACACAATAAACGTTGATGTCGCTCCTGCCAAAAACTAGATAGCGCTACTCGTTCACATGCGACGGCGACACTCCGACTTCGGTGACGCGCCGCATCACCGCTCGTCGCGCTATTCCGTACTTTCGGCATTTGGGACATAAATAACTATTATTCTAATGACGTAGTGTAGGTAGTGTCAAATGCTGATGCTTTGACAATACCTACGATTTATCTCAATATAATAGATTCTCATGCAGCTAAACTCTTAATTTTATATATTGTATGATAAAGTCATGTGCCTGGCCACATCAGATTTTTTACTTTATCATACGCAGTATGTAAAGTATTGTAATCATGCCGAAAAAAAAATTGAGATTTTAGCGGAAATAGGTCTTTATGGGTCCTCTGAACATTTTTGACCAAGGTACAAAAAAATGTCTGTGTGTGTGTGTGTGTGTGTGTGTGTGTGTGTGTGTGTGTGTGTGTGTGTGTGTGTGTGTGTGTGTGTGTGTGTGTGTGGTGTGTGTGTGTGTGTGTGTGTGTGTGTGTGTGTGTGTGTGTGTTGTGTGTGTGTGTGTGTGTGTGTGTGTGTGTGTGTGTGTGTGTGTGTGTGTGTGTGTGTGTGTGTGTGTGTGTGTGTGTGTGTGTGTGTGTGTGTGTGTGTGTGTGTGTGTGTGTGTGTGTGTGTGTGTTGTGTGTGTGTGTGTGTGTGTGTGTGTGGTGTGTGTGTGTGTGTGTGTGTGTGTGTGTGTGTGTGTGTGTGTGTGTGTGTGTGTGTGTGTGTGTGTGTGTGTGGTGTGCGTGTGTAAACGATTTTTGTGACGACGATTCCGGAGAAACTACTAAAGGTATCGGGACGAAAGTTTATATTTAGAAGTTTTATGACCAAACTTAGAGCTGAAAAGCTTTTGGTTCAAAAGGGTCCAAAGGAACTGGGTGTTTACTCCAAGCCTTTTTCAAGGATTTTAGAAATCAGCCGCCGTTTCTGTAATTTCGTCAAATAGTTCAATAATAAATTAAAGCAGAGGAAATTTTGAATAATTTATGTCTATGACATTTTTTGGTAAAATTAATAGTTTAGCTTTTTAGTTTATTCTAAACCTTTTTCAAGGATTTTGGAAATGAGCCGCCATTTCTGTAATTTCGACAAAATAGTTAATTAATAAATTAAAGTAGAGGAAATTTTGAATAATTTATGCCTATAACAATTTTTGGTAAAATTAATAGTTTACCTTCAAGAGCAAATTCTATTTGATCGAGATCGGTCGCATCTGCATTGATATGAAATTACATAGTAGCCAGGATTTTGACAAATATTTTTTTGTGTTGTCACATTCGAAAAACAGCTAATCTCATTCAGAGTTTGGAGAACCACTATGGAACGTGCCGCTGTAGTGCGCAAAATTATAAAATACAAATTTCAAATAAAATAAGATCACCAATTTGATTGTTTGTTGATAAGAAATATCAACCCGTCTTTATATCTAATTCTAAAAATGATACATTGAGAAAATTATAAATAAAGTATAGCGATGATGTAGTTTTATTTTAGTATGTTGGTAGGGATGTGTCATGAACAAATATAAATCTATCAGAATTTGAATTACCTTTTTAAGGTGCGTTTTTCATGATAATGGCAGTGGTAGCAGACGCCGTTATAGTATTTCCAATAGAAAATTGCTAGTGACTCATGTTTATGTACAATGCAAACTAATATGTGTCATTATCACGATATGTAAGAAATACTATAATTCGTATTCTACCACCGCCATTAGCTACCATTACCTACCAATCGGAACGCACCTTTCGTCAAAGTGGTACCATACTATACAGAAATCATTTATTTTTTTTCTAAATACGTATTTCTGAAAAAGCAACACAATAAACGTTGATGTCAC